>JAWWUD010000019.1:0-370966 GCA_033964015.1 Scolanthus callimorphus | reverse complement strand
AACAATTATTCCTCGAGCACGAAAGGGGAGTCCATAGAGTCCATAGCCCATGAGGCCGAATTGTTTTAGTAAAATCACATTTGTACGTCAATTTGTATAGCCAAAAACGTTTTCTGTCTGGTCGTTTCTTTTCTGGTCGTTTTCTGGTCTGGTCATTTGCCATGAGGCCTATTGTTTTAGTAAAATCACATTTGTACGTCAATTTGTATAGCCAAAAACGTTTTCTGGTCTGGTCATTTGCCATTTTCAGGCTTTCAAATCCGACACTTTGCTTCTCATCCAATCAGAACGCAGTAGTGTGATACGACTAAATGGTGTTACTTTTCGGGCATGTGACTTCTTACCCTGCGAGCAGTGATTTCCTCCTCTCTTAGGCCGGCGGCTAGCGAGGGAGAGAAACCACTGCGAGCGACCGTTTAGCGCGCCGTCCTCAAACTTGGATGAATAAATTAACTCAAAAGCAGTAAAACCGGTTTTAATCCAGTTTGACAGCGCTACATGATGACATATGTAATCACAGTTGAAGCCGCCATGAATCCAAAGAAGTCACGAAAAAAGCAAACTCGCACAGAAATAAAGCTCCAAATACGGCATAATAAATTTCTACAAGCAATAGTAAGCTTAACCGTATGTTTGGAGGAAATTCTAACACTTCGGAGATGGAAAACTATGGAAAACTGGCTGAAAGTCTAGCTGGAAGTTGTCACGCGAAAGGTCAAGTCTCATGTGTTAAGTCCATTAGCGCCAGATGTGACGCCAGATGTGACTTGCGTTACTCGATGGAAAACCAAACGGTCACTCGCAGTGGTTTCTCTCCCTCGCTAGCCGCCGGCCTAAGAGAGGAGGAAATCACTGCTCGCAGGGTAGTGACTTCTCGTTTCAACATTTCCTTGGGCCGGTTCCTGAAAGGTGGAATAACTCTATTCTAGGAAAACATTTGCTCTATTCTAGGAATAAAGTTATCCCTGGAATAAAACGAGTTCCTGGAAGTAGGAATAGCGCTTATTAACAGCAGTATGCAAGCAAATCGTGCGTTCTGATTGGTTGATCCACGGTCCTTAAGTTACCATACGGACCGTACGTAGTATCCCAGCATGCTCTGCGTCATAGGGCCCGTGAATCCAGCACAACATTGAGATTGTTCTTGAAGTATTTTCCGGTGATTCCAGCGTAGTGACAGCTGGCTATTTTAGAGCCGGACATTTTAAGTCAAATCAAAAAACATTGTTCTTGATATTTGATGAATCAACAGCAAAACAATTTCCAAAATTACGAACAACAATTGGTTGCAGAAATGGCTTGCACTGTTTCTCTCATTAAGTAACACAATTTGACGTGCAAATCTGCACTCTATGATGAAAAAGGGTTTGACAGATCTTCTGCTGGAATCCATTAAAATGTTTTACAGTGGAGTGGACATCGTTTTTATCATTTCCTCCTTTGTTTTGTTCTTTGTACTTTTTGTTTGCTTTTTCGGTATTTAGTTAATTCAATATTTCGTTGCTTCTATTTTTTCTCAATCAATCAGTTTTTTTGTTTCTCCTCTTTGTAGATATAAAATAATTGCAATGCTGTGTAATTAATATATTATAAACTTCGCTTGCTCGGGCCGTACGGTAGCTTATGGATCCTCAAATTTTTCAGGCGCTTTGTGGCCCGCGCGCTTTGCACTTGGCCATAAAGCGCTGGAAAAATTATCCGTCCATACCAGTCTACACTTTGCGTGCAAATTTGCATAACCATTGTCCGTTGCCATTTGCCATTTTCAGCTTGACAACCGATGACGCTTTGATCCCAAAAATACTGAATCATGAACATCAAACTTCTGCGCTCATCGCTAATATATGAAGGAGACAAAAGCCATAACGAACAAGTATAAGGGTTGAGCTATCGCATCACAGCAATTTAAATTACGAACATGCATTCACAGCAGTAAGATTCAGCGATAAGAACAGCGTCGACTTAACTAAATTCGGATTTTTTGTACAATATGTTAAGAATAGAGTACAGAGCTGAGATTTACAGGAAAGCTTCAGTTACTATTCTTGTCCAACTGTTGAAAATTTGAAGTTATAACTCCTCCGCTTTGGCAAGAATTTCAACGGAACTCGACACGCACTGTTTTGAACCTACGCGCGCCTCGCTGACGAGTCCGCGAAGTTTTGCATGTCACCTTTATGTGCATATTTGCACAATTAAACAAAACAGTCTTAAAATCTGCATACGACGTCTATCGAAAAGTCTTTATAGAATATCACAGGCAATTAAAATTACAACATCTCTCTCTGTGCAGAGCAAATTAATTTTTTATAGTCAACCATATGTCTACGGTAGTGCGAATTTGTATATATTATTTCGTCTAGCCCGCGGCTCGCAAATTTTGAATAGTGCTGAAAAACATCCCATTAAGAGCATTACCTAGGTCAAATGAGAGCATTTAGGACAGGCTGACATTTAAAAGATGTTAGAGACCAGATTTATGTTTTTTCTCGGGATGTTTCTCGGGGATGCACAGAACAAGTGACAACAATGGAGAGGAATCAATGACGCCCGCTAGACTTTAGAGGACGTTCGAAAGCTGAATGCGAATTACGGCGTTTTTTGTCAGCGTTGGTGAGCCGATCTCCATCGCGGGTAAGTTAGCTACATTTACGACCTTAGTAGTTGATTTTCCAGACGGAAGACGATGTCGAAATCCTCGTCGTTATCAATAGTTTTGCCTCTGTCCTTGGCGGTTGATTAGTGAAAATGTCATGTCTAAGATTACAAAGCACTATCGAAAGCTTTGGACGTTCTTGTATACCTCTCATCAGGCCTGATCTCCATTTATTAACAGTACGCTGAATATAAGTATATCGCGTTTAGGGTGAACATTTAGGAAGACATACAAGCAGTTTAACTTGTCACACTAACGAAGAATTCAAAACACTGCATGTCGCGGTCATTGACGCGTGAGTTTAATTCGCCTGTTTTAAAAGTCCAGAATAAAATTAGCATAAACTTGCTGTTTAGCATAAAAATAAGGAACTTAATAAATAAATTTTTCTGCTTCAATATTAATGTCATTCTTCCAAAATAAGTCATTGTCGGATGATTAAAAGGATACTCTTTATTTTACTGTACATTGTTATGCACTTCCG
The DNA here is from genome assembly GCA_033964015.1 of Scolanthus callimorphus. NCBI lineage: Eukaryota > Metazoa > Cnidaria > Anthozoa > Actiniaria > Edwardsiidae > Scolanthus > Scolanthus callimorphus. The sequence continues at coordinate 367,826 of JAWWUD010000019.1, read as the reverse complement.
ACATAAAAAGTCCGAGAAAAATATGGCTCAGTCTTCATCCCCTTTCCACGCTGAGTTGTCATTTCAAGCACGCTGGAATGCACTGTTGTGTTTTTCCTATTTTGCGAAACTGACATCTGATCAAGATCAAAATTCAGTCGAAGCCAGGCACACGATAAATATTTGTATTTGGTCTCTTATTCCTTGGTGCAGTAAAGTCTGAAGGTACAAATTCGTATACGAATAGTATATTAATGGGGGACAGTATTTCGGGATTTTCGGTGTACGTTTATGTCGTTTTCTGTCGATTATTTAGACGCAAAGGCGAACTTTTGTCATGTGTTTTCTATACGAAATAATCCTACCTGTACAAACAGAGTTGTGGTAATCGTAACTGCTTGAGATATTTACAAAGAATATTGAATAAAATGTCACATAGAGATTTCATTGGTGTTTTGTTTTCTCCTGCGATATTCAAGTACAAAGTTAACTGTGCTTCGCGGCTAAACACTACTGCTGTGATGCGATGTGATGCGATTGCTGTGATGCGATAGCTCAACCCTTATACTTGTTCGTTATGGCCTTTTGTCTCCTTCAAAATATTAGCGATGAGCGCAGGAGTTTGATGTTCATGTTTCAGTATTTTTGGGGTCAAAGCGTCATCGGTTGTCAGGCTAAAAATGGCAAATGGCAACGGACAATGGTTATGCAAATTTGCACTCAAAGTGTAGACTGCACGCTACCGTACGACCCTAGCGCTCCGTTAATAAGATGTACTTATCACATTAATGGCTAATAATATCTTACAGTTATCAAAAAACGAAGTCTAGTATTCAATTTAGAACTAGCGCTACTAGCCTCATTTTGATGTTTTTGCCGATACATTTCTTTGTAAAAAATTGGCAAGTTTTGAAAATTCATTTTCTAGTAATTATTCCGAAACTTTGCAGCTTTACGGATGTGCTGAATTAAATTCTTGACTTCGTTTCTTGTAAGTATACATATTATCAAGCATTAACGTAATAACGGTCTATTCCAGGGACTAAATGTTTTCCACTTCGCGAGGAGATAACAAGTCCCTAATCCAGAAATAAACAACATGAAATGGCCTCTAAATTTATTTTCTCTTCAACAAGACGACTAAATGTTTTTAGTAATTCTTTGCGATAAAGTTCGATATTTTTGTAGCATGTTCTTCGAGAAAAATGTGTCCTCGCTGTTGATATAAAAAAAAAACAGTGAAACCGGTTATTTTTATCTTATTCCTGGAATACCTAATCCGGGAATAACTTCTGCCTTCTGCCTTCTGCCTTCTATTTTTTATTGCTGGATTAGCTAATCTTAGGATAGCATACTCTCAAGAAATAAAAAAATAAAAATAATAATAATAATAAACTATGACACTAATAAAAAATGAATTCCTTTTCTCCACAGCTGTACACTCACCTCTACTGGTGACACATTGTCAGGGGTTGTACCGGAAGCCACACTGGTAAGCGAAAAGGAAGTTCCGTCTGAGAAGGTGATGGGTGGAAAGGTATTTCTTGTGAACGGGACGTGATGGCTTGGGCTTTCAGTCGAGCGGCCAAGCTACGCATAGTGATCAGAACTGACATGAAAATAGATCCACATCCCATTGTTATAGTGATTTGATCATCTGTAACATTGTACTTCCTCTTCATTTCAACCCTGACCTGCCTCTTTGCCTCGGTCTCCTTGGATGTATTCTTAATATTAATGCACTGAGTGAATGTGCCACCATATTTTAGTACTACGTAGAGCGAGATGTTCCCTGAAATCGATGAGAGCATATTACATTCATGCTTTAGGGCCAAAATGAGTTCCTGTATAATTCTGGACTTTCATTTTACACACATACACTTTTTTGGGACCCATGTTTTTTTGATATGGTCATGACCCAATGAAAGACATCATAAAGAAAAAACAACTCCAGTGAATGTGTCCAAGAGGCGGCTCAAGAGCAGATTTGGTATGACTGTGAAAAGTACCGTGTCATGGCGCGGTACTGTCGCGGTCGCGGTACGAAACCTGGCCTGCTGTAGATACCGAACGAAATCGCGTAGTCGCGGTACGGTCACAGTCGCGGCGCGGCACAACTCTTCGCGGCACTTTTCACAGTCATGCGAAATCTGCTCTATGTCTGTTCCGCCGGCGATAAAATTAGAAAAGCTGCAAGCAAAGTTGCTAAAAATGGATTACAAACGGCTGAAAGATATACAGTCAAAGCACCAAATATTTGCGTTGGTCAGAGGAAAGGCCGGCAACTTCATTACAAAAAGGCCGCCAAACTCACAAGACAAGTTGCAGACACACACACACACACACACAAATTACATTAAGTAGCGCCATAAACGATATATTTAATCCTTTAAATGGTACCCATATAATGATACGGTAATAGCAGACATGCAAACCATGCGTAACACAATTCATGCCAACACATGCATCGCACTGCCTAGAACCAACGACAAACATGCTAATAAGGGAGCTACATAAACGCTAAAAGTGCAAAAGTAACCATGCTGTGGACGTAAACATGCACAGGCATAACACTCATGGCTACAGCCGGAGAAATACGAGACACAAAATCCCTTTAACTTGTCGCGCAACATTATTGCGTTGCAAGTCTAATATTTGTTGCTCGTTTTTAATCGAATTCATAACTTGTCGCGCAACATTTTGTTTTGATGAGCACATATGCGAGCCCAAGGACGATTTTGCCCCTTAGCACCTCATTTCTACTGACTCATCAACTTTTGGGCAAAATGTTAAAAAAATGTTACAAAATGATGAAAAACAAGCAACAAAGCCAGAATCTTTGGCTCAAAGTACACGCGACTCTACTTCGCTCAACGATTTTTTACAACTCGAAACAAATGTTTTTGTTGCGTGAAAAGTTCTGGCGCGAGATTAAAAACTCACAACATCCACCCAAAACTTGCAACGCAAAAGTGTTGTGCAACAAGTTGAGGGATTTTGTGCCTCTTATTTCCCGGTTTAGTTAATAGAAAACACAGCCTCAAAGTAAATTCCCTTACTTACCTAAAAAGACACGTTGGTTTTGCGTAAAGAATGAATTGGCTTCATAAATCAATAGTAACGTTGTCGTTTTAAAGGCAAATATGGTGATTCACTTTTAGGTGTTCTCTTCCCTGCTAGCAGAGGCTACTTCTTGAAGTGGCCTCTGCACACAAATGGCACAACCTTGTCCAGGATCGTGGACGTACTTGACTGGTTTGGCTGGTTTTACAAGAATGGCGTCAGTGCATTTTGCTTCGAAAACAGCGCGCGCTTTCACGAGTGATTTCTTGTTCAATGACCAACACACAACATTTTGTTCAAATTTCTATAGAAAATAAAACGATCTCGAGCGGATTATCAAAGGCAAACTTTAGAATGAGTATCAGAGCAGCGTTTAAGAGCCTTTAAATTGAGTAAACATGCCATTAAAGGCCACAAAAAGTGATTTTGTGTAAGTTGTAGAGCAGATAAATTGCCTATTTTCCTGCTGACGCACAAAACTTGATCGACCAGTTGTCCCAAGCTCACGCCATTTTCTCACACATGCACGACAGAGAAGTGTCATTTGTGTGCAGAGGCTACTTTTGCGTAGTTGAAAAACACAAGAAAACATTTGAAGTAAAAGAAAATGCAGGGAGACAAAAAGTAGCCTCTGCTCGCAGGGTAGGTGTTCTCCAGTAAACTATTTACAATTAAGCAGCAAACCTGTTCCTTGTGTAGCAACAGATGAGGTGGCAATGGGTGTAGATTGACTTCTTGAGGTCCGTGATGGTGTATGTTGGACCTGAGAGTGCACTAAAGTGGCATGGGATGATCTGTTGTTTTGGGGCTGCGCTGGAGTTGCCGAGGCTCGTGATGCTGTGTTTCTAGTGTGTTGTGAGAGAGTCGAAATGGATCGAGACGAGTCACTTGATTGAGTGGGCTGTGAAATTGTAGAAGGTAGCGATGGTGTCCTGGTCCTAGGAGGCTGTGTTGAAGATCTGGAGGTTTGAGACGAGTAATTTGATCGAGTAGGTTGTAAAGTTGTAGAAGACAGCGATGGTGTTCTGGTCAAAGTAGACAGTCTTGATGGCCTTGAGTTTTGAGACGTGTAACTTGATCGAGTGGGTTGTGAAGGTGTATAAGGTAGCGATGGTGTCCTGGTCCTAGGATGCTGTGTTGATGGTCTTGAGTTTGGAGACGAGTCACTTGATTGAGTGGGCTGTGAAGTTGTAGAAGGTAGCGATGGTGTTCTGGTCCTAGGAGGCTGTGTTGATGCCTTGAAGTTTGAGACGAGTAACTTGATCGAGTAGGTTGTGAAGGTGTTGAAGATAGCGATGGTGTTCTGGTCAAAGGAGAAAGTGTTGATAGTCTTGGGGTTTGAAACGTGTAACTTGATCGAGTGGGTTGTGAAGGTAGCGATGGTGTCCTGGTCCTAGGATGCCATGTTGATGGTCTTAAGTTTCGAGACGAGTCACTTGATTGAGTGGAATGTGAAGTTGTAGAAGGTAGCGATCGTGCTCTGCTCCTAGGAGACAGTGTTGATGATGTTGAGTTTTGAGACAAGTCACTTGATCGAGTAGGTTGTGAAGTTTAGAAGGTAGCGATGGTGTTCTGGTCGTAGGGGACAGTGTTGATGGTCTTGCGATTTGAGACGAGTCACTTAATTGAGTGGGTTGTGAAGGTGTAAAAGGTAGCCATGGGGTCCTGGTCGTAGGAGACAGTGTCGATAGTGTTGCGATTTGAGACGAGTCACTTAATTCAGTTGGTTGTGAAGGTATAAAAGGTAGCCATGATGTCCTGGTCGTAGGAGACAGTGTCGATGGTCTTGACGTTTGAGACACGTCACTAAAGTCATTTGGTTGTGAAGGTGTAAAAAGTAGCCATGGTTTCCTGGTCGTAGGAGACAGTGTCGATGGTGTTGAGGTTAGAGACGAGTCACTAAAGTCATTGGATTGAGGTGTAAAAGGTAGCCATGGTTTCCTGGTCGTAGGAGACAGTGTCGATGGTGTTGACGTTTCAGACGAGTCACTCAAGTCATTGGGTTGTGAAGTTGTAAAAGGTAGCCATGGTTTCCTGGTCGTAGGAGACAGTGTCGATGGTGTTGAGGTTAGAGACGAGTCACTAAAGTCATTGGGTTGAGGTGTAAAAGGTAGCCATGGTTTCCTGGTCGTAGGAGACAGTGTCGATGGTGTTGACGTTTCAGACGAGTCACTCAAGTCATTGGGTTGTGAAGTTGTAAAAGGTAGCCATGGTTTCCTGGTCGTAGGAGACAGTGTCGATGGTGTTGAGGTTAGAGACGAGTCACTAAAGTCATTGGGTTGAGGTGTAAAGGTAGCCATGGTTTCCTGGTCGTAGGAGACAGTGTCGATGGTGTTGACGTTTCAGACGAGTCACTCAAGTCATTGGGTTGTGAAGTTGTAAAAGGTAGCCATGGTTTCCTGGTCGTAGGAGACAGTGTCGATGGTGTTGACGTTTCAGACGAGTCACTCAAGTCATTGGGTTGTGAAGTTGTAAAAAGTAGCCATGGTTTCCTGGTCGTAGGAGACAGTGTCGATGGTGTTGAGGTTAGAGACGAGTCACTAAAGTCATTGGGTTGAGGTGTAAAGGTAGCCATGGTTTCCTGGTCGTAGGAGACAGTGTCGATGGTGTTGACGTTTCAGACGAGTCACTCAAGTCATTGGGTTGTGAAGTTGTAAAAGGTAGCCATGGTTTCCTGGTCGTAGGAGACAGTGTCGATGGTGTTGAGGTTAGAGACGAGTCACTAAAGTCATTGGGTTGAGGTGTAAAGGTAGCCATGGTTTCCTGGTCGTAGGAGACAGTGTCGATGGTGTTGACGTTTCAGACGAGTCACTCAAGTCATTGGGTTGTGAAGTTGTAAAAGGTAGCCATGGTTTCCTGGTCGTAGGAGACAGTGTCGATGGTGTTGAGGTTAGAGACGAGTCACTAAAGTCATTGGGTTGAGGTGTAAAAGGTAGCCATGGTTTCCTGGTCGTAGGAGACAGTGTCGATGGTGTTGACGTTTCAGACGAGTCACTCAAGTCATTGGGTTGTGAAGTTGTAAAAGGTAGCCATGGTTTCCTGGTCGTAGGAGACAGTGTCGATGGTGTTGACGTTTCAAACGAGTCACTCAAGTCATTGGGTTGTGAAGTTGTAAAAGGTAGCCATGGTTTCCTGGTCGTAGGAGACAGTGTCGATGGTGTTGAGGTTAGAGACGAGTCACTAAAGTCATTGGGTTGAGCTGTAAAAGGTAGCCATGGTTTCCTGGTCGTAGGAGACAGTGTCGATGGTGTTGACGTTTCAGACGAGTCACTCAAGTCATTTGGTTGTGAAGTTGTAAAAGGTAGCCATGGTTTCCTGGTCGTAGGAGACAGTGTCGATGGTGTTGAGGTTAGAGACGAGTCACTAAAGTCATTGGGTTGAGGTGTAAAAGGTAGCCATGGTTTCCTGGTCGTAGGAGACAGTGTCGATGGTGTTGACGTTTCAGACGAGTCACTCAAGTCATTGGGTTGTGAAGTTGTAAAAGGTAGCCATGGTTTCCTGGTCGTAGGAGACAGTGTCGATGGTGTTGAGGTTAGAGACGAGTCACTAAAGTCATTGGTTGAGGTGTAAAAGGTAGCCATGGTTTCCTGGTCGTAGGAGACAGTGTCGATGGTGTTGACGTTTCAGACGAGTCACTCAAGTCATTGGGTTGTGAAGTTGTAAAAGGTAGCCATGGTTTCCTGGTCGTAGGAGACAGTGTCGATGGTGTTGAGGTTAGAGACGAGTCACTAAAGTCATTGGGTTGAGGTGTAAAAGGTAGCCATGGTTTCCTGGTCGTAGGAGACAGTGTCGATGGTGTTGACGTTTCAGACGAGTCACTCAAGTCATTGGGTTGTGAAGTTGTAAAAGGTAGCCATGGTTTCCTGGTCGTAGGAGACAGTGTCGATGGTGTTGAGGTTAGAGACGAGTCACTAAAGTCATTGGGTTGAGGTGTAAAAGGTAGCCATGGTTTCCTGGTCGTAGGAGACAGTGTCGATGGTGTTGACGTTTCAGACGAGTCACTCAAGTCATTGGGTTGTGAAGTTGTAAAAGGTAGCCATGGTTTCCTGGTCGTAGGAGACAGTGTCGATGGTGTTGACGTTTCAGACGAGTCACTCAAGTCATTGGGTTGTGAAGTTGTAAAAGGTAGCCATGGTTTCCTGGTCGTAGGAGACAGTGTCGATGGTGTTGACGTTTCAGACGATTCACTCAATTCAGTGGGTTGTGAAGGTGTAGAAGGTAGCCATGGTGCTCTGGTCGTAGGATACAGTGTCGATGGTGTTGAGGTTTCAGACGAGTCACTCAATTCAGTGGATTGTGAAGGTGTAAAAAGTAGCCATGGTTTCCTGGTCGTAGGAGACAGTGTCGATGGTGTTGAGGTTTCAGACGAGTCACTAAAGTCATTGGGTTGTGAAGTTGTAAAAGGTAGCCATGGTTTCCTGGTCGTAGGAGACAGTGTCGATGGTGTTGAGGCTTCAGACGAGTCACTTAATTCAATGGATTGTGAAGGTGTAAAAGGTAGCGATCGTGTTCTGCTCCTAGGAGACAGTGTTGATAATGATGAGTTTTGAGACGAGTCACTTGATCGAGTAGGTTGTGAAGGTTTAGAAGGTAGCGATGGTGTTCTGGTCGTAGGGGACAGTGTTGATGGTCTTGCGATTTGAGACGAGTCACTTAATTCAGTTGGTTGTGAAGGTATAAAAGGTAGCCATGATGTCCTAGTCGTAGGAGACAGTGTCGATGGTATTGAGGTTTGAGACGCGTCACTAAAGTCATTGGGTTGTGAAGGTGTAAAAAGTAGCCATGGTGCTCTGGTCGTAGGAGACAGTGTCGATGGTCTTGAGGTTTGAGACGAGTCACTCAATTCAGTGGGTTGTGAAGGAGTAAATCGTAGCGATGGTGTCTGTGTTAAAGATCCTGAGCTTCCAGAAGATGTCTTTGTTGACTCAGAGGCTTTTAAGATCATATGTAAATAAACATGCGTATTTACAATTTTTCATAACCACGTGCTAATGTAAGCGTGTACATGCATAATAAGGTGACCCAAAGAAAACACAGCTCCAAAGTAAACTCCTCTATTTCCTAATTTTTTTGGAAACAACGACCGAATGATTTAACGAGTGGTTCGAACTGCTGTGTATGAATGTGAAGCAAATGATCATTGCTGTTGAGAAAGCAATCTAAGCGATCACTACAGATTTGAAGACCTGAAAAAATAGACTTACGTACGAAGAGCCCTGCAACGCATCAAGACGAAAAAAACATCTGAAACGTTGTCGTTATATGGGCAAATATGGTAATTTGAAAGGGAGTCCTTTTTGACTCAGAGGCTTTTAAGGTCATATGTAAATAAACGTGTGTATTGACAATATCTACATTAACATGCTGTCTAGGCTATTTTACTTGTAGATTATAGTTTACTTCTAGTTTTATTTTAAGCATGCAAGAGATTGCCTATTACAACTATGTATTTTCATGCGTTCACCCACTCTAATATTCCCATGCATATTTTTACATGTATATTTACAGTATTTACATGCATTAACATGCAAAAATATAGCATCCACCAAATGTAATTGCGTCTTACCTGCGGTCTCCCCTACTCCCAGTGTCGATGTTGTTTCTCCTAGAGTTGCATGGGTAGAGGCTGGCGTTAGGGTTATAGAGGTGGAGACGGTTATAGAAGTGGAGACGTCTATAGAAGTGAGGACGCGTGTCGACATGTCCCTTGTACTGGAGGCTTCCGTGGGAGTCCTGGAAGTCTCAGCCGTAGTGGTTCTGATAGGGTTTGTCAGAGTCACAGTTGTAGAGAATGCTTCGCTGTTTATCGACCCTAGCAGCGGTAAAAAAGAAACATCAGTCATTCGAGATACCCAAAGAAGGACGTTTACAACGAAGAACGAAACGCACCTGTTCCATCTCCAAATGCACTCTGATTCGAAAGGCATAGGGCACCCGTCGTATTACACTGACATAGAAAGCTATACAAGCTGCCTTCCTTTTTCAAGTATTGTGCTGAGCAAACGCCTGGTGACCACCTACCATCTCGCCAAAGCAAACACTGTGCAAAAAAAATAGAACATAAAATACATCCTTGGTTTTGAGTGAGACCATCAAAGTTTGTAAACCTTGTATGGCAAGAAACATAATGATGAAAGAAGAGAAAGAGAATAATAGCTATGGAAACTTTGGATAGGCGAGGTAGAACCCGCATTTTATTGGAAAATATCTGAGTTACCTCTGCACTGAGATGATGAATGCAAATTGGATGGATCCACCTTAAGGCTTCTGCATAGGTTCGAGATTCCTTTTGCTGAAAATCATATTTCTCAAACAGAGCTGAATTTTTTGGTCGAGTATACGGGTTTAAAAGCACACGTTACCTCCATTCCTTTCTCCTTCGCCCCATGCTGATTTCCAGCTTTCAAGGTTACGTTCATCACCACGTCAATATTCAACGGACGGCCACTTGACAAATCATAAATCTGTGTTCTGAATACGTGGGATATGCAAATCGTTGACGCGTTCAAATACAGGTCTTGAGGCATCCGTAATGATCCTACGCAAACCCAGGGCATGGACCGTCAGTTCGGTTGCCAGTACAATTCACAGAACTCTCAAACGCTGCCTGTGTGCAAACGAAAAATGGTCTAATTTTAACAATAACACATCAAAAATAACAATAGGCTACGCAAATGGCTCTAATAGGTGGCTCTTCTTTCGTTGTGGGACCTACGGTTTAACTCCCTTATCCTTGACGACGTGAAGGCACCTTCTCCTGAATTATATAGAAAAGACTCTGAGTGTTGGTCCGACTGCAGTTTGAGCACCCGCCTCCCGCACAACAGCCCAGCATTCGACCACTAAGCTTACCGGTCGGTGGTTCTAGACTCAGCTTTTCCGGTAGCCCAATTTTGAGGCCTAACGTTGTTCACGTCATCTCGTTAATCACTTACCGTACGTGGGCATATCTGGACTCGAAATATTGAAATAACGCGTAAACAGTAGCCGCTTTGACTTCATCGAAGTAAACCAAATGATTGTAATAACACAGTCGTGCGCGTCCAACCGTTGCCAACCCAAGTAAGTTTTGTACGATGGATTTACGATAAATTTGTAATCATCGTTTAGATGGCATAATAAATTATTGCATTATTGTCGTTCGTTTTGTAGCAAACATTCACCTTCGCCTCGACCGATTTGACGGGGTTATTGATAACGGTCGTGCATACCCACTAGCATATCGCGAAAGAATATTAGATCTTTACCATGAAGGCAATATTTCGAGGAAATAGCAAGACAAGTTCTCGTAAGCCGAGGTTTTGTTGATAAAATCATCAAGTGCTATTCCAGAAATCAGACCTGAAGGAAGGTAACAAGTTCACTAGTTGCCAACGAGCAGCCGAGCCAAGAGGCGAGGCTGCGAGGCGGCAGCATTATAGAGCCGTCCGAGGAGAAAACTTCTCGAGTTCAGAGTGGTGTAACCACTAGCCAATCAAAGTGCGAGGATTTTCAAGTGGTAACCAAATACTTGAGCACTATCAGTATCAGAAGAGAAATCGACTATTTGACCCCTGGTCCACTTCTGAAGTGCGCCAGTGTATGTAGCCAACGCCGCGATGCTGTGTTTGTATATATTTCTCGAGCTGTTATTATTACACAATCATTGCTATCACAGTGATTTAGCATGTTCATATGCCCATGGAAATGCAACCTTTACATGTATGAAATTTAGAGGAAGATATTTGTCCCTAAAGTGACCTATTGTCACTTTGTAGTCCGCGGTGATGCTAACGCTTTTATAGTCCGCGTGATGTTAACACTTTGCTGATCAATGAATATAAAATAGTCGGTCAAATGAAATTAAGGCAGCAGTGAGTATTAAAGGCAAACATGATTCATTTTAAATTGCTCGTTGGCACTTTTAGTGAGAGCTAAAACTAGTTTTAATATTAAGAGGGATTACGTTATAAAACTTTAATTGTAACTCTCAGAAGGTAGTTTATATATGGTATTGGGAAAGGTTCAAGGGATCCTTTGGCAAAATTGTTGTCATTTCGTCTGCTTTTAAGATAGGAACATGTATAATATATCATTTTAAAGCTTTTGAAGAGTAGAATACAAATATTATATTATATTATATTCCGTCACGAACAAGAGGCATGGATACGCCCCTGGTGTTTATTACGTCATGGATAACGTCGTGTCATCTGAGGTGTTGCAACATCCTTGACCCTAAGACAACTTTCCCTACGTGTTCTGGAGATATTATTTTTTTCTAGTTGTGATTTGAAGTGATGGATGATTATTGTGTTAAGTTTGACTATATTCCGTTCTCGAGATATAATTTTTTCTTCTATTTTATTACGTTCTTCAAAGGCTCGCCAAACAAGACTTGGGGCTCGCTAAGAGACTCGCAGGCTCGCAAATTAGACGAGCTCGCTTTTGATCACCATATAGAGCACTTAGAACTAACGAAGGCAAAATTCTATCGATATGGCCAGACAATTTCGGAAAATACAACTCCAAATCGAAAAGAGCGATTCAAAATCTATTTCTACCCGCTCGAGAAATAACCAAAATACTCTACATTTGTGCTAATCTGGCAGTTGAAAGCTACAAATCAAATTGCACGGTTATTTTGCTTTCTTGTGCGCGATTAAGAAGAGTGGATTGTCGACTGGCGATCTCGTAAGAGTATACTGTACCATTATCAGACCAGCATTAGAATATGCCTCACCAGTGTGGTCGACACTTCCAGACTATCTTGCCGAATTTGTAGAATCCGTTCAGAGGAAGGTCATGGGCATTATATACCCGTACCTGTCATACAGCGACGTGCTAATTCGATCTGGCCACTGAATAACCGCAGGCGCGACGCATGTCAGCGCCTTATTTATAAAACTAAGATAGGACAGGCGACGGGGCTGAAATAAGGGGCATTAGCGCAACAGGAATCCCACATGGTTACAATGCCCGCTCGGGAGACCAATCAGTCTGAGGGGCAAACGGCAACACTAAAAGGCTGAACGAGTTTGTTATATTTAAATTCCAGTCTTCATTAATACGTGTTTAATTATTTAGTATTTATCAGAGCTGACTTCCCTGTAACTCAGTCTAGACTGCAAGAGAGTTTTAATAAACTAACATTGATTGATTGATTGTAAATTGAACTAACCCTAAATTCGTGGCATTTACCTGAAAGTCTTGGTTGTTGCACATTTGGCAGTTGGACGCACTTTGGATAGAAGCCCCGTTTGCAGCTGCACATGCAAGGCGCTTCGCGCTGATGTATCCATTACTGTGACCAACTTCCATCCGAGACCCGTTGATCACGCTGTTCTTACAGAGCGCCACTGAGATATTCTTTGTCTTTTCTAAGAAGCGCCTTTTATTGGTCATTGAATCTGCGTCGTAATCACCAGGCGAAAACGCGGGCAATGATGTGAGACTGTGGTTTGCCTAAATTAGAATAGGAAAATAAAAATGATTTGAGCAAGAAGCCCATCAACAGGAGCCTCCACCTATTGGTGAGTAGATAATGGGGAGTTTGCAGGTGTTGCGTGACATTTTGAATTTTGATTCCAATAAAATGAAAATACGATATTTGAAAAGAGTCCTTATTCATTTAAAGGAAGCACTAAAGACAATGCCGACCAATCAGAATGTTCAAAAGATTAGGAATCCAAGGCAAGTCTTTGTTATTCGTCGCTATGCAAACCACTGCAAAAACAAAGTATATCGTGCTTCTTCGTTGCCACAAATTAGAATGCGGTGCTTCTCGTTACCACAAATTAGTATACGGTGCCTCACGATTGCTCACGACGCCCTTTTGAAATGCGATTTCGAAAACTCGGATTAATAAATAGATCATAAAAATGACGTGCAGATTTGATGCACAGAATTTGTACTCTAACAAGTCTTTTTCGCCGTTGTTTCGTAAATAGTCCAGTTTCAAATTCTCTTCTCTACCGCTGAATAGGCATGAACGGTGCATAAATACAGTGGGAGCACCAGTTTGAATAAGGACAATAGACAAGCATGAGAAAACGTTCCGGACTCGATGGTATTCTCAAATGATTCGACTTCGAAGTGAGGCTCCCCCTGTATTTATGCGCCGTCCATGCCTATTCAGCAATAGAGCAGAGAATTCGAAAATGGACTATTGTGCTAAACGAACATTATTATAAAATATGTTTTCTTCAGTCTCTATATGCTGATGGTATCCGAAATGGTATCCGAAGCAGTGCATCTTGGGAGGGTAAATCGGCTCGTATAAAGGTCGCTTTACACGTTTTTTGTCGCATTGTTCGCGGCGATATTTCTCTACCCAACTCTCTAGTGTAAGTGAGATGCCAATCTGGTGCGATTTCTGTGCTCCAAATATCGCGTCGAGTTACAAAGTGTTTCGAGCATGTTTGAAACCATTGCGGTATCTTGTAAGAAAAGCGGCCAAGATCGTGCGGCAATTGTATCTTCTTGACCCAAGAAAATTTTAGTAGCAATTTTCGTGCGTGAAAAATTGCCATAAAAAATACGAAAAAAATCAAATGTAAACCGCGGCTCCCCTTTCTGGGGAGATTTTCACATTCATTTACTTATTTGCTGGAGGAAATTTGAACATTTTCGTCCCATGTTTTCACTATTGCCCCCCCCCCCCCCTTTCTGTAATTCCTTTTTTTATATAATTGTCAGTTTTTTCTTATTACAATAAATAATAACAGACATATATACATAGAAAAAAAACCATATACGCAACACCCACCCACACAAATATATAAAATAAATATAATAATAATAATAATAATAATAACAATAATATGTTTATTCCATCCTATTGTAGCTTGAAGCTAAATTACAGGACTGCTGACAATTAATTAATATAACTAACTAAATGAATAAATAAATAAATAAATAAAATAAGTAACCCCAAGAACCCATCACCTACTCTATACGATACAACTAGTACTAGATAATGGAAAAAGGGATAAAGGACAATTACGATAACAATGTCGCGTACTCAGCGGTTATGAAATTTCTAAAGCGGTCGGTTTTGCACACTTTAGGCATCGGAAGCTCACGGGATCTTAGAGCGTACCCAGAGGAGCCTCGGGTGAAATACGGTAGCGGGTGAGGCCATACAGAGGACTGCCTGGAGGAATCCTCTGAATGAACCTCACGCAGGCTTCCTCTCTGCGTTGTTCGAGAGAGGAAAGACTGGCCAAGGCAAGAGCGCGCGAATATTCCTTAAATGGGTAATAATAATATATAGATTTAGGCAATGCCTAAAAGCGGAACTCCAATCATACACAGCCCTTACTCACAGGGAGCTCACATTTACAGTTTAAATCAAGAAAATTCATGTTACCATTATACGGCAATGATATAGTATTAGCGCGTTCTGATATGCTAACAAGTCGCAGTTTACGACCGACAAAAGATAATCTCCTTGAAATAAAAATAAAAAATAAGATTTTCAGCGAAATCCACAACAAAGAATACTTGACATAGTATTTGTCTCATTGTACTAACTAAATCTAACGTGACAAGGAAAGTCAAGGCTATTAAAACAGAAATGATCTGTTTACATAAGGCAAAGCAGGGCCAAAAAGTCAAGCTTACTCAAAACTATAATTCGAGTTTAGCCGGAGAAAAAGAAACCTTGAGGGAGCCAACTAAAGCAGCAAAACGTAAAAGTTAATTACATGTAAAGTCAGAATTTTCTCATCAGGAATGCAATAAACTTGGAAGCAGTAAAAATATAAATAGCATAAGAAGCAATTTCAAGCTTTGTGCTTACCGATAACAGATAGTGAAGTCGTTTCTTTCCTCCGAAAATCTCCGTCGTGTTGAGTTGAATTCATTCTTACTTGGCAAGCTTTTGCACAAAGCCAATTTTCCTAAATATAATTATTCGGCTAAAACCATGGCAATTTTCTGTTATTGTCAATCCTGTTCAATCCAGTTCTGGCTCCCTGTTCGTAGATCTCATATGAGTATTCGAAGAACACGACCGGTCGTTTGAAATAAAAAAAATAAGATTTTCAGCGAAATCCACAACAAAGAATACTATTGTCGGTCGTTTGCAGCTTTTACGAAAGAAACTGTTGTTTTTCTTCAGAAGAACGCCAAAGTCTTGCTTCGCCGTGGGCCGGGTATTCTGCAATCTAGCGTTTGAATCTTTTGCAACTCCCTCATAGTTTCTCCAAAATGACTAAACAACATTATGAAATATCGGCGAAGGAATCGAATCCGAAGTATTTTGACAATCATTAGAGAATTCTTTTGAGCAAATTTGGCGTGGTTCGCACCCACGAGCTTGTCTCAGTTTGACTCAACAAAAATTTCGTCTGAATGAACTCGAGTGAGCCGACGCGGGCGCGTGTTTTGTGAGTTTTTTCGGCGGGAAAATGAAGGAACGACTTCCGGTCCGTGTCCTCTGCCAATACAAGCACCGCAAAGCACCGCGGCGCTGCGCTGGAGGACAAAATGACGCGCGCGCTCAGCGATCCAAGACGGACTGTGATTGGCTGTGTACACGGGTCGCCACTAACGCAAGTGCGCATGCGTAAATAAGAGCCCGCGATGTTTTCGTAAGCCGCTGAACGTATCGTTTTGGCTTGGATGGGTTGCTTTCTCATGTGACGTTGAATGATACGTATGGGGCTCCACTCCGTGCCTTCGGCACGGGGAGTTCCGCTATTAAGACACAAGACATAATTTCTGTAATTCCTGGACCCGCCCTTGAAACCAGCGTTAAAAGTAACCCAGCTTTAAATGTATAGAGCACACCCTACCTGGTTTTCATCTAGTCCACCCTGGCATGTATTACCACTTGCCACATCCCGCCTTTCTCTGCTCTCGCGACACTAAACAAGACAAATGACGAAAACAATTAATTTGGCGACGTTTTCTATGAGAGCAGGGGAACTTGTTTATCCAAGTATATCCGGTAAAAAGAATGTTTTGGTTCTTGACGTCTAGTATTAACTAGTCTATACCGAATCTGAGCGCGAGGTATTTTAGTACACACTCATAAAAATCGCTACAGGAAGCTAAACAAGTACTGTGTGTTGTGTGCTACCCGCTAACAAACGCTTGAACAGAGGAACATTCCTTTTTCAAAACATCAGAGCAAAAACAAATTACTATATAGATTTAGGCCCTGACTAAAAACGGAGTTCCAAATAGGCCTTGAAGACGTCATCGATGATGTCAGAACACTTGACTGGGTTTATGCGTTCCCCATAACACCAAGACAGTTTTGTACTAGTTTTATTGTCTCACCGCATTGCATTCATGATATTTTATTTTTCTCGGATTACACCAACGACATTTAATGACGTCATCGATGACGTCACATCACCTAACAATGCTGTGCATTCCCCAGATATGAATTTTTGCTTTGTTTAAGGAAAGGCTCTTATATGACGACGTCATCGCTAACGTAGCATCACGTGACCATGTTGGTGCGCCCGCCTTGTCACCAAGACAATTTTTGTCCAAGGGTGATCGCCTTAACACCTTTTCTTTTTGAGACAAATGTTTTTCTCTGATCACACGAACGCCCTTAAATGATGACGTTATGCCACGTGACATGATCGTGCTGCTGCATCACCCTGACCACTTACACAATCCTCGAACATTGATTGTTTAACGAGCTTTCCTTCTTGAGATGTAACTGATTTTCTCGGTTTCATCAAAGGTTTAAAAATGATAACGTCGTTGATGACGTCATATCACGTCACATGACCTCCCACAGGGTTCCAATGTGTACACCGAGAACGGATGGACGGCGTACAATATAGGTTTTATTCAGAAAGAAAAAAATATATATCTGCCGATGGGAACCACATCTGGCAACCAAACTTGGACATTTTCACCTTGGGGTTAATAACCTCTCAACGAATTGATTTGACGCGAGCACAATGAGCAAAAATGCAAGTGAATCTGTCATGCAAATTTCAACATTCCAGCAAACGGAAGAATCTACTTATAGATGTCACGGCACCGTAGAACCGTCACGTTTCTTATTGTTGTATTTCTTTCTTTCTTTCCTTATTCTCCTATTCGGCGACGGAAATGAAATCGGTGAAAAATTGATCGAATGTGTTTTTACCTGCATACACGAAGTCTATTAAAATAACTGGTGCAAAATGCGACGATTAGAACCGGAGAACAGTCCTACTTATATTTTTGGAGAGCTGCCCTAAAAAAAAAAATAGGGAAAAAGACCCATCTAAGATCTGCAGTTCGGGCTCCCAGTGCTGGGCTGAGATCACCTGTCACACGCATGGTGTATCTTGGGGGTCTGAATTTTCGAACTACATCGATCTCATTAGGATCGAACTTTCGGGTGAAAATATCCTATTTTCCTTTTAAGCCCTGGCAAAATAAATGGTACTGAAGATCATGATGTCTAGTAAATGTGCCGAATTGGGTGGAATTTCAGGTAGGTACAAATTAAGTACTTGTGATACTTTAAATACTTATAAGCTACACGTTTTATTTCTCACCCAAAATATACTTAAAGTTTGTCCTAAGAGCACTAAGAGATCTACATTGTAGGACCTAGCAACACAATGGTTAGCATCTTTAGCATCAGTTATGATATTTACCAAATATGATATTTCGATTTTGCTAGTATATTTAACAAATAGACCTGATGGAGATTTTGGCCATTTATTGAGTGGTCTATTAGAAATGTCGGCCCGTAAAAAATAAAAAAAAGGAAAATAAAAACTTCAATCCTTACAGAAGCTAAGGGAACACCTGGCAGAACGTCTCATATTATCACACGCTCGGATTATAGTGACTTGGTTTTCTATCACTTAACAGATAGAGAGATAGATAGATAGATAGAGATAGATGTTACATGTTTAAAAAAATATACAAAAATAAGATTAAAATTCTAATAAAATATAGAAACAGAACGACTTCTAAAGCGATTACAACGCATCCAACACTCTGCGGCTAGTTTTTTCACAAGAAAATTATGTTAATAGCGTAGACATTATTATCAAGCTTGGGCATTTACTGAAGTTTGTTCACAAAGCCCTGCACCATCATACCAGGCCACAGTCACTTCAACTGGAGAGGGTTGCGCACACGCGTATCCTCCGATCTTATTCCCCTTATAAAAAAACCTTCCAGGACTGTGCAGCCACATTATTCAACTCCCTCCCTGCAGCCACTAAAACCGACCCGAACGCTAATAAATTTCCAAAAGAAACATTTGAAATTCTAAAACGTTAAACCATTTTTGTTATAGTATGTTGTTAGCTTTTATACTTATGTATATTATGTATATTAGATAGATTATCTTCATAAGCCTCCTTTTGTTGAAAGTACTCGTAATAAACCGTTATCATTATTATTAGAGCAGATTTGAGATGACCGTCGTGAAAGTAAACGCAATTGTGTAATCACTAGCCAATCAGAAACAAGAGTAATAACAACTTGCTGTTGATGATTTCCAGCTCAGCCAATCAGGATCCAAACCAATTCAGGATTACTTACATGTTTCTAGCCCTAGCTCAGGGTACTTGGCTTGATATAGCGTGGGTATGTGCCGCTGCGAATTTCAAATGCGGACCCCGTTCTAAAGCGATTTTTTCAAGAAAAGCTACCCCGTTCAATTTTTTGCATCCAAAATGAGACCCCGTTCTAAAGAGAAATTTAAAACTCTGTATTAGAAAAAAGCATAATTCCTGTATCGAAATGTCGGTTGAGGCCAAGAAGTCACAAGAAGAAGAAAGCAGGTTACGGTTTTATCTGTAATGCAATGTCAAAGCTTGTTGAGTTCTTTTCATTTAATAAAACAATACGTGACCGCCGGGTCGCTTCCTTGAAGATTTCTGGATGGTCTTCATTATCATACCCCGTTCTAGAGGACGGTTCCTAAACGATACCTCGTTCTATCGGCTGGAGGAAGAAATCGGTACCCCGTTTGGCGGCACATACCCGTATAGCTCTTGTAAGGGAGTACTCCCCCCCCCCCGGGGGGCTTAGTAGCCACACAATTGCTCTCGAATTTGATTGGTTGATAGAAAAAAGCAGCCAATGAGAAAGCAAACCAATCGCAAACGCAGTTACAGCTGTTTTGTGTATTCTGCGAACTCTCGCGTTCGACTTCAAATGGCGTTCTGGCTTCCGTCAATCAAACTCTCGGATCTAATTTGAGCCTTAGTCAACCGTAAGTTAGGCCATTTGTTTTTTTTTTGTTCGCAGAATACTCAAAACAGCTGTAAATCACGACAGTCATCAGAAATCCGCTCTATGTCATCATATCATACGATTGCATTTAGGCTACATGGTTACTATACGTCTTTCCGTGACGTCTAGTGCGTGTTTTTCCCTTACAAGATGCCTCATGAATCCTTATTAAAACAATCTTCCGCAAGGCGTCATGGAGACGCCGAAAAATCGACTTATTCACATATTATCCGAGGAACAACACGAAAAAACACTCATGTCAAATCGGTGTACAAAACATTAAGACCAATAAAGGAAGCCACTATTCAAATTATTGTTAAAAAGGATTTGGCACTCTCTTAGGTCAGGGTTATCAATAATGCGATGGAAAGAACTTTTTGGCTGTTCTTCATCGTTCGACTAACTCCTAAGGTTTCAAATAACGGAAAGCTTGATACGTTATTAGCAAAGAAAATAGTAAATCATTCCATTCCTAAAGCACCCGGGTGAGAAAGAAGAGTTACTTTGACTTGATCGATGTGATTCATTATCTTGGGGCGTTTTGGAATGCATCGAGAGACTTAGTAATAAAATATTTTTCAAGGAATTTTGGATATTTTTTTTAAAAATAAGGGAATGTACTAACAACATAGAAAGGTCGTAAAGAAGCTAGTCATTTTTGGAAATGATAAGGCAGGTGTTATTTCACATTAAAAGCATCCAGCAACTTTGTAACCAAATACTAGTTCTAACATAACGTGCATGAAAAATACCTCACCTCATCATTCTGACAGATTCCTTGGCTCTTCTCAGCAAAACAAAAAACTGCAACAGAATTGCAATTCGATTTTTACATCCTTCTCGAAAATTAGATCAAAACTACAAAAAACACATGACGAGGTACTCACCGAAATACAAAACCATCACTCTGTCCCAACGAAAACGCGCCATTATACTGTTCCAAAATATTCAAAGATTCGCCTTCCTCTGAAGTACACTTAAGGTTTTGTGCGTCATTAATTATTAATACAAAGGTATGACAGCGATGCAGTCCTTATTGAAACGTGTACGACCTTAAACAACCCTTTTGTAAGATAGTGCGGCCCCTGCTGCTTTCAATTCTCAAAGTTATCACAACATCATGGTATAATTAGTAGAACAGGGTAGAGCCAAGGTTTGGCAGGATACATAACAAAGGGGATTCGCACTGCGATTCATGACAGCGGAATTGCATTCCCACAACTCACTTTGAATGGTGGATATAATTTCCTATACATGGGACTATTTGATTCCTACTTTTTGAAGCGCAGAACTCATCGGATCCCGCTGTGATGCTTAAAAGGAATTGAGGAACAGAAAGATCTATGGGATTTCATTTTTGTCAAGGAACTTTCTAGTTTATGATTACTCCTGGTTAAACTCGCAAAAATGAGCAAATTTATCGTCTAGGCTTGATAAATTACCTTTCAGCTACTAGATAAGTACAAATTTGGAGCATTTTCCTGTGCTATCTAACGGATAAAATTGTATTGCGAATTAAAAAAAAATGATTTTTTTATTTCTTACCAGGCTGAACAGTTTCAAAACTTGGAAATTTGATAGCGTAAGCATAACATAGGATTCCAAACTATTTATGCCCCTTCAATAATAATTTAAATATATTTTTTTTAACTAAATAATTTTAGCACAAGTGATTAAGAATTTAATTTTGTTTATGAAAAGCTAGAACGGTTTGTATTTAAAATCAAAATAATTATAGCACGCAAGAGAAAATGATATAAGAGAACACATCCTCGTGCCCTATTAAAGTCGACAATAAGAATCTAAAAATGGATTTCGAGCGACTTCCGTTCACGAATCATGACGTCATGCGTCACACAAGGCCAACGCAGGAAATTTTTCAGAGAGGGTTTTTGTTACAAATACAGTGAAAGAGCTATTATCTTGACATACAAAACCATTTTTATTGTAAAATTTGATAGGCTTATTTATTATTGTGGTACAAATGATAGCTTACAAAAGCTGGTTACAGTTTTCCCAAACCTGCCAAGTTTTTCGCAGCTCAAAGCAAAACTGAACTCAAGTAAAATCAAAAGGCAATTTCGATAAATAGACAGCTTCAACCAACAATCGGCGATTTTGACTATTATTTTAGGCTTTTAAAACACAATTCTAATAAAAACTAGACGTAAAAGTCATGTTTTGTGGATGCAGGATATGTTTCTAGCCCTAGCTCATTTAAAAGAAGGATAAATGATTTATTTTTCAATCAAATTAATGTTTTTGTCTATTCCACAATTTCGCCTTGGAAACAGAATGATCAAGCGGAAAACCAAGATATTGCGCCCCGCGCTTTGATCTTATTTTGACAAAAATGAAGATAACAAGCACATCAAGGGAAGGTAATTCACAGATATTTTATAGGTCTAAACTATATATTCAAACTGAGCTTCAGTGATGTGAAGTATCTTCAAAGCCGCTGCCGAACAAACGTCAACGAAATAAAAGTGTCAGAAAGAAGACAACAGACGAAGGACGTTTATCATTAAAAGACTGTAAGTAGTAAAGCTTATTTCAAGGAAGTTCTCTTAGAGGAATAAGGTGAGCTTTTCCCAACAGTTTCTCGTGTTTTTTTCTAAGGGACGACTTCTTCTGCGGGCAATGTTCTGTAATTTTTCTGGTATCCTCTTGAAGAAGTCTATAGCTCCTTTCCAAAGTTTGGTGAAACACTGTAGAAGTCTCCATTTATGGATGGAGATTATAGAAGGCAACACTAACCAACAAAACCACAGAAAAGCTCAGTTCAAGAACTTCTTTTTTCTTACTCAGCAAAGTACTTCTGTGAGCAGTTACTTTCCTTTTGAATGGATGCATTTAGTCAGGACTGAAACCTCGACAAAAAACAGAAAAACAAAAGCCAAAGAACTCGGTAAAGGACTAAATGACTCGGCGATGCCAAGAGGGACGCAAAAGAACCACGAGGATCGTTGGAAGTTGCCCAACCTCTGTGTCACAGAACTGACCATACTAACACACACTCATTATTATAAAACTGGTTTCTATAGGATGAGTTATCCGAAAATGTAAAGCGCTTAGAGCTCTGAGGATAAGCGCTATATAAGCACCTACTTTACTTTTACTTTTAGAACTGCATTATCAATGAAAAATCGTAGGAGCGGTGCCGACACGGCGACAAGTTGTTGAAGGCGATGCGTGACACCGTTATAGCACTAGGCGAGAACTGCCAACTTCCGGTTTCTAAAAATAGATTCTTATTGTCGACTTTCATAGGGATCGACTTCAATACGCGCGATGGATTCTCTTAAATTATTTTCTATTGTCGCACGTAAACCCAATTTATACTTAAAGTAGAATAAATTCATGACAGTTTCAAAATCTTTGGATAAAAGACGGTTTCTTTACAAACAAAGGCACAAAAGCCTACTCGCAAACTCACAAATGCTGTTAAAAAAACACAACACCGCAAGCAACCCCTTCTAAAAAAACATTGTTTGTTGTCCACTTAAAATGTAAGCAAGAAAAAATCCTGAATCAAAGTGAAAACCTTCCCTCAGATACTTCTTATCCTCTTATAGGAAACAAGGCTTGGAACGATTGACCTGATATTCAAATCTACGCAAGATTGATGAAAAACTTGAG
The DNA here is from genome assembly GCA_033964015.1 of Scolanthus callimorphus. Taxonomy (NCBI): domain Eukaryota; kingdom Metazoa; phylum Cnidaria; class Anthozoa; order Actiniaria; family Edwardsiidae; genus Scolanthus; species Scolanthus callimorphus. The sequence goes on along the minus strand of JAWWUD010000019.1, from coordinate 344,951 downwards.
GGCATTAAGGTATGAGTATACCTTTGCGCGAGGGATGTCAATTTTTCGCGAAAAAAATCACTGTCGCGTCATTATTTACACTACAAGGGCCATTTATATATCGTTTTAAAGCTTGTGGAACGGCCTTTCTTACTAAGTAGTATATTTATATGTAACGTTACTTTGATGGATCGTTTTCGTCGTTTTGTGCTTCAAAGGAAAAGTACCAATTTTTGCTTTTTAAAAGCTCCTGCCACTTCTAGTTAATGTTAAAAGCTCCAGATTTCCGCAAAATGTATTCCTTAGAGGGCGATCTGAAAAAAGGTGTGCGGGATTTTTGATATTTTACATATTTGCGGAAATATCACGTAAAACAGGTTGAAAATCGATATTTTTGGCAATGCTAACACAAAAATTAGCATAAAATATGTTTTGAAGGGAAAATCAAAATCCCGCACACCCTTTTTTAGATCACCTTTTAAAGAATAGATTTTGCTTAAATTTGGAGCTGTGCAATGTAAGTGGAAGAAGCTGGAACTTTTTCAAGAAAGTCGGTACTTTTTTCTTTAGAGCTAAACAAATATATGTTAATGTACAATATCATGAAAAAAAAGTTACTCATCAGATAGACCAACCTTTTAGCTTTAAAACGATATATGAACGACGTTTGTGGTGTAAATTGTGACGTCATACGAATTTTTTTCCCGCGACACCCTTCAAAGGTATACTCATACCTTAACTTTGCCGTCACAAGCTGACGGGCTGTTTTCTGGTAGTAGATGAAATGACTGCGATAGTTCGCGCGCTCTGATTGGTCGAGAACTAATTACCATAACGCCATTGTAATCGTATGGTACATGGCTTTGACCGGAAGCGTTTTCTCACTCGCTAAACTATGAGAAAACCGAAAAAACTACACCAGTTTATACCATTTCTCAATCTTAATCTTTAAAAAAAGCAATCTATGAAACGAAGACCCTTCAGGAAACGACAGAAAGATTGCCAGCTTCAGGAAAAAGCGAGAAGGACAAAATATTTCTCTGTTGCAATTGACTATAGGCCAGTTCTTATTGTGCTATTATAATGCTTAATGTATATAGGGATAATGTATATAGGGTATATTATTAGGGATAATGTATTTAGGGTATATATGTAATTCTTATCCCGATTAGCTTGGTATACGTGTCAAGCTAGAAGAATTGAAACCTTAATAAAGTTTATTATTATTATTATTATTATTATTGAATTAGCACAACTGACCGTTAATGTAAGTTTGCCACTTCTAAATTATGATTTTCGCAGTTGATAGTTATACAAGAAGGATTACATATAATAGAAGGCATTTGCTTCTTTATGTCGAAAAAATATTTCGAGTTCGGTTGAGCTCAGAAAACAGACAAAAACAACGACTCGCACATAATTTTCTGTTTGTTTTTTTGCAAACTTACTGTTGTTACTTTTTACTGGTTTGCATTCAAATACAGGGTTCCCACTCTATCATGAAAGCAAAATTCCCTGACTTTTCACTGACCAAAGGCAATTTTCCCTGACATCTACATAAAGGATTTTACTCAAAATCGAAGAAGAAATGTCAATTTCATGTATAATTTTTAAATAACTATCTTTTGCTACTGTTGCCTCAAAAATAATAGTCAAAAGTAAATTTCCAGCATTTTTTTCTGACTTTCAGCTGTTTTGAAAAATTCCCTGACCTTTTTCAAAATTCCCTTACCTTGAACAATTTTCAGATTTCCCTGACTTGAGTCAGTGAGTGGGAGCCCTGAAATACATACATTCTCTGTCATGCCCACTCTAGCCTGCGTGCCGGCTCTCCAGTGTCAAGGAAAGGAGAGCCGGCAGGAAGAGCCCACCTTTAATTTTTGTATTGATGGCTGAGAAATGACCAGTACCATGCTATAATGTTAGAGAGCAAGGTAACACCATCTGAAAGTACATTTATGTCTACTTATGGTTGTCCTTTGGAACCATACCATGCTATAATGTTAGAGAGCAAGGTAACACCATCTGAAAGTACTTTTATGTCTACTTATGGTTGTCCTTTGGAACCATACTGGCATGTAATCGAAGGATTTACTCAAGTAGACCCCTGTAGTATGTTCTCCTGAAGTAACAAGCGAGAGCATTCTTCGTTAAAGCATTCCTTGTGAATGCAATTATACAACAGTTGTCGCATGACACCAAAACAAGCTAATGGGAGTGTACTCCTCCTTCAACTACACATATGACAAGTCCCAGAAACTGATTTTTTCAGTTTCTGGAAGAGTACGTGCTGGGACTCCAGCAGTCTAGAAAGATGAACATCAGAGCTTAAACAGATGTTTAATTTTATAGTTCCATAAAACAAAAAAGTGGCAGATCCAGGAATTGTGCAAGGGGGGTGACTATAACAAAGGTTTTATCAGACATGCAAGAAAAAGGGGTGACTCTTACTAAGGATATACGAGACATTTGCCTGAAAAGGGGGTACCACCCCTTAATCCACTCCCGAAAACTGTTTTTGTAGAGACCGTATTCCACAAAGAGTTTGAGACAAATTTGACTTCGCCTCAAAGTCTTCCAAAAATGTCAAGCTCTGCTGTTCATTTTAGCCAACAAACATTCCAAACATTCTCAGGATTTGTACGGTTTTAGTCCAATGAAAGACAATGGATGAGTTTCTAGATGTATTTTCCAGCTATGTTGATGCTCATGGAAAGCATACTAACATTCTCAGGATTTGTATGGTTTTAGTCTAATTAAAGACAATAGATGTCAGTTTCTAGATGTATTTTCCAGCTATGTTGATGCTCATGGAATACGTACTAACATTCTCAGTATTTGATGGTTTTAGTCCCATGAAAGACAATGGATTAGTTTCTAGATGTATTTTCAAGCTTTGTTTGTGCTCATGGAAAGCATACTTACATTCTTAGTATTTGTATGGTTTTAGTCCAATAAAAGACAATAGACGTCCGTTTCTAGATGTATTTTCAAGCTATGTTGATGCTCATGGAAACCATACTTACATTCTCAGTATTTGTATGTGTTAGTCAAATGAAAGACAATAGATGCCAGTTTTTAGATGTATTTTCCAGCTATGTTGATGGTCATGGAAAGCATACTAACATTCTCAGTATTTGTATGGTTTTAGTCCAATGAAAGACAATAGATGTCAGTTTGTAGATTTATTTTCCAGCTATGTTGATGCTCATGGAAAGCGTGTTGTACATGTATGATACTTATCATCGATAGTTATAATGATATGTTCACACAGTACACAAGTCATTGAAGTAAAATATTGCTTTGAAAACGAGAGAAACAGTCTTTTTTATATTTAAAACACTGCACAATAGTGTATCAAATAGACCATTTTCTCAGTTAGGCATATCCATCAAGTTCTACTTTATGACTGGCCAGCAAGGCGAATCAGTTTTCTTTTTTAATGCAAGGGCTTGTTGTGGTACAATAGTCCAGTTTCGAATTCTCTAATTCTCTAATTCTAATTCTCTACCGCTGAATAGGCATCAGCGGCGCATAAATACAGTGCGGCGCCTCAATTTAAACCCGAAAGTTGCGAATACCAACGAGTAAAAAAAGTTTTAATTTTTGTCTATTTTCTCCATTCAAGCTTCATCAGTTTCTCGTCTGGTATTCACAACTATTTTCTCTTTCGCTGGAAACTTTAGTCGTCGATGGAAAACAATGATCGTAAAATACGGTAAGAAAACTCCATGTAAGCTTAATTGTAAGATTATTTTGCTCTACAGTAGGGTGCCCAGTTCCGTGCCACTTCAACTTTAAATTACTTATCTTTTTAGCTGTGACGCCATTTTATATGATTTTTACTAGGAAGAATCCAAATTTATCAATTGTTATAATCAGCAAGGAACTGACTCCAACATTTTAATTTTTTCCGAGTTAAAGGCATATTTTTCAGAGCAACTCGCGTTACCAGTTCCGAGCCACCGCGTACCATCATAAGAATCATTTTAAGTAATAACTGAGACAAAAATCATATCCTTGCCTTCCTCGTTGCCTTTTTATTCTATTAACAGAATTTTAACTTCACAATACGGCAGTTGAATTCTTTAAAATAAACCATTTACGAGTTTTGCTTGTCTGTCGACAAAAATATCATTCAAACTTAATTATGTCAATTAGTAAATAGTATCAAACGTCCCTTTATTGTAACAGATAATTGCGCCAGAAATGATGTTTTGGCGAGAAAAAAGAGAATGTGGGATGCAATCTTTAGCAGAATCTCACACTTCCCTGGAAGAACACACGTGAACATAAAATACTCACAGAAAAAAAACGCTCACGGAAAATAACTCACTCTGGCATGAATCACTGGCGGCGAAATCTGAAGCTGTTAACTCCTGTTTAATATTGTTTATTTTTATCCGACCCTTTTAAAATACTTATCTTTACCAAACAGTTTTTTGTTTGGAAAAACAAGCTGCAAATGTTTTGATATCCTGGCCTAAAAAATCCAGCCTCTCAATTACAGTGATAGGTTATTTTTCATCGACATCACGATTGAATGTAAGAGAGGGTTTATATTTAAACAAATAACTGAGTTTCGTCTTAAAAACTATAATTGTCGCTTAATAAAATCAAAGCTTATTGAATAATGATTGATAAAGAAATCATGTCATTTAGAACTCACACAAATATACTTTTTCTGTGACCTCAAAATTGTGTAAACAAGAGAAACAAGAGAACTTGCGCGAGGTGGCACGGAACTGGTACCACTACTAAAAAATTGTACATAAAACTAAAAGCAACAGAAGATTAAAACCACTGCATCAAGCGAGAAAAAAATACAGATAACGTAAGTTTGACTCTTTTTAAGTAACTGTAGCAAAATTGGAGTATTTCGTACAAGATATGTGACTTTTACACTTCACTTTCGAGACGAGGTCAGTTCACTGTGCAGTGGAAACTGCAAATTTTAGTAATGAGAACGATACCTGCTTCTAAGTAATTGGGCTTTCTTAACAAACCGTTTGGTGATACAACCCGTTATTTCGCTTTCTAAAAGTCAAATAGTCACACTTTGTTTATGTATTCTTAGTTTGTTCAAATTCGCAATACTCATGATGAAAAGAGAGATTAGTTTTAATGTGGCACGGAACTGGTACTGGCACGGAACTGGGCAACCCACTGTATAAATTGCAAGCTATACTTTCGCCATCAAATCATTCTGCTTGCTATTGTTCTGTAGTTGTTCTTTTGTTTTGTTCTCTTGTATCGTTGTCCGGCTAAAATATATTGTGTGTTCTTGTGTTGGTCGTTCACGCGTATTTATAAAAGTCATGCGGCTGGTTTAGTTTGACTTTCGCCTCATCTCCTCCCTACTAGTTTTGTTCGATTAACTTTGTTTGAAATTGCCATATAATAAACGACTTACTAACCTCGTTTGCTCGGGCAGTACGGAAAAATTCCCGATTTCGGACTAACTTTTATTTAGTTAACTTATTGTAAAGTTTTAATCCTCGGAGCTGAATACGTTCCCGGGGTTTTTGTCCCACAGGGCTTTATCCCGGGTAATGAGTCATTTATTTCCGAACTATCCGTATTACATGGTACATTTTTTTGTTTTCAAGAGAGTAATCATGCTTAATTTTTTATTTGTTAACATGACTTCACACAAACACAAAATGTAATGACTGGTTATTCCATGAGTGCTAATCCTAACAGTTCATAAGCACCATGTGCACGAGTCACGCACTCAAGAACCATATTATATTGTGGAGAAGCTTCGCTCTTATAGTACTGACGCACAGGGTGCGAAGGGTTTTAATGAATCTACATTACCTTATTTCTTTATAGACATCAAGACACAAATTCTGTATACTCAAATATGTCTATTAAAGCATGGTGCGATCCTCCTCATACAGTTATTAGTCATTACTGTATAAAGTAATTCTCAAACTTATTTTACAGTACTTAAATTCAGCAACAAAAAACTGACGTCAGGACATTATAAGTTTAGAACAGCCTAATTTACGAATCCAGGTTTAAGAGTGCGCTATAGAAGATCATGAACTATGATTATTATTTTGAGTACGTTTCATTTGGGCAAGTTATTTATCCATGGTATGTTTTTTTAATTTGCTTTATATATGTTGGGAGCAGTTCTAGAACTTACCTTGTAATTTTTAGTGTATGGTATACCATGGGATAGCTTTTATTGACCCTTGGTTTGTATTCATGTGTTTTTAAACTACTGCAGCTTGATCAAGGTTGCATTCGTCAGGCAATCTTTTAAACATGTAGGTTCATTCCCTTTTAAAAAGGGTAGAAGACCTGGAAAAGAAGAACCTAACGACATCGACGAGGGCCTGAAAAAACTACCTGAGAATGGGCTAAGAAGAGGGCCAGATTTTGAGAAGTATGTAAACCTTCCCATGGCCGATGAACTGATGGCCGAGGATCGCACAGCCAACCACAAGGAGGCATCCTTTCTAAAGATGGGAGCTAGAGCACGCGGACAGCGCTTTGATGAACTACTTGCCCAATTCTTGGGTTTCATATGACGTCACATCTGCTTTTTAGAGCCTCATTACAAATTCAGCTGGAGGTCAAACGTTCGTGCCTGCAGTGCTTTTCAAGATGGAAAACTGTGAAAATGTTATCTCCTCGCATTGTTTCTGATTCTACAAGTTGGATAAACAGATAAACAGATGTCTTTAGATTGTCCAAAACAGACAGCAAGGAATACAAACTCTGAAAACAATCGAAATGGTCAAAATGACTCCAGAAAAGCAGCCGACAAGCGCCGTGGCCTCGAGAACTTCAGTTGTCGCCAAGTGAAAGTGATTCATGAAGATATGTATTTGAAATTAAGTTTAAATGAGTTTGGTACCTACGGATGGATTAGGGAATCATAAAGGATTTACACAAAACCACCAGGACTATGGATGAATTGGTTTCTCATTTGATACACGGATAAATCACATGAAGTTCGCTTCAAACAATCCGAGCAGGTAGGCAAAAGTTTGTCAAACATTTATAGAAGGAGTCCGAAAACCCAGTAAAACCTCCAGGATTTACTCCGAGATGTACTTATTTATTCTAGGTCGACATGGACTTTTCGATTCTTTTTCCCAGTCGTGTGTATACAATTTGTTTTTCATTGACTAAAATTTGATCAAGTTTCTGTTTCATTTAAAAGTGAGTTTTGTCGCTGCGTTGAGCTGGCTGAAACACAACTTTGAAAGAGTCAAAATTTAGGCGTTTAGTAAAAACATACTTATGAAACTACAGAAATTTGTCTTCTACATGGAATAGCTTATTGAGAATTGAATCTTGTTTATGTGGAAAATTGTTTTGCAGTATGGGGAAAACTGTATGCAACAGAGCCGGGTCGATTTTCTGAGTTCAATTTGACAAGTACCGTCTTCCAAAACTTCTGTTTCTCAGGTCTTTCGTCAAGAAACAAAGAACAGAAGGAGCATATAAATGTTTCTCAACCCTATTACATATCTTTTCTACATTACATTTTTTTTAGCCAAATGAGTGAAAACATCAAGCATTTGAAAAAACGCTGCCTAAAATATCAGCCAGTCTGTAAAGTTTTACTCATTTACCACAGTCTGACCACAGTTGAACTGTCTAAAAAAGCAAACCCCGACTTTCAAATCTCTACAAATTTGTATTTACACTAGGATTTAGTTTAAATACGAATCAGGTTCATTTATAGTTGTGATTTTCTAGATAATGTAGCTACTAAATTTGAAGTTTTGCTCGTGAACTTCAGAAAACTTCTTCATCTTCGGACCTCCAGCTGATTCAGACCGGAAGTAAATTACGCGCAAAAGTCACGTGATTGAAACCCAAGAATTACAATCGTATTTTCTGGCCCTATTTGGGGATAAAGATTATACAAGAGTCCTGGAAACGTTGACCATCGTGAATAAGGCAGCTAAGACTAAGCAACCCGCAAAGCCCCAGGCCACATACAAGTCCCAAAAACCTGGTCCAGCAACTCAACAGGTCATGATTTTTTTTGTGGTATGCCAGAGAACACCGTTTCGTTCTGTTTCAATAAAAGCTCCCAAGCACGGTTTCGTTGGGCAGAGCAAGCCGTGGTTAATCAGGGCTGACATTACGGATAAAGTTTTCCTCTGCGTCACAGGACACGCTTCTCTTAGAAGCTCCTTGTTGCACTCCTGTATCGTTATGGATGGGAATCTACTACAAGCTCAAGGGTTGGCAGAATAATTGAATAATAATTGAATTGCTTTCAGCTTTCATTGATTTATTCCATTTAATACTGCACTGTGAAAGACACAACAGGGACAGGGTTGAATATAGGAAAAAACATATATGTTAATTTGTATCTGAGAAATCTACCTGCTCCAAATTCTGAAAATGTATTTTACAGCTGGCAGGTGCAGAATATTTTATGGTTTTCATTTCCATATCATGAACTCTGAGGCATACCGCAGAAACCTGATAAAGCAAACCAAAGGTTATATAAAGCATTTCAAGTTTTTACGTCATGCATTTAGTACACACTATAACATTTGCTCTTTCTGTATATTTCAGAAACTGGCCAGCAGCGTGCAATTGCAACTGATCCCTCTTCCCGCACTACCCCAACAGATGCCCCGATTGGGCCATGCTACAAGCACACCAGCAAGAAGTACCAGGAAACAATGAAGTTTTCTCTTCCTCTACTTATTGAAAGTGCAGAGAAATGTGTAGTTCCAAAAAATATTCAATGGCTTTTTAAAAATAAACCTAACTCTAAAATTTATTAAAAACATACTGCAATTCCCAGTCCCTTACATATGTGTAAATTTTGTGGATCTACACAACGTTTAATATAGATTTGTAAATAGTGCAATTGATTTTAACATTATTACTGTTGAGAAAAGCTGAAGGCAATATTCCAAAGGTGCCCATGTGTCTCATTCGTTTCAAACAATATATGATTTGTTCATAAATAGTAATGTATATGATTTTAATAGATTTCATAGGACAAAAAATGACGTATTCCCTAGGCCATTATCATTTATTTTTTATAGGTGTCTGTAGAGAGTTTTCTTTGAGGTGGTAGAATTAATACATAAGATAATATAAATATGTTACTGTTGAAAATGAACTGGTGGAGAAATCAATAGTACTGTTAAGATGAACTTGAAATCAATGTAGTCTTTTTCAATAATAAAGTCCTTTCTATATGTAATAAATCACATAAGAACAGGCCGAATTGTTGTGTCGAGGTTTATAGTAGCAGAGATTGCAGGGCTTGAGGTTTATGAGCTCGCATTTGGTGTCTATACGGTTTTGAACCGAGGTAATTTACAGCACTATACGCTTTCACAAAAGCCAACTTATCATCATTTTATCGCCGTCGGAAAAGTTCCGTAACATGCACGATGACAATTAATTACGGCAAGAAATGGTACCTTAAAATGCGCGTTTACTTTCCAATACGCTGCCAGGAAAGTACTGTAAAATGTGTGTTTATTGCGCGTTTACCTCCCTGCACGCCGTCAGTAAAATACCGTAAGCTTGAACTTTACATGCGAAGTAAAGGTAGCGTATTTAGTGTCATTAAGATACCTTACGTATGCGCGTAAAGGTTCAGTAAATATTACTTTTGCGGAAAAATGAAGAAAGCGTAAACGCTCGTAAAGAGAATATTTAAGATGATTTTACGCTCTTATTACGGTTCCTTAAAGGATTTGTTTCGTGCTGTGTTATAAGAAAGCAAAGGTCGAACAACAAATTGTTTAGGTTTTTGCATGTGCTCCAGTTCGTAAACACAGGGTGTCCACTAAAGCCTTTCAAGTTTAGCTCTTTATAGTTGACATGACTGTTTCTTCCTAGGTAGTACAGTGCTATTATCGGTTTTCAAGTGACGTCACTGGTGACAATTTTTGGTAGTACAGAGTAAGAACAAAAGAAAGTTCATTTTTTCTTCTTCAAAGAAATGAGGGAACGGGATGTGGCTACGCACGTTTAGAACCGGGAACGCACTCATGTTCACAGAACAGACATTCCGTTCAGAAACTGGTTGCATGCCCTTTTCAAGGGACGACGCGGGGGCACACTTACCGGATTCTGGGGTACGCGTCAATCCAAGTGAGGGGCACACTTAACGAAAAAGTGGTACTCGTTAATCAAAAGCAATTTGCGAAACGGGATTTTGCGAAACGGTAATTGAGCAGTATAATTGCTATCAAGTTACCAAAGTCGGACAAGCTTTAAAGTGCCGAGGCGCTGACTTCAGAAACACGAAGCTATGCTCTCATGTGATAGTAATTGCCGAACACCAAGGAAAACTGAAATCCTTCCTTGAAGGGTTCGCTTATAAGCCGAACAAGGTTCTTTGAGCATCCCTAAAAGGGCTGGCGAAGGAAAAAAGGAAAGGGAGAAACAACGTGAAACAAGCTCTTTAGTTCAGGCGGACAGGACCCCGATGCTTTAGTCTTTTGGTGAGCTGTGGTTTCCTGAAGATGACACAAATCTGATGTGTATCAGAATGTGATCGCTACGAAGGGGCCCCCTCCCATTTTTTCTTCTTCAAAGAAATGAGGGAACGGGATGTGGCTACGCACGTTCAGAACCGGGAACGCACTCATGTTCACAGAACAGACATTCCGTTCAGAAACTGGTTGCATGCCCTTTTCAAGGGACGACGCGGGGGCACACTTGCCGGATTCTGGGGTACGCGTCAATCCAAGCGAGGGGCACACTTAACGAAAAAGTGGTACTCGTTAATCGCGAAACGGGATTTTGCGAAACGGTAATTGAGCGGTATAATTGCTATCAAGTTACCAAAGTCACGAAGCTATGCTCTCATGTGCTAGTAATTGCCGAACAACAAGGAAAACTGAAATCCTTCCTTGAAGGGTTCGCTTATAAGCCGAAGAATGTTCTTTGAGCATCCCTAAAAGGGCTGGCGATAAACCTAAAAGGAAGAAAAAAAAGGGAGAAACAACGTGAAACAAGCTCTTTAGTTCTGGCGGACAGGATCCCGATATTAACATCCCGAAACCAATCGTTTGTACCGAATTACATCATAACACGAACCCTTTCTTTATTACGTTTACCAAAGAGACGAAGAAGGCCGTAAGACTGAGCTATTGTGTAGTTACCTGCATTTCTTTCGACATATCGATTTCCCACAAGGGCCAATAAAATGGCGCATATGCGCTACAAACTAGGCTCTTACGGTTTTCATGGAACGCCTAGTCGTTGTCGATATGTTTTCTCCGATATTTCGACATTTTTGGGGAATACAACTGCATTATGTCAGAACCAGAAAGGAATATTTATAAATGGAACATGAGCTATATTTGTCATGAAAGGACTGAAAACGCAGGATTACGCGAGAATATATTGATTCGGCGGATTACGCGGAAAAGGCAAATGATACCCTGATGTATATGACGTCACTGACCTAACCTATATCCACTAATTATAGAAAATATGACACCCTCTATGACATCACTGACCTAGTCTAGAACCATTAATTATAGGAAGCATGATTTGGCTTGGTCTAGCTCCACGAATGTATAGGAAGTATGACGCCCATGACGTCACTGGCCTGCTTCTCAGCATTCCGCACCTGCCCGGAGAAAAACAACCGATATCATGAATGATCAAATATGTTTTTGCATGCGTTCCAATTTGTAAACAAAACAAAGTGTCCACTAACGCCTTCCAAGCTTATCTCTTTATAGTAGTATTATCGGTTTTCAAGTGACGTCACTGGTGGCCATGTTGGTGGTACAGAGTAAGAACAAAAGAAAGTTAAGTTACCCCTCTTGTTCTAAATACCAGCATGGCGTTTTTGTATCTGCAACTACCTGTAAGCTTATTCATCCTGGCTCAGTTTAATTAGTTATTCGGCACATTTATTGTAGCTAGACTTCTCCGGTATAAAGCATGTAATGATTACACTTCAGTTACGTTTTTACGAAAAGGTTTAGGAGCGAAAACAAATCAATCCAAGCAGGAAAAAAAAAACAATCCACAACCATAGCTGGCAGACAAAGAAAAGTCCAAGCCTGAAACTTCCCCTCTCCACCCACACCATCACTGTTCTAATTGTGTAACTGAAGGGCTCAAGAATTATGGTCAACTGTCATATTACTTAAGTTAAGCTTATAACTTATTTAAAAAGTATTGCTTTGTCCATTTTATTTCAATACAGGAAGAGGTAAATCTGCTTTCCATGAATTCCTCACCGATCTGCTAACAAGGGTTAGCAAAAGGATAACAGCAAAATGATTTCATATGCCAAGAATGCTGCTCCCTAACTGCACATGGGATAAATTTAGATGTTTTCACAAACAATTAATATACTTTGAGGATTTTCTTTTGATGTAAACTAGGAACAATTGTCAATGATTAAAATTTTCAATTTAAGCTTTTTATGGTTGACGCCAAAAACGGCCACACCCAAGCTGTGGCGCTTATTCGAGGGCGGCACTTATTTGAGGGCGGCGCTGATTGAAACAAATACGGTAAGCAACCTGCCCCCTTATCCATTGATTTGCATTATTTAAACCAAAAATGGCTCCATGTTCTTTCAAATGTTAAAGTTGACTTCAAAATATGCAATTGTTCACTCAAAGCAATATCATTAAAAAATACAAATGTTCAAAAATAGAGTTCAAAAAGGAGTGATTTATTTACTTGGGCAAGCTACTTAAGAACTGCGATACCCCTTAAAGGGGTACTCGCACGCTTAATATTCGTCCACCGTGGACTTAAAATAGGTAAAATTGTATCCGTGAAAACACATGTACATTTGCGAGTAGTAGTCAAAATAACCCTCCAGATTAATAGAGAAACCTTTCAAGTGTTAGACAAATGCAATTCTAGGTTGTTTTGACCTGTTATCAAGAGGATGGAATTGGATTGCAATTTGAGCTATTTTCTTGTCAGAGAAGTGGCTATCAAGCGTGCGAGAGCCCCTTTAAAGCTGTTTTAAATAAATTTTAATATTTTTTTGTTGGCAGTTGGTGGAAATGCAAACTTTGAAGTGGAAAGAACGTCGTACAACATGTTTGTTCACCCAACCAAAGAAGGCGATTCCTCTAGGTTCCTATGGTTATTTCAAGAACCACAGTTCTGCCGTCTCCAGGAAAACTGCCTCAACAGGCAGAGCGGAAATGACCTGCTTAGATAACTAAATTTCAAATAATAAGGTCAGGCTAACCCAGATAAGCTTGATTTTTGTATACAGACTCCTTGTCTGATTAAAAACAAAATGTCAAAAATGATTTTTTTCTAATGGATCCGTCTTTGACGGATCAAAAAGCTAGTGCTGGGATTGGTGCTATCCGGCGTCTAAAACCATTTATCCCCGCCGACTAACTAGAAACATTATATAAAGCGTTGGTCCAACCGTACTTTGACTATTGCTCGCCCATATGGGACACCTGTGGTAAAGTCCTGAGAGACAAACTACAGAGGTTTCAGTCCCGTGCGGCTCGAGTAATATCAGGTGCAAGCTATGAAATTCGATCTTCATCTTTCCTTAAAGAATTAAATTGGCCAACACTTGAAATCAGGCAAAAGTGCATCAAATCTATTCTTGTATATAAGGCCCTTAACGACCTTTCGGCGCCTTATCTTAAAAAGAATTTTATAAAAAACAGTGAATGCGGTAAAATCTACAATTTGAGAAATATTGAGACTGACCTAGCACTTCCAAAGCCGAAAACTAATTTTCTCAAGTGCGCTTTTAAGTACAGTGGCGCCATGCTTTGGAATAGCCTCCCGAGGGAGGCCAAAATCGCAAAAACACTACCAGCATTTCGGCGAGAGACTTTGGCCTCCCTCACGTCAGGGACACGCTGAGCGAACACATCATTATAACACATCATTTTTATTACTGTTTTTACTGTTGTTTACACACGTATACTCATATTTTTTAGATCATAATTTTTTTACAGACCTCTCTATCTGGCTGGCACGCCCCACACGGAAATCAGCAAATCCACTTTTTGTAAACTTGTGATTTTTTTGTTTGTGGCTAGCGTGGGTAAATAAAATTTTATGTATATTAGGCTTTAAAGGAGCTTACGGACCATGCCCATAACTCCCCGCGCGTTGTTATTGTTTACATACGGGACATCATGCACGGTAGTCTTTGTGAGTGCGTCATCCAAGTAACTGCAATTATGATATGTGACCCAGCAGGCGAAAACGTACCTAACGCTTAAACGTTTAATCTTCAAAACGTTTTGTGATCGTTTATGGCCGTTTGAACGATCTGGTAAAACGTTCATGACTCTAGAAAAACGTTTGCCAGATTCCACAGATCGTTCAAGCGTTTTCTAAATCGTTCAAACGATCTTTAAACCGTTAAAACATTTTGCAAAACGTTTAAACGTTTTAATGAATCGTTCAAAGATTTTTTAGAACGTTTGAACGTTAACTCAAATCGTTCAAAACGTTTTGGCAAATCGTTTTATGTTTTCAAAGATCGTTCAGTGTTTTCTACCTTGAAATCGTATCATCCGAATCGTCAGCCGAGCTCTCGGAGCAAGACAACGCTTTCTATTTAAAGCGCCAAACTCACTGCGTTGTATTTACTTGAAGCACGCGAAAATTGGCGAGGCAAATGTCAATTTCTTCTTCAGCGCGCGATAAAAGGCAAAGCTAATTGAGCCATCAAAAAGTCCTCGCGATGTTACGCCGCTAAATAAAACGCATGCCTTTTTCTGTCTTGTGTTTCTACTTTTATTGAAGATTATTGATTGCACAAATTCTTATTTTGTCTTAAAATGTTTGGAAAAACTTTGCTTTTCTAAAGTCTCTGACCGCGCGAACCACTTAATTAATTACTAGGGAAAAATATCGGCTACACGTCGGGACTCAACTTCTCTGCATGTCTCAGGTAATTTAAAATTAGTTTGCTTCAGGAATCGTGAAGAATTTACTCGTGAATTTTTATAGGTTTTGTTAGTTTGATGTAAATTACTTGTAGTCGTTTTAAACAAAAGATTCCCAGGGAAGGAAAGAGCGACAAAAGAAGAAAACAAAAGAGAGACATTTTTGCATTCTGAATTTGTAATTAGCGTGACCTTCCATCGACAAATGCAACCATGTTCAACACGGAGCAGGTCAAACTACTCAGTTATGATTGTTTTAAAATTGCTAATTCCTGCAAGGGAAATCCAAAAAAGCATTTGCAAAGATAATATCAAAGATTAGAATCAGATGAAAGATTTTACACTCCAGTCAATTCTTGGCTTTCACGTGACGTCACAACTTTATGTAAATTAGGCCGCCGCCATGTTGGTGTCCCTCGAGGTGTAATATAATGCAAATAAACGCAATCTCTATAGTCAAGTTTTATCTTTGTCGTGCGAATTTCTCGATTTAAATATGGATAAACCTGGAAAAAAAGATGAAAGAAGTTCCGTTGGAGTCTCGAAAGCTATGCCAGTGCTCTCTGAGTATGCTAAAGGGCTGGAGAGTCATGTAAAAACAAGATATTTGCAAAAAATATCAGTGATCGGAGTGGATCCAGCGTGCATACCTACAAGCGAATTCAGCCCAGAATGTTTGCCTCCAGTTGAAGTATCAGATTTGCTGAGCTACCTGGTACTCGAGACCAGTTATTATACGAACAAACAGTTCAAGGCCTTTAAGAGTTTGGAGGCTTTTAACCAAATGGTCTCTGGTTTTGTGACCTCGGTCATGGGCAAAATGATCGCCGCTAATAAATATGTGGTCGTGGGACGCGTGAGACACTCGCAAAGAATGAATGATCCATTAGTTAACATTTGGATCATCACAGAACAAGATGGAACTGTTTTATCGGCTCATTGCTTAGGATGTAAAGCGGGACTAGCAGAGGCATGCTCCCATATTGCTAGTGTCTTGTTTTATTTGGAAGCAACCACGAGAATTCAGGGGAGACTTGCGTGTACCCAGGTTAAATGTACATGGATTTTACCAACTTACGTAAATGAGGTTCCTTATGCCAGAGTAAAGGACATCGATTTCACGTCAGCCAAAAAGCTCAAGGAAAAGCTTGACGAGAAAATCGACAACTTAAGCTTAAATCCTGCGGATGGTCAACAACCGCTTCCGAATAACCAGGAGGCTTCATTTCCTGGGAGCGCTTCCTGCAAGAATTCCGTCCCTTCACAACAGGAAATGAACGATCTATTTTGCAAACTAAATCAATGCATCATTAAACCTGTGGCTCTGAGTTTAGTCCCTGATTATGCTGACCAATTTGTGGATCAAAGCCGCTCAGTGCCTGTTGTTTCTGAATTGTTCCATACAGAAAACTTAAGTCTCGACTATTCAGAGTTGATGCGGAAGTCCATTGAAGTGCAATTAAGTGTTTCAGACAAACAAATCCAGCTTGTCGAAAAAAACACACAGGCTCAGTCTAAGGGTTCTGGCTTTTATAGGCACCGTGCAGGCAGAATTGGTGCTCATGGGGCACAATGGAGCGACATTTTGTTGTCACGTGATACGGTCTGGCGGGCTTGATTCAAATTCGCGCTCTGTTGCCTCCGGTCAATTGCAAAGAAAAATGGCGTAAACCAGGCTATGCGCGTAACTTATCCTTTCAGTACGGCCCGTAATATTGTCAATGACAAAAATCTAAAGGGTGGAAATGCTTAATCAAAGATGAAACTGTGTATTTAGCTTTTCGAAGACCTCTTTACTTGTGATTTTCAACTAGGGTTTTCGGTTTGAAGTTTGGGTAAATTCTGCTTAAAAACATGGGGATTTTGCACAAACCACGAATTCGCGGCCTTGTTTTGCTCAGATACTTAGCATTTTGATAAAACTAAAGGGTGGAATTTGTTCTATGGTTATCAGCCTATAATCCTATCAATTTTTGTGCTATATGTTTAAGTATTTCTGCTAGGAAATTGGGCATGAAATTTCGCAGCCTTGCAGTTACGAAGCCATTGCTCAAAATTAGAATATTAATTAGGAATCGTATCTCCCGCGGCACCACTGATAGACTCCAAGCTCCGCCTTCAAGAAACCACTTGGGAATCCTACAACGATTGGCGAGGAAGCCATAGAACCATTTTGGTTGATTTTACAATCAATTCGACCCGCTGGTTTGATTTACGGCTAAATCGATGAAACACCGGTACTTGCCTGTGCTCCATGCGCGATTTTTTTTTAGTTTCACTCAACAAAATTACAATGTTTATACAATCAACAGAACATTACATGGTCGCGTGGATACACTAGTTTTAAAATCTTCTCATGAGAAATTTATCTTACTAGTATCTCCGCGCTGCCACTCTATTTCCCAAACAAAACCCGATTCGCAAATCAAAACAACTACGCGAAATATCAGACGCGCGAGTAACTTTTCTAGCTAATAAAAGACTGACAGAAAGCCCGGGAGAAAGAAACATCTGAAAACGCTTATAAAATTGACGGAAGACAAAATGCGGCTTTGGTACTCGGAAGTGTAAACCATGAACAAATAAAACGCTAAACAACACAACTAGACTAAAGTAAAAAAGGATCGATCTCGTCTCAACAGTAGAGGCTATTTCAACTGCCCTTTAAAGCACGAGAGCAAAAGTCAAGACTACAAAAACATTTATACGCTAAGGGAATTGTAAGTCCCACAAGTCTTGATTGACAGCAGTGAATTTTCTTGAGCGCCAGCCTAGAGCCAATCACTAGCGCTTTCCTTTTATGCAGCGGCGGGCGCACTCAAGCATGCGAAAAATGTTTTCATCGCATCTCATTATCTCCTTATGAGTAATCTGTCGCTTGAACAATAGGCTTTCTGCCCCATGTTCTATCAGCGGTGCTGTATTCCACACTAATCTCTCTCTGCCTTCGCAAAGTCTAATAAAAACAATCTGCTATCCAGGCCTATACAAAATTAACAACAAAGCAGTTAGACATGGCTGCCGACTCGAGGGTGCTGCAATTAAGGCTTATGAAACTGTAATGAAAAGGCATCACGTCCACTTTAAGATCAAGAGATGCGGACTATTTGTAAACAAGGAACACCCATTCCTACATGCCACTCCAGATTTTCTCACATCCTGTGACTGTTGTGGACTTGGGTGTGGTGAGGTGAAATGTCCCATTTCTATACAAGATGCAGATTTTGAGGGTTATGCATCAAGCAAGACCTCCTGCCTCGTAAAGGTGGAAGGGGCTTTCAAGCTTAAGAAGGAGCATAACTATTACCATCAGACACAACAACAACTATTTACATTAAAGGATCGGAAGCATAACGATTTTGTTGTGTACGCCGTAGACAATGAAGGAAATGAACATTTTATAATGGATCGCATACTCCCTATACATTTTTCAGTGGACTACCTGGCAGACCTTTACATCACTGGCGAAAGCACATACACTGTGATGACGGCAGATAATGTCACTAAATATCAGGTGCATGAGAGATGCTTCTGCATGTCGAAACTTGCAAAGGAGGCATTCCTAAAGGTCAATCACGACTGGGAGGTGGGGATTTGTAAGAACTCCAAAGAAAAAGTGTTACTCGTTAATCAAAAGCAACTTCACTTTAGAAACACGAAGCTATGCTCTTGTGTGCTAGTCATTGCCGAACATCAAGGAAAACTGGAATCCTTCCTTGAAAGGTTCGCTTATAAGCCGAAGAAGGATGTTCTTTTGAGCATCCCTAAAAGAGCTGGCGATAGACCTGAAGAGAAGAAAAAAAGGAAAGGGAGGAACAACGTGAAACAAGCTCTTTAGTTCAGGCGGAGACCGGACAGGACCCCGATATTGCCATCCCATAACAAATCGTTTGTACCGAATTACATCATAACAAGAAGCCGTTCTTTATTACGTTTACCAAAGATTGCGAAGAAGGCCGTTAAATGACTGTCTTGTAAGATTGAGCTATCGTGTAGTCACCTGCATTCCTTTCGACATATCAATTTCCCACAAGGACCAATAAAATGCGCTAGAAACAAGTCTCTCGCAGTTTCATGTCGTTCTCGATCTCGATGTGTTTTCACCGATATTTCGACATTTTTGGGGAATAAATCTGCACTTTTTTTTCGAAAATGATCGGTCAGAACCTGAGCTATCTTTGTCATGAAAGGACTGAAAGCGCAGGATTTACATCACTGGCGAAAGTACATACAATGTCATGACGGCAGACATTTGTCACTAAAGTTCAGGTGCATGAGAGATGCTTCTGCATGTCGAAACTTGCAAAGGAGGTCAATGACGACTGGGAGGTGGGGATTTGTAAGAAATTCAATTATGATGACATGATATCAGATACTGGTGGCATAGAGTTTTCTTTCAAGATCTCCACCCTACATTCCAATTGGCCAATGAGCAACATTTCACTCTTTATAAATCGTAGCCTGGTATCACTATGTTATTGTTGCCTTGTCATTTATGTAAACAAGCGTGGCCGTCAGTTTCAACATGATCACCTTTTTTTAATTACAGGATTGGGAAGTAGGATAAGGCGGTCCATCTAATACACATTATTTCAAAAACTATTCCACAAAATGAAAACATAATATTTTTTTTTATATCTCATATGCAACAGATTCATTGTCAACCATTTGATACATATTGTACTGGTTAAATGTATATGACTTTAATGGTGTAAGTTGTTCTTATGCTTTTGCATTAATTTATATCTCAGGGCTCTTTTCCCGTGGAAGATCGCAGATTGTGCGACTTGGTGTATCGGTGCAATTTTTACTTGATATGCTCGAAGTAGAGAGGATTCGGACCCAGGGGAGGCAGACCCTGGATCCCCAGGAGAAGAATCTGAATCTGGGAAAGTACATGCTAGGCAAGAAGTTGAAGAAGAAGAAAGTGTAGAAGAAACCAGAGAAGAAGGTAGTCAATTGTCTCGCAGGACCTTTTCAGCACCTTTGATTCAAGTTGAGCATTGCTGAAAATGAACCAATTCAACACAATGAAGAGGTCTACCTAATCAAGAAGAAAGCAATGGACATTACGCAAGCTTTACGCAAGTTTGTATGTATTTTTAAAAAACTGTTTAAATAGTCACCCTTATGGATGCACTCATACATGAGAAACCTGATTTACACAGGGAACTATATAAAAACTGCTTGAGCACTTTTTTATCCAACTCGTTAATTTTGTGCAATATATGCAGTGTTGTTGAAGGAAATACAGTGTCCTGTTAGAAGGGGTTTGATACATGACAATTTGGCAGACAGTTTCTGATTTAGTTTTATTTATCTCTTAAAGGCTTCATCGCCGATCATACCCAGCCAGAAGTCAATCTCATCGCCACCCCAGCACTCACTGAAACAGAAGCCTTAGGAAAGGACCTTAAATCAATCCTGCTTTTCCCGGGAAAAGTGGTTAGCCTCTCCCTTTTGATAACATAAAGAAGGGAGTGTTTCGACAAAGGAAGGCTGGAGCTGAGAAGACTGCCAGAGACAGGATGTTGGCCGCTATGAGTGGGTTAGGCCGTTTGGGTCGTGGGACAACAGGAGTCCTTTACCACCCAAAACAAATTGAAGGTATTAAGGAGGATCGACCCAGTAATTTGGCACCCATGCCAACCAATTTTGAACCTCTCATACAAAAAGAGGTTGATTTCTAGCGCCCAGCCAATATGACACACATACTACCAATAGACTGAAATATATGTCATTGCAAAAGTTGGGAGATCGGACTTAGTACCACGTGACAATCGGCCATACTCTCACCCCAGTTTCAGGCTCACTCCAGTTTCGATAAATGCTCTACGGTACGTCGAGATTGACTGATTGCCTACGTGTAACCGAAGTTTGATTAAATTCTACAAGCCCGATCTGAAAATATGTTAGGATCTATAAATCATGGCTATAATTAATGTAAAATTCAGTGTAGTGAATAAATATGTCAGTTTGGTACTTCATGGTTATAAATTGAAGGTTTTTATAGCTCATTCTATTCGTAATTGTCCAAGTAAGGTCATGCTTTTGATTAAAATTAAGTATTATTTTGCGATTTCGAAAAATATAGAAATGTAAGCATCAACATAATTGCCAGCTCAACGCGAAATTTTGGCCTACTTTCAAGAAATTTGGTCTGATTAAAAAAAATCGTAGCTTTTTTCGCTTAAAATTTTTGGACGACTCCAATGGGTCAATGTAAAGTTTGTCTCCAACGTTTCATATTAATTGAAAACCTCTAAGGATAAATATTGGATGGATTTCTGTGGTTCTACTCTGGGATTTGCTATTGTTCCCCGTTCGGCACAAAATCGAATTCCAATGGAGCGCACGTGGGCACGTGGCCGATGTATGATAATTTTCTTAGGTTTTCCGGTCTTTTGCTATGCATTTAATTATCATATGTCGGGGACGATTCGGAGAGCAGTCAGGCGCGAATATCAACGTGTGCCGCATTGGAATTCGATTTGGTGCCGAACGAGAAAGAAAAGCTAAAACTACGATTTTTCAAATCTGTCCAAATTTCGTGAAAGTAGGCCCGAATTTCGCAGTGAGCTGATGCATGGGGCCATTATGTTGATACTTATATTTTCATCCTTCTCGAAATCGCAAAGAAATATGTAATTCTTATAAAAAAGCATGACCTTCCTTAAACATATACAAATAGAATGAGCTATAAAAACTTTCAATTTATAACCATGAAGTACCAAACTCTGCAATGTTAATTCATAACACTGGATTTTACATAAATTATAGCCCTGATTTGTAAATCCTGAAACATCTTCAGATCGGGCTTGTAGAATTTAGTCAAACTTCGGTTACACTTAGGCAATCAGTCAGTCTCGAGGTACCGTAGAGCATTTATCGAAAAAATGTCGGTACAGCCTGAAAATGGGGTGAGAGTAAAAATAGGCGTGGCCCGATTGTCACGTGATACTAACTCCAATCTCCCAACTTTTGTACTGACATGCATTTCAGTCTGTGTAGTATGTGTGTTATATTTGCTGGGCTATAGAAATCAATCTGTTTTTATATGAGGTTCAAAATTGGTTGGCATGGGTGCAAAATTACTGGGTCGATCCACCGTTAGAGACGTTGTCTGTAAGGATCGAGCAAAGTTGGAAATGGGCCCAAAAATCAAAATTTTGAAACTCTGTCCGAATAAACCTTATTATATGCCCCATTTATCGGTATACTTTATTTTCTCAAAATCCCTTTATTCTCTCTTGGAGACGCATTTTCGTTAAAGGGGTAATTTTGAAATCAAAGTGTTTTTCATTTTTGGAAATTCCCCGAAAGATAGCCAATTTTTCCTTGTACTTGTACTGTCAGCGAGTATGGTCAATGGTTTGACTGGACAAAGAAAGAACGACGTCAGTACATACTCAAATTCAACAAGCTACAGTAACAATGGAGGAGGTAGGTCGTCGCAAAAAATCGATGTTATCAGCTCAGACAACGATGATGGCTTAGAGTTTTGAGTTGTCGGCTGATATCATCGGATAAATTACCAAAGCGGCGATTTCAGAGGGACTGGCGTGAACCATGGTACGCGGAGCAGAGGACCTCCTGAATAATCCAAATGCTGTGAGCAAAATGCCAACGCTCAAAGAAGACAGCAAACCAAAGTTCTTTGTTGCATTGTCAAGCAATAAAGCAGGGATGTGGTGCAGAAACAGTGAAGGCTGTGTATACAGAACTGTTAAAAAACTTTGCAGAACCCTAGTGAGGGTTTTTTTTTAGCTATGAAGGAGGAAGATCTGAAGAGACAAAGTAAAGTCTGTGATGTGGACAGTGCTTTGAGAGACAAACTGAAAGGGTATGTGTTAAATTCTAAAAGAGCAAAGGAACAATAGCCCTTGTATAGATTGTCCTATTACAAAGTTTTGTTCACACAGTGGAGGAATGATCTAATGCCCAGTCTAAACGTCTGAAGGTTACAAAAACGAAAATTAACCGGGAAACGTGTATTTTTTTCTACAAAACGAGGCAAAGAGGGCTTGGTAGTCAAGAAGACTCCGTAAATCTGAAAAGCGCGTGTTTTGCAATGATAAGTGCAGTTATTTTTTTTCGCATATAACTACTTTTATTAATGTTCTTCATTTTATTAAGCTATGCGCAACATGATGGCTTGAACTGAATGGTAAACACTGAGCGCACGTAGCCTTTTATATTAGCCAGCCCAGGATCGAAACCCAAACTTCCTATTGGTTTATGGCAAACAATAGGGGAACCCCGCAGAATCAGCTGTTTCCTCGGCGGCCCGCAGTGACAATATATAACGAACAAGTCCGCGCATAGGTACCAGTATAGTCTTCGATTTCGACAAATGCACACTATATTGCTTTAATTTTACTTGACTCGCGTCAATTGTTTTTATTAAAATGAATGGAAAAGGAATACAAGTTTCTATTGGAAACAATAAGGCTAAACGGACAAGAGGCTGCCAAAACCCTACCAGAACCAGAGAAGCGTGAGATTTCGACGCAGTGTGCAGTGTGCAGGATAAAGAACTGCTGGCCAAGTCGCAAGATTGCCCCCAATGCCAAGCAAGCATGAAGTTCGTCCCGTGCTCTGACCGATCCGACGGGTACAAGTGGGAATGCAGGCAGCGGGTGAACGGCAAAAGGCATAAGACGGAAACGTCAATACGGACGGGCAGCTGGTTTGCGGGCAGCAATATGACCCTGGAAGAGATGCTGAAGTTTACGTACTGGTGGTGCCAGGATATTGACCAAGACCAGATCAAACACGAACTCGGTTTGGCCTCTCACTCTGCCGTTGACTGGGACAATTTTTGCCGAGAGATTTGCGAAGTGACGCTGATGAATGGAGGAGAAAAGCTAGGAGGAGAACGAATACGACTTCAAATAGACGAGAGTAAATTTGGGAAGAGGAAGTACCATAGAGGCCACCATGTAGAGGGACAGTGGGTTTTCGGAGGCATCGAGGAGGGAAGCAGAAAGTGCTTCATGGTTGCTGTTGAAAAGAGGGACGAGGCCACGTTGCTGCCCATAATCCAGGACAGAATAAAACAGGGGACACTTATTGTGTCTGACTGCTGGAAGAGCTACACTAACCTAGCCAACCACGGATACATCCACAAGACAGTAAACCACTCCAACGAGTTCGTAAATGCAGATGGTGATCACACTAACAAAATAGAAGGACACTGGCGTCAAGCCAAGGCCAGCTTTCCCCCGTTTGGCATCCGGAAGTACCAATTCTCGTCGTACTTGGCTGAATTCATGTGGCGATACATGAACAAGGGAGAAGATTTATTCGCGCAGTTCCTAGCCGACGTGAAAGCTCTCTACAAGGTGTAAATCAGCGCGCAGCACAGTCAAGAAAAAACACTTCAAAAACTGCTCTTTTCAGAGCCACCCACATTTGAAAAGACACGACTCCATTGCTTCTGGAGTCAAATGAAAGTGTCAATAAAAGAACCACTCTTTTGTGTAGAAATAAAAAATCCAAAGAGCCACACATTAAAATTGGGGCTCGATCGATGTATCTCGGTCGTTTCCAAGCCAACTCGAAAGTGATTCATGCGCAATAACTCGAAAAGATTTTCGCTACTACGTTTTTAGGGCTTGTGTTCGTAAGGTTCTTCTGAAAGAAGCAACAGACAAGAGCGCAGAGCCTCGTATGAATTGCGTCAAAGTGCTTGACAAGATAATATATTTTACATAGGGTATAAAATATATGTTCCACTGCGGACTGCGGTGACACTGAGAAGTGTGTTTGCATTAATAAATATCAAGACCGATTTAAGCACTTAGTGTCACCGCAGTCCGTAGTGGAAATGCATATATTATTTGTAATTTATTCTGTGTGACTGCGGACTGCGGTGACAGCGTTTTTGAATATATCCAGTGATGGGCTGGGTATTCTGATTATGTAATTTATTCTGTGTGACTGCGGACTGCGGTGACAGCGTTTTTGAATGCATTCATAAATATAAATACGGATGTAAACACTTTACTGAGTGTCACTGCAGTCCGTAGTGGAAATGTATACATTTTTGTAATTTATTCTGTGTGACTGTGGACTGCGGTGACAGCGTTTTTGAATATATCCAGTGATGGGCCGGGTATTCTGCAATCTAGCCAAATATTGAATCTTTATATTGAAGAGAAGGTTTCTTATGGACATTGACAAATCCTAAAGCTTAATAAAACTTAAGCTTACTTACGCTTCAAATTGGGACCTCGGAGTCCGCCCCAAATGGCAAAACCATGTAAAATGTTTTAACGGTTAAGGCATTTTAAACGATTAGCAAACTACTTTTTGAAAGCGTGCAGCATTTCGGGCTTGTCTGATGTTACAAATTTAACATGTTTGAGACAGGAGCCGAAAATAGTGACGGTATTTAGAGAGTCGCGCGTTTTTCTATTTATTATGTTTTCATTTTGAAATAAACTGTTAAACCAAATCTGAGTTTGATCTGAGGCAAAACCAAGTTAGATAAAATGTTCACGTTCATAAGGCCATTTCTATTATACTTTTAAACACGATAAAATGATTGATGATGGTGTAATAAGTTGAAGGTCTGCAAGATTGTATTTTGTTTACGCACTAAGTCACTGCTAAGGCAAAAACTCCGTATTTAAAGCTATTTAGACTTACAATTTCATAGAGATTCTACACTGGAATTCTTTTAAAAGATTACCATGCTTCTATGCGACCTCGGCAATCTAATTCCACAATGTACAGCTTTTAGAGTTAGTTTCTAATGATTTTAAAAAAGTTGTTGGACGTGCATGGTAAGCAGAGCTTTTAAGTTTACAAACTCAAGTTTGTAAATACAACCATGGAGAGGTAGGATCACTTTATAGTTCTTTTGGTAAGCATTTATTATAGAAGATTATCTTGATTATTTGTACACTACTGATACTGCTTGAAACATATTATTTTTATTACAGTAATTAAAAATACGCTAGCCCATCATCTGCGAATGCGGTCAACTAAGGGAATACTTGTAGCAAACAAGTTCACATACCACCGCAAGTAGCTTGTTTTGCAAACTCACCGTGTCCTTCCTGTTGCTTTTTATCTACTGTGCCTTCTCCATTCTTGTCATGTTGGCCGTTCAAAGTTGCCGTTTCTGTTGCTAAGTATTAAAGGATAACGTTCATAGTATTTAAAAAAAATTCAGGGAAAAATGTCACAAGTTTGTTGTTAAAGCTCTTGGTCACCTGGATTTGTGGCATACAAACTGTCTCTTCCTTTTAGTCAACAAATGCATTGCAGTATTTGACACATTTATTGTAGCTTGAGTTAACTATGTGAATGTTTTCATTGTTGCTATTAGAATGGTGAACTACAAAGTAGCACACACGAGATTTCAGATGACTGTTGTAATTTGCAATTACTTTGTAATTACTCTGATAGGTTGTATTCAGAATTTGTGTACAGATTACCTTGCGATTGGTTTCACTACCGTCATATGAAAACTGCTCTATACTGTAATCTATTGTCATGTGTTGCAATTTTGCAACTTTTATTTTGGTCAAAAGTACACTGTATACCTTGAAACAGTTTAGACATTATGATGACACTCTAGGCACTATCAGTATTGTACGTCATTGTTAGTTTTGCACACAAACCATCAATATTTCCTTCTGCTTTACTTGCTTTGTTGTTTTCGACACAAGATTTTTTAGGAATATATAAGCTAATTCTGGAAGTTGCTTTACAGTTTATTTTTTCAAACAGTGGCAGAAGTCATAGTAGAGTAAGCCATGTGCAGTAGTTAACCATACAGCAGAATTTGGAGCTGTATTCACAGGTGACCCAAACTATTATTCTGTATTTCTATTAGCCTGATAATGTTAAATTAGTGAGCTTTTGAGGGCTGTTTTAGGACAGAAATATAAGAGAATTTGTATAGTGTTTTTGAGGGGTAAAATTCAGTGTGAAAATTTATAAAAATGGGCAAAATTTTTACACGCACTTGTTTGTTGTCTCTCTGTGGTCTCTCTTGAGGGAGTCGCTGAGGATATCTCGTGGAAGAGTAAATACAATGGCTCCATACTTCTCAGGAGAGATCCCAAAGAGACAACAAACAAGTGCATTTTACCCCTCAAAAACACTAAACAAATTCTCTTATATTTCTGTCCTAAAACAGCCCTCAAAAGCTGTCTAATTTAACATTATCAGGCTAATAGAAATACAGACTCAGAGCTTGGGTCACCTGTGCTGTATTGGGTGTTCCTCCTCTAGCATTTGTGTACCGGTATTCTTTTTAGAGTTGTCACCTCAAGCAAACAATATTGTGCTCTGCCCTTCAGTTGTTGTGTAGACCACTTCACAGGAATGGATGAGCCTTCAATTAGGAAGAGAAATGAGTCAAATTTTAGCTTGCTGGATTGCCAGAAAGTTGTTTTCATGTGAAAAGAATATATCATTTTTTTGTGGGGGAGATCACACGGTATTCATTGGTGTTTATATAATAAACTTAAAGTATGCCACTTGGGTCCAAGATGTAGCTTTGCACAAGATGTACAGATACCGTATTTCCCAGTTAATTACATGCTCATGTCTTAATCAAAATACTTTATTGAGCAAATAAAAGAAGTTTGAAAACACATGACAGAAAAATAGTCCGGAAGCATATGTCACAAATTAAGGACCCGTGGGAATTTCGTGATTAAAGCAAGCCACTATGCTAGTTGTGTTCAGGGGACTTCAACTAACAAGAAAAGTGATGTTGCCTACGTTTGCAACCTGCTCGGTGCCGTTTAAGGTTTTTTTTTTAGAAAATGGCGTTTCTCTCCTAGCATGAAAACGAGGCTCTCTATTAAAACTAGTGATATCTCTAAAGTTTGTTGCTCGAATCATCTAAAACTAACAAGATATGTTGGAAATCACATAAGGAACTGTTTAAATGTCACATGACCAGCATGGCATGAAAACGAGGCTGGCTGTATTAAGTCACAAGTCCCAATTTTCGTCAAATATGTGATTAGATTCCCAATGTTGCTTTCTAAGCAATCTTTTAGGTTGCAAAACTTAGATTGGCGTTCCAGCAATGATTTGTCACTGTTTTCGTAAGAAAACTGCGTTAAGGTGAGTATATATTCAGCATTTTGCCTGAAAAAAAACAAAAAAAACACAGAGAACCCAGTTCGCAGGGTGGTGACTACGATTACCAAATAGAGAGAGATGCTTATGCTTGACTACCTTAATACGCACATATACACAGAGCGATTTTGGGATTGACTGTATACTATATAGTAGGGATCACGTGACTAGGTTCCAGTCTCTATAGTAGGAACACTACCCTCGGCCTTAGTATTAATGACCTAATAGTGTGAGTTTCCCGTAATTTCCAATCAGTTATTGTCTATCAACTAGCTCAAAGCTATGTCTTATATTATATATAAATGAAACAAACTGTTACTACATGGATCATACTAAAAATATGTTACTTAATCATGGAGCCAATTGTTGTGTGTGTGTGTGTGGGGGGGGGGGGGGGGGGGTCTAAGCAGGTCGCAGTGCATGCAGGTCGCAGTGGCTTGGAGTAGGGTCTTCCGGATTGTGTTGTTTAGTGGGCTTGCTTTCCGGAATCTTGGGTGTGTATGTTTTTTCTTCGTCGCTTTTCTCTACATCAGGTCTTACAAATCTCTTATGTGAGCTACGTTCCTCGCCTTTGACAGGTCTTACAAATCTCTTATGTGAGCTACGTTTCTCGCCTTTGAATTCCCTTCCGTATCCTCGATGAGTAGTGCGTGACCTTCTTTCTGGACCCCAGTGTATGGTTCCGGTTTTAAATTCGGTGGAAGCTTGGTCTCTTTCTGTCTCAGCTTTGCTTTAGCATCCCTTTCCCTGAGACGTTTTTAACACTCCTGCTCCTTCACGTGGTGTTCTGACACTTTAACCTTAGGTTCTTAGCTTCCTACTCATCAGGAGCTATGCCGGAGGGAGGCACCTGTAACTGTGTGGTGTGGTTCTGGACTGGAAAAGGAAGTCCTCTACGGCTTTTCTCCAGTTTGATGACTCGAGCTGAGCGATTTTTACGCCTTTCAGAATAGTTTCATTGAACCGCTCTACCTCTCCGTTGGTCTGTGGCCAAAGGGAAACTCCTTTCCTATGGTCTATTGCAAGGTCTTCCAGAAAGCTATCAAATTCCCCGGAAGCAAATGGCGGTCCGTTGTTGCTTCGCAAGGTTCCAGATCCGTGCGTTCAGAAAATCGCTTTAAGTAATCATCCATGCAAGAAGGAACCGAAACTCCATTGTTCTACGGCATTCAGGGTTCCCCACATAAGATGTGTTCCATTCTTTTACCACAGAAAGTTGTCATGACTAGTAACATAATACAAGTGAAACAATTATTGATTTCGACTTGCTTGAGAAAATATAGCGATAATAACTCTCAAGACCAATCAGATTAAAGAAAAACAAAGGAAAGATAATCACTATTTCACGCTAGGTTCCCCATATACGAAGTCTTTAAAAATCGTATATCCTGTATATGAGTACCACATGTGCTTATATCTTACCATAAATCCTGAGAAAAGGCTTTCTTACATGGTAATTTTACCAATTTTTGTGTCTAAGCCAATGAAAATAATTGCATTCCAGCATGCTCTGCCGTTGGCTTGGGTAGTTCTTATACGGACCATTACTTAATACTCCTAATTACTGCCTTTGGAGCCGTTTTCCACAGCAGCACCACCTCTGGCAAGCTAGAGTAATTATCTACCATGACCAGGAGGTGCACGCGAGCAACCACGTCAAGCAGGCTGACTGCTATATCACTTCAGGGACCTTTAGTCGTAGTTTAATCGACCTTTGTTTAATCGGGTAGTTTAGTCGACCTTACTGGTTCCGGTTTTGGATGTCGGCCTACCAGTTAACATGCCTTTACTAATTCTTCAATTTTGTTTTGGCATGTCAGGCCACCAGACCTTCTCCCTCAGTCTGGACTTCGTCCATACTATGCCCTGGTGGTCCTCGTACGCCAATTAGGATTGTGCGCTGCCACAAGCTTTGTGACATCACTATGCGATTAGCTCGCATGACCCAGGGACCACAGCTCGTTTTTAAGTGATTCAGGGAGCCCTGGGGCTTTGTCCAACCACTGGTATTGATTGTTTCGCGTACCAGGCTTAGTGTCTGGTCACTCTCGGAAGCCTCTTTGATTTTCCTGGGCGTCATGGCCGCAGGCGCAGTTTCCTTCGCTACACTACAAGCGTAGTCTTCAGTGTGTTTCGCCTTTGTTTTCTTTGTCTCAGTGGGACCAACTGGTAGCCTGCCCAAGGCGTCCGCAATATCTTCCTTCCCGGTTTAATGTCTCACTGTATATAGGAACTGCTGCAAGTACAGCAGCCACCTTTCAATGCGAGCAGATGGGGGATTTGCCTGAGGAGAGAGCACCATTGGAAGCGGCTTTTGATGATCTTTGCAAATCTCGAACTCTATACCATACATCCAATACGCCTCTTCCCGTAGTGTTTTTAAGGAAGAGGCAGCTGGAACGTGTAGCGGGAGCCCCTGGTGTCATAGGGGATCACTAGATTTATTTGTTAGATATTCAGGGCCAAGATCTCGCACTTAATCTCTAAATATAGCCTCCTCCGCTGGCAACTCTGTGGCTTGGGCTTTTCCAAGGAAATGAAAGGGGTTGGGCTTCCTGTGTTTTGGACGGGAAGGAGTGGGGACGAGAGGAGAGGGGAGGGGAGAGAAAGAGTTGCCTGCCATATATTGAACGGTTGGGACATGTCGTGTCGCCTCAGAGGACATGTCGTGTCGCCCCCCTAGCCCCGGGTAGCCACGGGAGTTAATGACGCGACAAAAAAACCGTCGCTCCTCTGGCAAGTAAACATTTTGTAAAGTGATAAAATGGCGTCGGGTGAAAACAGTAGTTCCTCGAAATCTTCTTCGAAAATCCCGAGATATGTGAAGACGACGCTACCATTCGCGAGTTCAGAATACAAAAAGACTCTAAAAGAAGTCAAGGAAAAGAGAATTTGCATCGAGGGAAAGCTCGGAGAGTTAAAACTTCTGAAAAAAGACTTCAAAGTTTACGATCGCACATCTGTCGCTGCCGTTTCGCCCGAAGTTGAAGGCCAAGACGACAACTTGGGACACGAAGTAGAGACCCCTCTGCCTCTTGCGAGCGAAACTGTGTCCTCCTTGTCTTCTGGTCAGGCAGTTCGAACCGTAATAGGCACTCCAGGCGGCACAAAACGCAAAGGTGAGGATCCGAATGCGACCATGATTCTCTCTGCTCTTAATAAAACCGAATTCGACAAAGTCAAAGATAACAACTCAAATCTTACTTAAGTTTATAAGCTTATAAGTATATATTTTTGCGGACATAAATCACATGTGAGTCTACTATTGTCCCTCCAACGATCTCTTCTGGCAGTTAGCGACTTTCAACAGCTCAGATCTTGCACGTTAAGTTATCTATAAAATACCAACCAGTGGCAACCATTCATATTTTTTTGTATTTAGAAATGTGTTGATTTACTGTTCCAGTAACCGTCACACACCGGGCATTTAGAGACAGACTCGAGGAAGTTCTGAAGCAGAAAATTATTCGATCTCCGGAGAAGAGTTGCCAGTCGAGAACCTCATCAACAACATCAGTGATAAAATACCAGGAGCAAAGATCGAAAGCAGATCTACCCTTCTTAGAACGATAACTCAGATCTTGGGAGTTAAAATGAAACGAAAAGGGAAAAACAAAGGGTAAGTTAAGAAAATTGCTATTTCTCTGTTGGCTCCGTTGTGTGACATTGTATTGCCTTTTGCTATCTTAGCTTTGCATAACATTCAGAGTGTGAGAAATGTATGCTTTCTTTCACAGATACAGCTATTACCCAGATATTACTTTCAAGGAGGAAACACAGCCAGAAATGCCGCATCATCTCTCCAATGTTCAAAGTAAGAAAGCTTAGTTTGCTAACTAATAATTACATAAAGTGCAATATAAAGAAATCTGACGTAGGGTGACTCTGAATAGCTCTGCCCAAAACTAGACGTCAAACAGAGACCAAGCTTCTTTATCATGTTTCTTAATATACAGTTGGCCACTATGGAAATATTACAGGCAATATTGTCACAACATTACTTTATTGTCTAGGGGGCTAATTTCAAAATAACCGTGCTTGCTGTACTTTGCTTTATTACTCTTGATGACAAATAGACATCTCAATTTTCATTTCTTGCAGACCCCAATGTTTCCCCATCACAGAAATCACCATCACGAAAGCTGAGAAGAGGTACCGGTACTTATTTAAACTGATGTAATCTGTTCAACAAAATTTACTACAAAATGTATATGGAACGGGTATGGATAATTTTTAGAATCACAAACATTTACAGTAATATTTCATGTTTATTTTTAAGGAGATGGAGAACAGGAATTGTCAGCTGTAGTTGCATTTCCATATAAAGCATGTAGGAGTAGGCTGTCATTTGGAGGTTAGTTTTGAATAGTTTGTCATTGTACCGCATCAGATTTATTGGACAATTTTGCTCAGGGGCATCTGGAATTCCAGGGCAAACAGATCTAAAGCAAATATGAAATTCTAGTGTGGTCAATAAGATATTCACTTATTAGAAGGTCTTATCAGAATCTTTTATGGTGTTTGTGGGCAGAAGATAACCCTATTTCCAGGGTTATAATTCTAGTTAACCATTCGTATCCTTTGAGGGTAGAATTTAATTTCTCCCAGGAGCATCCTCATACAGGTTAATGGAGGATCCCCCCACCCCCCCAAAAAAATAACAAATTCAGGGGTGAAGCTGAATTTAGGGAAATGGTTACAGGGGATGTTTTATTTGTGATCACATGGATATTTACCATACTTTGAATATTTTCTATATAGGCCATGAAGATGTTGCTTCTGAGGACTTGGTTTCTGACATGTCAGTACAGTTGGATGCAATGGAGCTTTCCAGCCCAGGTACTCTTACTAAATGTTACATACTAGGAGATTATTAACCAAGCGCAAGGTGCAGGAAATATCAGACCAAGGTCTTGCAGTAGGTACCGAGCGATAGCGAGGTCTGTATAAAAGACTGAGGTCTGATATGTCCCGTTTAGACCAAGCAAGTGAGGTTAATTATTCGTTTATTATATGGCTAATTTAAATTTGAATTACATTTTGTCTTCATCCAGGACACAGGGCTAAATACGGAAAACATAGCCTGTGGGCAATATCCAAAATACAGCCCGTGCACCAGCCAATCAGATCACAGGAAATTGTCAAGCCATATAATAATTAGTGATAACGTTTCTCTGTGATTATTGTGTTCCAGCATATACTCCAGACTGCATTGCCTTTTTTGTATTTTTTCTTAATAGATTATTATTGTGCTTGCATTCTCTCTGCATGTATCATGTGTAGTAGTGTTAAGTACAGTGTACTCTCTTGATGCTGGGTTGATTCAAAACCATCTTAGACACCAATCCCTGCTTTCTTGTTGCAAAGGAGAGACAGATGATTGCTAGATAAAGTATTTGCAATCAAATACACTAAATAATCTGTTTTTATGTTTCTTTCTTTTTATGTTTCAGAATTATCATCACAGTTTGTGATAATGCAAGAAGAGCTTGTTTCTGTGAAAGAAAAATTAGAAACATTGACAAAGAAACACTCTAATCTAGAGCAAGAGCATACTGATATACAAAACCAATTGACAAACTTGGAAGCCAGATTGTTTCATTACCAGGAACTAGCCAGCAAGATCATTACTGCCCAAGATGATGTCATCTCTCTGTACAAGGACATACTCGATTGTGGAAATCTGTTAGGGGGACTGCTGACAGTCTCTGAGCGAGATGCTATTGTTTCAGAAGTAAAGAGAACAAGAGAGATATTTAATCTTGGCATGAGAAACCAGGGTATTCAAGATCTTTCAGAAAAGTTTGACCCTATGTTGTTTTCTAGGCTTACGGGGGAACTCAAAATCAAATGCCCTACCATTGTGAACATTCTGGAACAATTCACTTTAAGCAAAAACGTGTCAAGAAACAAACAGACTGCCTCCATGAAAATGAAAGCTTCTGTCCACTTATTAGCATCATTAATGGATGTAAGGGAACAGAGGGCCGGAAACGATGTTCCTGTCTTATTTGGACTACTCTGTATGTATTATGGGGCTGGTCCTTCACTGATAGAGGTGCTACAGCATCTGGGACTATCTGAATCATTCCAAGTATTGTAAGTTTTTTTTTATATAATTACAGTCAAACCGGATGTTCGTTTCAATGTGGCATTGCAACTTGCTCTCTGCCAGTTGCAGGTTGTTCCGAGCAAATTGCTAATCAACATTCCAATGTTGAAATGTCACGGGGAAACGAAAATCTGGGAAAAGCCAGGACTTGGTGTAGGGGAGTGCCCAGGACCTTTTTGGGGGGATGGGAGATTTAGGTCGCCAATTTTCCCATATGTTTACTGTATTTTATGATCTGAAGAAGCTGGGGGGGGGGGAGGGTGGACTGGCCCCCTGGGACCCCCTCTTGCTATGCCCCTGGTCGTTCCTGTAATGGTATTCCTGTTAATAGACCAAATTAGCTAACATTGTAAACACTGTTGTTGCCACGACCCAATTCCTTTTGGTGGTTACTTTTGTTAGTTCTGTACGTGCACTCGGTCGAGCAAGAAATGTTTGCCAATTGGAACCACCCAAAGGAATTATCACATGGTCTGAGTTGGGTGGCAAAAAGATGTAAACACTGTTAGCCGATTTTGGTCTATTGTGACTGGAAAAGAGAGAAGAACCATAATGAATCATCTTGTTAAATCAAACAAGCAAACTACTCCTTCACATTTTCAATCATTAATTAAAACAAACTCCTTTGAGTGGGTAATTTCAACCTGTGATTTTTAGCAACAGTTGCTTTAAAACAACATGTTGTTATGTCATTATTTATTCTTGTGTTTTTAGAAGTACTCTGGCAATAGGAGAAACCAAATAATTGTCATATTTCCAATGTTTGTTGGCTTTTGTTTGCTTTTTCTAAAGGACAATCTCTGTACCTTTTAGGTGTGGAATACTGAAGACGCAACTTCTCAATTACAAAGACATCATCAGGATCAGAGTACCAGACAACAAACCTGTAATTACGTACCAAGATAATATGCAGCTCAAAAGGACTTCAATGAGACATCTCAGGCTTTCAAAACTCCATGAAGATAAAGACAAACAGGATAAGCTATGGGACTTTACAGTGAGAGGATGGCGGGCAGCTGACACAGATGGTATAGAAGAACTCTTTGAAAACAAGGAAACAGCTGTGGAGCCTCAAAGAGACATCAAGACAGTAAAATATGAAGACACTAAAATTGGTATTTCTTACAAGACAATACTTCACTCTGAATAGACTGTGAACATAATAACACAACTCTATGTTTTTTAATGTCATGCTTCCAGCATTTATGATTAAGATATTTTTTAATCAACATTTTTGTTAGGGATCTTGCTATATGTAAGTCTTTACCACGAATCACAATAATAATTAGTTGGCAGCATGTGACTGGGTTGGGCAATTCCAGAAAATATATGTACCCTGGGGACGGGCGTTTTCAAGCTCTGAATTCTGCCTGCATGGAAGGATTTTTGAAGCTAGAAGCTAGGTTAACCTCTCATGAATTCTATATGCATGGGGGGATAAGTCATTTTGGAATTTCTGGATGCTGGGGGAGGGGCTGGTTGTCAAAAACTAGTGCCGTGGTGGGGTACATATATTTTCTGGAATTGCCCATTTATACTAAAACTGTAAGACTACTTGTTCCCCTTTTCTATTAATCAAATAGCCATTATCTAATCCATAGCAAACTTAAATGTTTGTTTCTGGATATGTTTTCTTGTAGAATGCAACAAGGATCACTTTGAAAAGTGGTGCAGATTCAAAGAGCGCAACCTGCTAAGAAAAATGGACTTATGTCTGAACCAAGTGCACCTGGACAAGGATGAGATAAGAACTGGTTCAAGTGAGTTGTTTGAAGAAAAAGTTTCATCACTTATCAAGCAACCACCATTCTTCAATGTCTGTGTTCCTGGTGAGGATATTGAATTCCCAGATCTATCAAGGAAAAAGACTATGGTATATCCTTTACCAATGTCACACGAGAATCAGTGCAAAATAGTTGGGACTGCTGGGAATTTAGACTTGTTTACAGAAGAGTTTGGATTTGAAACAATTCAAACTAAAAAGTACCTTCCTCTGAGTGCCCCTAAAAAGAAATTTGACTTGGACAAAGCGTATCAGCGGTTTGCCTTCACAAAAACACTGGAAAAACATCGCCTCCAGCAACAAAAATACGCCAATATATTAAGGAATCAAGATGAAAGTGATCAGCCTTTGCAGGTGGTAGAAACCAGAGAAGCTACCGATGTAGTAGAAAGTGGCGAGGAAAGTGACTAGTTAACGGTACATTTAAAATTTAAGTCAAAAGATATGACGCGTGCCCCCTAGAGTTGAATACTGAATTTGCTATTTCATTATTTATGTCATTATTTATGTCATTTTTTCAAAAACAAAAAGATATACCACCTGATGCCCACTAGCGATACGAGACCTGCGCGCGCTTCGTGTGGCGCGGCATAACGTCACGGGTATTTTTTTATATGTCAGTCATGCAAACAGCAAACGTGCCAATAAAGGTTTATTCTACTTCATTCCGTTCTATTCATGCTTATTAAAGAAACAGTATTATTATACATTTAAATCACTATCGCAAATCTGATTGGCCGAGAGCAAACAATCAAGCGGGAGAGGTGGGTAAGCCATTGTAGAAATTGTGGCTGCATTGGGTGGGGGGCAAAAAAGGTAGTACCGTCCGTCCATATAATTTTTGGAATTGATAGTCTATACGAAAACAACCGCAGTTATTTAGCGTGTTATGGAAAAAACACCAAACTTATGAATTTAATACACGCATAAAGAACGGTCCTTTCATAATGATCGAGGATACTTCCCATTAGGCAGCACTCGCTTTTAATAATAATAATAATAATAATAAGAGAATTTATATAGCGCCTTTTCTCATACGGATCCAGAGCGTTTTACAATGTTAAAAGTTAAAAAGTTACATACTTTAAATAAATAATACTATGAATTATCCATTTTTTTTTGTCGAGGTAGGTTCGCACGGTGTCAAACATTCGCTCATTCATCTTATAATTTCAAGAGCATTTGTGCCATCAGAGAAAAAGATCAAGAAAGTTCTAGAGATGGTTTCTGTGGGCGCGTGCATATTTCAACGAGCAAACGGGGACCGTTTGCTCGTTGAAATCGAGGAATAGCGGCGTTTTTTATTGGATTCCTGACCTGATGGGCTCCCTGTGCACACGTGGGCTAAAAGTTCACGCGCCAAAGCAATGGTTGACTTTGTGTCATTGAGCTTCAGCGAATTGCGCGTACACATTGGAGTCGAGAAGGCAAATTTAGAGTTAGATAAGAGAAGTAAGAGTACATTTGACACTCTTCGGGACATCACATCAGTTTCTTCAAGTACTCAAGCGTTAGCAAGAAAATTAAGAGCTATCGAGGACAGATGGCTAAGCGCGGTTGATCAGTACGAAAGGACCCCTCTTCATCTCGCAGTATTTCATGGAAACACTAAGCTTGTGTGTGGTCTCATTGAAGCTGGGGCGCCGATAAATGCAAAAGATGGAATTGGCCAGACTGCACTGACCCTAGCTCTTCACATGGAGCATTTTAATACAGCTAGGGCGCTGATCACCTATGGGTCGTCAGTCGGCGAGGAATTCTTTAAAGAAACGGTCCAACCTCTGGAAATAGCGAGTGTAAAAGAAAACGCAGAACTCATCTCACTAATTCAAGGGAAAATAGATAGCAACAAAGCAATTTATAAGAAGATTTCTTCGTATTTCTCTAAGCAATCTGAAGAATCAAGTCGTTCTGCATCTAGCACCTCAGAAGTTGTTTCTGGCACCTCAGAAGTTGCTTCCGGACCTTCCGGAAACACCAACACTAATTATGCTCGAAAACTCAATATTAATGTGGGCGACCAAAAAAATACTGTCACTATACAGGGATGTGCTAACCGTTGCCCCGATGTTTACGGCTGCCATACTCCTGGAGGAGGGGATTTTCACGCGCGTGGATACGTTAACGAATCCGTAGCGCGAATTGCGGGGCAGGGCGGCTTTTGGCATGTAACAGAGCAGGTAATGAAAAGGCCTACTGTAAAGACAAATTTAAAGACAACAATTATAACAACAGTGAAGAAGCATTATTAGATTATGATGACGGTCTCTCGCTAGCTATGATAAAGACTTTTCAAGCATCTGAACATTTTCCATCTCATGTAGAACTGGCAGAATGTCTTGAAAAAACAGGTACCCACAATGAGATCCTTCTTAAAAGGTACAAAATGTGGTTGGACAGTTGTAAGGCTGACAAACAGTTCGAATACCATTCGGATATTGTGAATAATCTTATGCCAATCACTAGATTGTATAAAGAGTCTGTACGTTATGGAAATGGTATCGCCATAGAAGGGGTATTGATGCTGTGCCCTGCACTTTTTGCACAAGTTAAAAAGACCAATTACAGGGACGAGGCATTCACTCAAATAGTAAATGCAACAGCAAAATGGCCATTGGCGTATAGGAAATTATATCAACAAAACAGAACAGTCAATCTCGATGGAAAACTAGGGAGGCAGTTGGCAGGGGATGAATGGGTAGAGGGCTATCTGGTCAAACCAATCAAACAGTTTGCATCTGCGCAGTCGTCTTTTTCTATGGTTGAAATGATGTCATGCAACACAAACCTACTAGAATCAAATAGGAAAATGTACAGGAGCAAGGAGGCGTTTGATATGCATGGAACTAGTAAACACAAGAAGCCAAGCTCTTTGTGTGACCAACTCAAGGTGGCGCAATTTGCTATAAAAGAGGGATGGTTTGAGAACAAAGGCAGGACACTGTGAAGAAGTATGCTTGGGGAGACAAAAAAATCAAACCTGATGAAAAAGTACAAGAACAGTACATAGATGCATACAAGAAGGGAGATGAGAAAGCGAAATCTGATTTTCCATCCTTCTTGGAGAGAAAATTTCCAAATGATTTCCAGATGATCTAAATGGTGTGAACAGCTTATAGCATGTTCAATGGTGATGTTAATTGTGATTTATAGTGAGGTAAAAACTGGGTGAAATGTTGGCTGTATTAGTTTTTGTAAGAACCATCTATGGCAGTAACCAAACAAAATGTTTGGGTTTGATTGCCAGCTAACATTACCTATCAAATTTTCCCATTTAATTTTGAGGATCCAGTATAAAAGATGGTGGTAATTTTATCTGCACTTTAATGAGTTTCAATAAAACAATCATTATTTGCAAGTTTAGTAGTCAAGCCTTTTTTATTTCACAATTACATATTATATGTTATCAGTTTATTTAGTCATAATTGCTATAACAATAAATTTTATCATATAACTGTTGGTAAAATACCAGGATTTATCATGTGTTGAAAATTTGATATATTTCACTTCGAAAAGACATGACTATGCTTGCCTTTCCTTGTGAAATCTATTTTTTTTCGTTTTTAATATAATTCTGGTATTTCCTCCACATTCATATACCAGTTCTGGAAAACGTGGTCACCCAAAAGGGCAATACAGTAGGTTTGAAGTGCAAAGGACGACTGATCTAAATACGCCTCTTGCAATTAGAGGTCATGTGACCTGTTCCCCCTTTAAATGAGCAGCTTTGGCCAAATGAAGCCCAGATGAAAAGAGCACAGTGATTTGAGTAAAAATCCCAAATTTCAGCAAGCTACAATGAAAGCAAAGAATGGAATCAAAAATAAAACTTGCTTTTTTAATATAGTTTGTATGGCTGGCGAGCAGAAATATGAAATATAGAAATGAAACTCTGGCTTTTTACTCATTTTAAAGTGGACAAGGTCATGTGCAAAAGCCTAACCTAACTGTCAATCGAAGTGAGAAAATAGTAACCTCCTCAGACATAGATATGGAATTTTAGTTGATTCTCTAAGCATTTTGGAGTATAGCATAGCATACTGGTTGACAATAGTGCTTTTTAAATTAAAATAACAATTACTTAGGTCTTCTCATATCGTAAAACTGAAAGCTCATTGGTGATTATGCTATTTGCCATTTCACCAAAAACTATCCCTACTCTAATGTTACTTCTTGTACCTGTACTTTCTATTTTCTCAGACAGAACTTTCTTAGCAATCAATGAATTCAAAAACTTTGAAAGAAGTGATACCGGGATAAAGCGTTTTTTCAAAGCTCCAAAATGTTTTAAGTTGCTCAAGTTAGCAACACTTTTCTGGCTACTTCCAACCAGAAAAAGTTTCAAGGTGTTGACAGTTATGTGCTGACCACATAGTTCCACAATGGCTTGTGCCACTTTAAGGGCATCTGTGGTTCCATCAGTGGTTTGGAACTTTCCTCTCTGAATGCAGTTGTTGCAGCTTGACACACACATAAAACTTTCCCGTTGTTCTCCAAAGTGGGCCATTAATAACTGGTGCCTACATTTAATAGATTCTTCTACCATTACAATCAAGTCATTTAAATCCTCACATTGCATACTCAAGTTCTCTTCTCCCTGAGAATGAAACAACTTGTAGAGATTTGTCTTGTCTGAGCTTGAATGGTAGAGTCTGCATGTTGCTTGCTGTCCATCACGCCCGGCTCTCCCACACTGTTGGGAGTACTCTTCAGTACAAGTTGGCAACTTGGCATGGACAACATATCGAACATTTGGTTTGTCTATACCCATTCCAAATGAGACATTTGCTACAATACAGAGTACTTCTCCATTTATCCATTTGCTGTAACTGGCCTGTTTTAACTCCTCAGACAGCTGTCCGTGGTATTTCACTGCCGCAATTCCTTTTTTTATAAGTTCACTGTGTAGGGTAGTAACTTCACGGGGTAGCACACAGTAGATGATTCCACATTCCCCTTGCCCATTCTTATTTCTTACATATTCCACTATCTCTTCGATATATTTGGAAGACCGTTCCACAACTTCTAGCACCAAATTTTCGCGGTAAACAGTGTTCCTAAACACAGTAAGGTTGCCAAAAATAGTAGTTAAGTTATCCTGAAGCCTAGCTGTTATGGTAGCGCTTAGCAGAAGTTTAGGGCATCGGTATTTCGCCAAGCCGAGGCACACGTCTTGATATATGGGGCGAAATGTCTTTCCCCAAGTCACAATCGTGTGTGCTTCATCAAAGACGATTCGTTCTAAACCAGCAGCATCGAGTACATCCCTCAGTCGGGTTCCTGCTTGTAGCATCTCTGGTGTAGAAAGTATAATCTTGAAATTGTGCAAAGTTTCAAGATGTCTGTTCCTGGTATCTTCGGGAATGTCTCCAGTGAAGGAACACACAGATATTCCTAGCTTGGCACAACGAAGTGCCGTGTCGTCGATCAAAGATTTGATCGGGGAAACCACAACAGTTGGCTTCGACGCCAGTACAGACGGAAGCAAAAACATTAGAGTTTTTCCATCGCCAGTCCCGACAACTGTCAGGACATTCGCCCCGCTCATTGTCGCTTCCACTGTCTCTCTTTGTAGAGGACGAAATGCCTCGAAGCCAAAGTATTTTCGTAACGCCTCGTCGATGAGATTCGTGTTATCAAGCGCGGACCCTCGATCAGTCTCTTCTGTTTCCATGAGATCATTTATCGGCTGAACTGCTGGATCATCTACGAAAACTCTTCGTTCGAGTTCAACTACCACGTCATCATCGACTTGTTCGACAGAGTATATTTCAGACACATTCGTATAATTCTTGTCGTTGACCCTCACGTACTTTCTTTCTCCCAACGAGCCAAGCTCTAGCAAGAAAAACCCTGTTTTTAACGCTGCTTCGAGCAATAACTTGCTTTCAAAGATACCTTGAGGTCTCCGGGACAAAAGATTTCCAAATCTCGGCAGTTTTCCTCGTCAAACGCAGGTAAATTCGAAAGTTTCACTGGCTGCTTTTGTTATGGCTACTGGATAAGTTTATTTGTAGACCTCTGTACAAGCAAAATTAAAATGTCACTAATGAGTGGGAAAAAATATTTTGCCAAATCATCCTCAGATGCAAAGAGAACCAAAATGAAATGAGAACAATTTCAGCCATTGGTTGGTAAAACAACTACCCATAATACCCCGCCCTGACAGCTTGTACTTTACCTTCACATTTGACAGAGTTTTTCTGGAAACAGTTGTTTGTAGTTGTGACATAAGATAGAATGTTAATTCTCAGTTGGACAGAGAATTTTGTCCTTACACAAAATTACTTTTCAGAATTGGTTTAATTAGCAGTGATTTCGCTGTCAGTGGTAATATATAATCTGCCCTACGTGTGTAACCCGCAAACAAGTATTCCAAAGAGAAGTTTTTGATAGCTCTGACATGATTTTTTTTAATTTGTAAATTTACAAGATGTTATTGTTGAATCCAGAGTTTAGAGGCAAATGCCGTCTCATTTGATAATCAGTCAGATATTATTGAAATATATTTTTGAAAGACCTGAAGATGGTATATAAAAAACATTTATTGCAGATTTTTTTCTATAAGAAGTTGATAACGAAAACTAGATGTTATACAAGGTGTTTATATAAAAAAAGATTTATTACAGATTCTTAAGTTGTTTGAAGATTGTTTGATATATGGATTGATATTCTTGATAGTTTGTTTGATTAATAGAAGTTGATAATAAATTGGTAGTGACAATTAAAGAGATCTATTTTCTTTACACTGTACTGTCTTGGTTTCCATGGATTGTGTAACCATTATGTCTCAGGCCCAGGAGAGGACAAGTAAATCAGTAGAACATACCTATATGATAAAGTGTATTTCAAAAGATTTTGAGAACTACTCTTTGTGCATTTTACTTTTGCAAATGCAAAGTCTAAACAAACTACAGTCCAAAGGGAGTCATTTCATTTTTTAGACGAAAAGATAATTTCCCTGGGAAGTTACTGCTCTAGCCCCTCAGAAATACC
This sequence comes from Scolanthus callimorphus, assembly GCA_033964015.1. Lineage (NCBI taxonomy): Eukaryota > Metazoa > Cnidaria > Anthozoa > Actiniaria > Edwardsiidae > Scolanthus > Scolanthus callimorphus. The sequence goes on along the minus strand of JAWWUD010000019.1, from coordinate 302,101 downwards.
CACGAAAGAGCCTGTTTTGGGGTGCAACCCTTCGGAAAAAAAAAACATTTTCCTATACCCCCTGGAAAAACTCATCTCTAGGAGGGGTACAGATAAAAATAGAATGGCCCTGGAGATATTACGTCGTATGATTGAATGATACAACTGTTGTTAATAAATCTGTAATACTCTTACTTGAATGCAAAGTTTTGATGTCTGTTAATTACATTTAGAGCTTCTAGATATACATCAATTCCAAAATTGGAAGATGACCAGGTTGGGCTTATCTCCCTGCTTAATTCCTCCTTGCATGCCTTGGTGATATTATTTGGCATTTGAAGAGAATCAAATATTGGCCTCCCCATTCCATTATCATCTGGACTATCATCATCTACAATATCTTCCACTCCATATAGTTCTGGAATTGTTTGAGCAGGAATCTCTAATAGGCCGGTTGGATTCTGAAGCTGTCCAGAAACCCATAGCCGAAGAGGACTGGACTTAGTGGTGCGCATCCTGTGACGGGACCATGCCTCTTGCCAAATCTGTAGCTTCTCTTCAATCTTTGGCAGAAACACAAGGTGGAGTGCATAGAGGTGTACAAGATCAAGGGGATCTAGAATTCCTTGGTCTTCCATGAAATAGAACAATTGATGGTAAAGCCCAAGAACACCATCATAAACATCTCGCCACAACCTTTCGATTCTTTGATTGTGAGTACTTTTGCCAGTTATGGCACTTCCCCTGTCTGTTCCCCTTGTGGCTAACATATAATCCACTATCTTGACATTTTCTAGTCCTTTATCTGTTCTTATTCTACTTGGAATGCCATACGAATCAACAGCTGTTAGAAACGTTCTCAAAAGTGTTTCTGCTTTATTGTTGTCTTTGCAAGACAGCATGACAGGTAATCGGCTATAGCCATCAATACCACCCACTATTACAAAATTCCACCTAACAAGTTTATGGTTGGTATCAATATGCCAGAGGTGGTTAGGCCCTTTAACATCATACACCCTTCTTTTGAGGCGCCCCTTGCTCCGTCCCTCCACGCCATCTCCGTCCACTCTGTGGATACTCTCCCGAAGTCTTGACCTTAGTACTCTAGTGTTCCTCTGCTGACTAAGAATATGCTTGAGCATTCCTTCACCACAGAAGGGGAATTCCTTGGAAATGTTGTCAACTTCGCGATCAAGTTCAGCATCACTAATATCCGAAAACGACATTGTGCTGAGGCCAAACAAACTCATGCGACGATAAATAGTTCTTTCTGAGACTGATAACATAGATGCAATTTCTTTCACTTTGAACCCCTCGTCAATATGACGTTCTAATATATTCTTAGGGATATCAAATTGTGGCGCCCCACATCTGTTGCCTGTACAGCTCCTAACTGGAACAAACACGCCATGTTTTGAACATTCTATTCTCAGTGTCATCATGTCTTGCCTTTCCAGGATGCCAAGAGAGCTCATTTCAGATGCCGACAGTAGTCCAACAGCGTCAGGGGTTATATGCTCTGATTCAAATTTATCAAAAAGATGACCTAAGCCACGTTTTTTAAAAATATTAGACATTACTGTTGTCATTTTGTTAGTTAAACTAACAGCGAATACACCGAATATAATTATAAAATCACTGCATAGAATCGTGGAACCACCGCATATAATTACAGAACCACCGCATATAATTACAAAACCACCGCATATAACAGCAAATGCACGTCATATAACGATGCAATGTCCTAATAACATGTACGTTATACACTTATGGCAGTTCAGGCGTTCCATAGATTACAGCCCTCTTAAGTATTGGCCGACAGAAATGTTTCTTTTTGTCGTTTTTTTTTTCAATACATAAATCCGAATTTGAAACATACAAAAAGAGAAGAGTTTGTAATTGCTGCGACGTTAGGAGCAGCAACATATTCGCTCCGAAGAATGATTCGCTACGAAGAATGATTCGCTACGAAAGGACGAGATTTGCAGCCGGGCGCGATTTGCATAACGCGATTTTATTCGAGGTCGCTTCAACGGGCTGGACGTACGGCTGTTGAGCCTCAGAATCACGACGACACATTTTGCGATGGGGGATGTAAACAGGAAATAGCACTCACCCATGAGATCTGATATCGTCCGGCGAAACATCTCCGCTTTTGTAATGCCGGGTTTTACTGCATTTCATGCCTTTTAAGGTACGTCTGAGACCAAATAAATGCTCACAACGATGAGCTGTACGTTTATTTTAGCAATCTGTGTTGTGCTTTGCAAGAGAAGCGCTATTTTCACGATTAAGTTGGGTTTTATTCAGTGTTTGTTTATATGCAGTTGCAGTCGTGTGCCAAAGTGCATCAGATTATCCGATTGTCTGGTGTTCGAAAAAGCTGAAGACCTGCAGTGAAATGCAATTTTTTGCTAACAGCTCTACAGTCGGTATACTAATGTTTATTGTAATTCCCAAATTCCTCGGTTAAGCTGTTTGCCAAAGCAAAAGTGTCTCACCTTTGTTGCATTTGTTTCTTCTACTTGAAAGGCCCAAAATGCAGTAAAACACGGCAACATGACTGTAACAGTCAATCAACGAGAATATAGCATCACTACCCCAACAAGAAAGCAGCCGCTTACAGTCATGAATACCAAGGCATGTAGATTGTAAAATCGCGCTCGCAGCAGTTGACTTTCAATTGAAACCGCTAGTTTTAATTGTTTACGATTGGTTTTCCTGGCCCTGTGGCCATATTAAATACGTACAAGTACGACGTGTAAACTTACATTCTTTTGGTGGTACACCTTCAGTAAATCTTTTCTTGCTTGGAATGCCTTCTTCCTCTTTTTCTTGACTTTCTCGCTGTCTTTTTGTTCAGACACAATAACAATCGTTCACGCACAAAATTCATTGTGCGTACAAAAACCCACTGACCGCCATGTCACATTGACCCTCGTCCTGCACGTCCTGACCCTCGTCCTGCCGAGCCTTGCGTTACGCATGACGTCAGGACCGGAAGTGACTCGAAATCTATTTTTAGATTCTTATTGTGGACTTTTATAGGGCACGGGGATATGTTCTCTTATACAGTATCATTTTCTCTTGGTATAATAGACCTTTTTCCAAAATGGCTGCCGAAAATTCAAATAGATTTTTGTCTAAAATGAGGACCAGCACTAGAACAGACATCATCACTTTAGTAAAACTACAAAATTTCGCTGCATTATATCCAATATCTTCCGAGAAAACGAACGTTGAAAATCTGAACATTTACAGACGTTTGTATGACTGGGGGTATGCGTCATACCCCAAGTCATACAAATCTCTGTAAAATCTTCAATTTTCAGACTCTGCTTTCACAGCCGACATGGCATTTGGCATAACGAAAATTTAAAGTATTACTAATGTGAGGATACTCTTTCTAGTGCCAGTATTTGATTTTCAGTCAGTTGAATTTTAAGACATGTGAATTTATGGTGGCCATTTTGAAAAAAGGTCTATTACCTATGCAAGCACGGCCTGTGCATTGCACACCATGCCAGTATTCTTGATGACCACGTGTCATATATTGTTATTAAGCATGCACAAGGCAAGAAAAGTAGGGCAGGACTCGTAGTTCCCGAAAAGGCCACGGCGGGAAAAAAGGCGGGACACATAAAAATGGATGGCGCCAATGTAACATGACACAAGCGCATCGGGACGTTTCCAAACCTTTCACGGAAATCCATCATACAAATGTAAGAACCGTCCACTAAACGTCTGTTTTATAGCAGACGCCCCAAAGGCCAAAGAATGTCGCCAATGTGGCAAGGAATTTCCAAGAATTAAGAAACTAATTTTGTTTGACATCACGCTGGCCCACGAGGAGAAATGTGACCCTCCATGGGAAAACGTTACTTATCGATTTTCCGTTTTTTGCTCTTTTTTAACGGTCTGATAACGGTCTTTTAGGCCGTTATAACGGGTTTCTGAACCGTTATAACGGGCAGCTGAAAAAATATAACGCCTTTGCAGTAACGGTGTAACGGGCTGGGCTTGAAAATTAATAACGGTTAGGCTTGACCGTTTTAACGGGCGTCCTTCTGAAAATTAACGCCCTGGCAAAAATAAATAACGCTTTGAAATAACGGTGTAACGGGCTGGTCGGAAAAAGTAACGCTTAGGCTTAACCGTTATAACGGCCTAGTTTTTAAAAATAACGCCTTAGCTTTATCGCTGTAACGGGTCTTCTTTCGAAGCGCTAGCTAAACTAACGCCTGGAAATAACGGTATAATGATATGGACTGAAAACAATTTTTTATACGTTTCATAAACAAAGAACACTTTCACCCTAAAGCCGTGTAATGATGCATTTTGCAGCTCATAGTCTAACTAATTCATGACATTATAAACGCACACGTCGTGAACTTGCAGGTTGCGCCTTTTACACGAAGTAAGCATGAAATTTTAATGTTTAAAATGAGTTCGCTTTATTCCCTGGGTCTCTTCAAAGCAGGATATCGGTAAAACGTAAACCATCTGACACATTCGCGACAACAGTTGGAAAGTTATGTTAATGCATGACAGATTATTCACGTCACAATCAAAATGACTCACCCGTGTGACGCCGACGAATAAAATCCGCCTTGATCTTGTCTTGTGAATGTTTATCAGCACGTTTAAAATTCTGATACGTTCGATGTAATTAGAGTATAAAGTGTGGTCCAGCAACATGTTAATTCTCATACGTTCGGTAAAACCAAGGAGTAAGTGTGGTCAAGCATCCAGTGATGATTTGAACTCATCAATTAACGTTCTAGTTTATACGCCGTTGTCATGGAAATACAGATAACAATTGTCAGGAATGCAGCGATCATCTTTGAGTTTTGAAAGGCAAAACAAAAGCATGAAAGCGATTGAAATAGCAATACTTGATTAGAAAATAGTAACTAGAACAAGCGGAAACATTTTTTTAAAGCGAAATGGCCATGGTTTATATAAGCATGCGGTACACGAATTTCAATAACATGCAAACAGAAATTGCTTCGTTCTTTACTTGAACCATCACAATGATCACTAAGCCGAAACCCATCTTGTTTTTCGGCTAACTCGCGGACTCTGTGAGGCGAGTGTAATTACGCCGATTACAGTCAAATTCTATTCTGAAAGTTTAGCGCAGACAGGGAAGCCATTCAGTAGTAACAGCCTAGTGGGCGAGTCTGGGCGGCGTTGTAGCGGCCATCAGCAGAAAGCTCAACGCCAAAGGGATAGGACTTTTTTCGCTTTAACTAACAGGAAAAAAGGACGCAATCAGTAATTATTGGAACATAGTTTTATTTGCTTGTCACGGTGTACTTTCTAACTGCCTGATTTTACATTTCACATTTGCTTTTCATGGAAATAAGTATTTTTGTCATTGTTTCTTTCATTTCTGATATAAATTAAAATTGAAATAATTTATTCATGGTGCTGGAGCGACCAAGTCCTCCGTACCCGCTCGACAAAATTGCCGAATCTCCCGAAAAAGATAACTTCTGCGCTCTGAAGGTATTCCCTGGGGTTTCACAACCTGCGGAAGCGTATGAGGAGGAATAACAGACCTATCTCTGAGCAACACTACTTCTTCCTCGACTGAGTCAGCAAACTCTTTACAAAAAACTATACCCGGGTGCGCGTGAGAAAATCTGAAATGATGAAACTTTTTAATAGATGGTATCTTACGAAAAAAAGGCTGAAAAAATGAAACCCAATCGTACACTGGAACGATAACCCTACCATCATGCGTGCCTACAAGCTGTGCCCTATTTGTACCTGTGTTACTCGACTTCTCTACAACACTACCGAGCTCGTAAATAGAAGAAACGAAATTAGCCTTAAAAGTCTTCTTTAACATACCGAAACAGCGGTCCGGTGAAAACTTAGTGTGACCAGCGATTAGAAAAGAATAGGAAATCTTACAATGGAGTCGCGAGAAAATGCGCCAAGCTAAATAAAACATGAAATAGTTGTTTTTGCCTTGCCCTGAACAATTATCTGCATTAAGAACAACCTCCTTCTCCCCTAACCCGTAATGTTCTAAATAATGGTGTACGTAACTAATGGTGCTATTAGCACCCTTTCCAGTGTCCACTATCTCGTCTATCAAGTAATTTACTTGTTTATTGGCTCCCTCGTTGACGACCCGAAAATACCACATTTCCTCGGCGTTTTGAAATAGATGGGTCCTGGCTGCATGGGGTTGCTCGGGATGTGTACACCTTGGGCATAGTCAAAGGAATAGTGTGCCGGTCCCTGCCAAGTGCGTACAGCGTCTCTCTGCTCTAGCGCCTCCGCGGCTGTTTGGCGTATCTCGCGATAGATTTGTCGTTCAGTTTTTGCATGATCCAAATGTTGTTGTTGGTCTGTCACTCGTTTCATCTTTTCGGCATCAGGCAAGTTAGCTACCTGAAGCCTTGTAGTGTTTTCTTGGCATGTCGCACAAAGATCCGTTCTAGGCTTAGCAATCACGACGTTTGGATGAAATAGGTTCCAAAGTTCTAAAAACTTGGAATAACCCACGGCTTGTTTGTCCGATGCAACGCACGCCTCGCTGTATTGCTGCCACACGCTACTTTTTGTTTCCGAGTGTGACAGGAGTTTGACTTCTTCGCTCTTGTATCCGGGGATACGACCTGGTAGTGTTATGGCGTTGTCCTCTACAAAGTTCTCCAAAAAAATCTTTACTTCCTCAATCGTGCTATGAGAAAGAGTGTTCCACGGTAATCGTTTCGTGTTCCCATGTTGTCGAGGACAAATTCCGTTTAACTCAAAGTGCTCACGGAGCCGTAAGAAACGAGAACAACTTATTCCATAAATCGAGAGAAACAGTTCCTTACAAATGTTCTTTGACTGGAACATAAAATTACATCTGGCGTTCCGCACCCTTTTCTCTCCGCATGATTCTCGTCTTGTGAAGACCTGGATACTTGAGAGGATCACCAAATCAAGTTCCGTAGACGATAGTTCCAATACGTTTCGCAGGTTGAACTCCAGTGATTCCTTGGTAAACTGTTGCGAGCATGCTCCTCTATTCGGCCCACCTTGACACCCACAGCCATCTTTCAGAATCTGCTCCATCTTGGCAAAATAATTGACTTGTTCCTGTTCCATTTTGCTTTAGTTGTTTTACGCGTGTAAGCGCCAAGAGTTGCAATGCGGTCTTTTTTACAACAATGCAAAACACTAACTGATAGAAAGATGGTAGTGATATTTTCCCATAGCAACAGCGAATAATACTCGACTCAATTATCTCTAAGATTCTCCCGCTTCTATTGTGTTCTTTTCTCTTTTAGATTTCAATAGCATAACAAAAGCTGTGTGCCTTAAACCTGCGCCATTCCCGCTACTATTGTGTTCTTTTCTCTTTTAGATTTCAATAGCATAACAAAAGCTGTGTGCCTTAAACCTGCGCCATTCCCGCTACTATTGTGTTCTTTTCTCTTTTAGACTTCAATAGCATAACAAAAGCTGTGTGCCTTAAACCTGCGCCATTCCCGCTACTATTGTGTTCTTTTCTCTTTTAGATTTCAATAGCATAACAAAAGCTGTGTGCCTTAAACCTGCGCCATTCCCGCTACTATTGTGTTCTTTTCTCTTTTAGATTTCAATAGCATAACAAAAGCTGTGTGCCTTAAACCTGCGCCATTCCCGCTAGTATTGTTTTATCTCTTTTGAAAGTGGGTATAAAAGAAGTGGGTTCTTGTGCACATATGCATCATTACTTCTCGTGTATTCGAAGAAAGTCAGTTACTCCCGGCTCTACATCTACATCTCGCTCTAAATATGTCTATCAACGATCAAGTCGAAGTCCTTTGGAAAACGAATGACAAGTGGTATGACACACCGCACACCTTTAAACGCAAAGACGTTAAATTAACGGACAGCGACAAAGCCAGCAACAAACGGTACCCACCACTGGACCCCGGGGATGCCGTAAAAGTGAAGTTCGGCCAGAGATGGTATCCGGCGGAAATTGTGGATGGCTGGAAACCTACTTCCATTTGGAAAGGTAAGTTATTTTATCAGTATGTCAAACAATTCCCAGAATTGATGCCTCTGACAAGTCTTCTTTTCTCAACACAGATCCACCTAAGGGAACACTAACAGAGCCTGCGCTAGAGGCCCCAGAACCAGCGCCAGAGATACCGGAGACTACGCCAGAGGCGTAAGAGACTGACCGGCCCGACCCGTATCGGCAATTTTGCGAGGAACAGAAGAAACGAGAAGCCGAGTGGGCGAAAGCGCGCCAAAAGAAAGCACCGACTCTCCCGCAGTCCACTACTATGGATAAGGACCTGAGTGCCATGTTCCAAGAGAAACAGCGAGAGTGCGACGTCTTGCGGCAGCAAGTGAAAGAGCTAACGCTGTTTAAAGAAAAAACCCTGGAGTCGCAAGAATTAATAATTAGTCAGGTATTTGAGATCAAGGAGAGTATTTTTAGTTTAGTAACAGACAATGACATTTTCTTCTTTATTGTTGTGTCTTTAGGTCGTAAGACGCCTCGAGGAGTCCATGACCGCAATGGAGAGCCGTTTGGTCGGTCGGATATGCACTTTGGAGGACGCCGTCATCGTGGGGGCATTTTCAATGGAGAGAAATGTCGTCAGCGCTACACCTCCAGCAGACGTAAGTTTTTAAAACAAACAAGAGAAGCATGCATACGCGGGAAATAGAGCAAATTTCGAATTTTCAGTAGAGCTACTTGATGGGTATCGAAAAGGAACAACCAACCAATCAACAGATAAAAAACAAAACAAGAGAAACCCAAATTCTGTTTTTCCTTCTTTAGAAAGAGTTTGCTCCTGATTATTCAGAGGGTGCTCTTGAAACCATTAACATGGATGACCTGCGTGACCTGTGCGGTACACAAGGAAATGAGGGCTCTGACGATGCCTGTGCCATTCGGCCCCCGGACGATGCCTGTGCCATTCAGCCCCCGGACGATGCCTGTGCCATTCAGCCCTCCGAAGTTGCCTGTTCCGTAGCTACTCCACCATGCTCCTCTCCGCCTGTTACTGATGAGATGTTGCAGAGCTGTTTGACCCCAAGAAAAATTTCGCCAGTGAAAAGAGTCTTGATGGAGGAGAACCGCTGCCGCTGTGCACCAAAGCTTCTCCGTTACTTCTTCTCCGATGACTCTCTGTCAACATGCAACACGGACGGAACCAACGGAAAGCCGCCACTAGACTCTGCTAAGCTACACTCCCTAAAAGGTATTTCAGCAGATTTCTTACTTCCCAACCAAGCGACAACGCGCGTGTATTTTTGACTGGTTTTTGCATTTACAGCTAACACCGTTGCATCGCGACCCGTGTATCAAAAACACTCAAATAATGTTTTGATTTTTGACTTTGCTGTTCCGCCAATCAAACAATAACTATGAGCCAATGAAACGCTTAGCTTGTTTCGCCTATAGTGCAATGAACTGGCTTCCCTCACTAAAACCAAACACTGTCGCGACGAAAACCCAGGCGACTGCACCAAGCGAAACATTTCAAAATATTATTATCCCGTTTTCATTTCGCACACAGAAACGAACACGTTTGCTGAGTTGTCTCTAACGCCTGCTTTCTCATTTTGCAGTTCTTCTCTTCAAGCGCTATCCGCTTAATCCCGGAGAAAACGAGGAGGCGAGCTGGCGGAAGTGCAAGTCTAAGATAAACGACCGCTTGAGATCGAAGAAGTTCCAGCACGTGCGACGGCAGAAATAGAATTACGTAACGATCTCGGAGAAGACATTTCTTTTTATTATCGCAAATCAAAGTATATTTTTCCGTCTAGTATTGTCTTCAAATGATGTAAATAGTTATATTATACGAGTTGAAATAAACAGTGAATCTTTAGTTGTATTAGATAATGAAGCTGTGTGTACCGAGAACTATAATTATTATTGCACGCGCAATTAACAAGAGGGTTTTACGATTTTTCAACACCGAGGAATGAAACTTGAAATTCATACGCGGTAATACAACAAAAACATACAAACAGTTTACGTCAACGTTAATCGTTTTTCAGGATGAAAGAAAACAACTTGAAGTTGTTTATAACGGGTCTTCCAGCCGTTGATTTGAAGAAAACGGGTTGATTTGAAGAAAACGCTTTGCCTTGGCCGTTATAACGGGTTGATTTGAAAAAGTAACGCTCTCTCTGAAAGACTTAAAAAATCTTTAACGGTCTCAACCTAGAAAAATAACGCTTTGCCTAGGCCGTTATAACGGCCTGATTCGGAAAGTTAACGCTTTGCCCAGGCCGTTATAACGGGTCGATTTGAAAAAGTAACGCTCTCTCTGAAAGACATAACGCTCAGCCAAAAATCTTTAACGGTCTCAACCTAGAAAAATAACGCTTTGCCTAGGCCGTTATAACGGCCTGATTCGGAAAGTTAACGCTTTGCCCAGGCCGTTATAACGGGCTGTTCTAAAAAGTTAACGCTCTCTTGAGGTCAGATAACGGTTTGGTGGACCGTTATAACGGTCTGATAACGGTTTCTGTCTACAAGGAAAAATCGATAAGTTACGTTTTCCCGTGGAGGGTCACAAATGGCTTTATCCTGACCCAAACAATAAAACCAACAGGTTACTGTCAAGGCGCTATACGATGAGATACTACTGCATCGACAGGTCATGCAAGATGCAGCGCTTCCCGTACTTTGATGCCCACTTCAATCTGGACATAAACAGCGAGGCTCAGACCAGCTCACAAAGAGCTCCTCTACTATCAATTGGGATTAATGTTGTAATTTAGGGGATCCCTTCAAGCATTGCCGAGTTTCATATCGTGAGGGACTGTGTACGAATCCCTTAATATTACGATAGTCAAAACAAGACCTCCCTAGTAAGAAAGAGCACATCGATTTGTGTAAAATCTGAAAATTCGGTGCTAATCGAATCAATGCTGACCCAGATATAACAATTTGAAAACTCAAACATTTAATTAGAAACATATGGTGTTTGGACAAATCGACAGAAATGGTTGCACACCGTACGTTTCTTATTACATTTTGGAGTTTTTGAATTGCTATATCTTTGTCAGTATTGACCAAATTAACATAAAATTTTTGGATTTTGCACAGGTCGATGTACTCTTTCTTGGGTCTTGTTTTGATTTTGTAATATTTGGGGACTCAAACCCAGTCCCTCACGATATGAAACTCGGCGATGGGCCGGACTTCCATCTAGCTGTGTGTGTGTGTGTCATCTTCAGGAGTTTGGGGGTTGGGTTGGAGTTTTTGGTTAAAGGGCTCACTCAGTTTTGAAGGTCATCATGTTTGCTTGTGCCTTCACTAAAACAACAACATCAGTGCTAAGTGCAGTGTCTTTAAAGCCTAATGTTGCTGTTACCGAAAATAGACATGATTTTGGATACACAAAGTCTGTAATTAAGCAATAAAAGTACTTTCCGCATGCTCTCTGCTTTCTTACAAACACGAGGGGGATGTTGGGAGAACTGATCAAAACTTGAAAGTTCTACCAACATTCCCCGAGTGTTTGTAAGAAACCAGAGAGCATGCAGAAAGTATTTTTATTGCTTTTAGAAAATAACATACACACGCGTGACAGCGTTGCGTGACAATCATGTTTCTCAGGTCTCTTACAAACACGCTTTTTAACCAATCAGAATGTGCACATTCACAATACAACATAGGTGTTATTTTCTAATAGGTATTAGTACGTGAATTGTTACGATTATCTTAAAAGTATTTTATTACCATTTTCGTTCAACCCTGTAGCGTGACGATTTTTTCGCGTAGGTTTAACGTTTCAAACGTGCACGTTTTGTTGAGAAGTTGTTGTGTTTCTCGCTCGCTGATTGGCTGCTGTTTTGACCGTTATTTTTCAGCCAAAAAATGATAATCGCTTAGGCTGCATTCATTATGTATACTACAGGGGGGGGGGGGGCAGAGGAATTTTTTTGACAATGCAAAATTTTCAGATCCCCCCAAGGCACAACATATTTTTTACGAATCCCCCCTCTCTTGGTCAAAAGGAAAAAAACATGTCCCCCCCCCCCATCTCCCCGGAGACAATTTTTTCAATTTATATTTATATCAATTTTACATTTTCTCAAAAAATAAAGAACAAGGCTCGATGATAAAAAAATACAAAGCGTAAAAATGCAAATAAAAATCCTAGGTGGCTTTACTTTTTTGTGTCGGTAGTGAACTACACATAGGCTGAGTATCATTTATTTTGTATTTGATTGTTTGGTATGTTTTCCGTTGTGCGTGCGAAGCGCGCCGCAATTTTGACAATGAAGCTACAAGACTATTAATCAAAAGTCCAAAGGCGTTTTTGTCTGGCAGACGAAAGCCACTGAAGAGGACCTCGAGGAATTGTAGTAAAACAAGAAGGCCTTTTACGACTTTTTAGGTTTAGTATAATTCTTTATGCGCGCGAAGCGCGCAGTTTTTTTCAACATATCAGTTGAAAGAGGGTGAATACACGAGAATAGTAGTGCAAGTGATATTTCTTCAGGAAGGAGGTTCAAACTCGGTGTTCAACAATTGAGCCTTCCTTCATTTACTATCAAACTGCACACCCTTATCTTAAATATATATAATACCTCAACAAAAATATGCATCCCCCCTTCATGTTATGAAAAAAACTTGACATCCCCCCTTTTCCAGTTCCTAAATTTTGAGATTCCCCCCAAAAATCCTCTGCCCCCCCCTGTAGTATACATAATGAATGCAGCCTTACTCACAGCAATCTCCCTTATCGATTTCTATCAATTTCCAATAATTTGCTAATTTTATCGAGTGGTATCGATTATCGATTTTAACGATTGAACACGCCGGGCCCCAATTTTTTCAATCAATTTTTTTATGGCCAATCTCCAGGTTTTGACTTCTGAGGGGTCTGAAAATTTGACTTAGACAGGGGAACAGAAAGGACAATTCAATAAGTTTATTTCACACCAGGTCTGTTGGGGTGCTTTATCTAATTTCTCCCATTTTGAGGGGGTCCCGGTCTAATTTTCAGCTATGTCTTTCCCATTTTTTCAGCTCCCCCATATTCAAGCCAAGTTTTAGCCAAGCCAAGTCAAGCGTCGTAAAAGTGTCTAAATACCTATATCAAACAAACTTACTTTAAAAAATGGCGCAGCACAATGAATAAAGCTTACCTTGCTGGTGAGTAGTGGCCTATTCCGTTTATTATTGGTGAAGTTTTGAGGGGTTTTGAGTCGTAAAAATGCTCCTGATTATTTGTGATTTGACCACAACAAATTTTCTGTGCGCGCCTGCCTCGCTCAAACAAGTGTCACATGACCAAGTACAGCCAATCAGCGTGTGAACTCTATCCTAACCACAGCTATACCGAGAATAATAGTAAATCTCCGATTTCCTGGCGTAAAATAAACATCAAAGTAACAATATTCTAAACCTTCCAAAAAGGGGATGCGTGAATGAAGCCACAATTTTCTACCTTTAAGTTTTCAGCGTTATTACATGATGGCAAAAAGGAAAATTACATGTTAGCGGACCGGATATAAAATTACCCTAGAGCCCAGTCCAACGCGGAAAAGCGAGTTAAATTCTGGCGGGAAGGAGTCGAAGGATCGAATGTTAAAGTTCTATTCGACTCGAGCTGCAAAATACATTATTTCGTAATGGAAATCGAGTACTGGTGGCATAGTTAGGAGGCAGTAGCCCAGGGATCTAATATGGATGAGATCGCGTGTCTAAAACGTGAGCTGAAATGCTGGGAGAGCATGTTTGAAAGAAAACATGGCCGCCGGCCCAGTAAGGTCAGTCATTTTCTGTTGTTTTTAGTGAGGTTCACAGCATTAGGGCTCGAAGTTTCGGCCAATACTGGACAGTTGCCAATGCTTCAAGATCTAAAATGGGCTGTTCACGAAGTAAAACCGGGAGGCCAGGCCATCAGTAGGAGTTGGTCTGGGAGCGAACATTGAAATTTACCCAAAATGTTTCCTGAATGAAATGATAGCGTGAGCATACACAAAGCATGAGCATACACAAAACCAAACTAGGTATGCTGATTGACCAGAAGCTGTTTTAATTGGACACGGTTTAAATATCGCATATAAGATATTTATTTCCGACAAATCTGTGTTTCCGATTTGTAACTATTTGTGCCCCTTGTGTATAAAATAACAGCAGTGAATCTTGTGCACTGATTAAGGCTGAATGGAAATTCGGCTGAAAAGCAGTGTCTGTAATGCAATAGTTAAGGGAAAGCGCTGCACCCCCGTACACCGGAATAGCAGGGGTTTCATTCGGTTTTAGATTGCTTAAGAAACCAGGGTATGCAGGGGATTAGTGGGTTTTAGATCTTGGTTCACCAACGTTCCCGATTGATATTGTGGCACTTGGCTAAAGCGCCAGCACTTTTTTGCTGTGAATGAAAACTTTACTTAATGTTCCACAGTGTTTTATTGTTTCCAAGCCGCACCTACATGATGCAAAGAAATGGCGACCCTGGGGTGGGAGACACAAGTTGAGATTAGACATGGAAATGTGCCTCACTTGGGGGGAATTAGCAGGGCATTAGCAGGCTCGGAAATCTAATGCCCTGCTATTCCCGGGTAGGGGGGTGCTGGGCTTTCCACTGACTAGTACATAAACATTTCTAACATGGACTTCAATCATGTGCATCTGTTCCCTGAGCCTCTGAACAATCCATAAAACGAAGGCCTATAAACAAAATGAAGTACACACCATTAAACACCAAGGGTGGAAATAATATTGTACTTGTGTTTCCTATTAATCAAGTTACTATCATTGTTTTGCAGGATGATGTAAATGATGCATCAGAAGAGATTAAAGGTTAGCAAACTGTTAGAACAATAGAGTTGGACATACCTTGTACAACTCAGTGTACCTTTTTACTCAAGAAAACATAGAAATTCATACCCCTATCTGTCCGACACCCCCCCTCCCCCCCATGCAGGGCTCAAAATTAACAGATATTATTATAAGGTCATAATTTTGCAAGAATGCTGTACATCCTTAGTTGCGAGCTAAACTTGCCTAACATAACAACTGTATTGTACAGATTTATTTACTATGTAGTGAAGGTCAATGAATTCCTTTGTTATAAAATTTAATGACAGTGGTCGATCAGAAAGTAGCATGACATAATCTCATTCCCTAGGGTCCTTGAGTGGTAAAACAACGCACTTCCATTGACAGATAAAAGAACAGATAATTTTTTTTTACCCTGTGGTCAAACCTGAAACTGCAACAGGGTTTTCTCCCCAATTTTCACTTTTCCCTGTCAAATTTCTGAGTTTACCATCCTGGGGGGGGGGGGGGGGGGGGGGGGGAGACTCTAAGGTTAAAAGCTAGGGGTGACCGTCGGGAAACTAGAATTTTGACCCTAAAAAATACCTGGTCGGAAAAAGTTTCCACCCTAAAGAATCACAGTCTGAAAATACCCTAAAAAATACCAAAATTTTTGACAGATTAAATTTTATTCTGGCCATTTATTTTTAATATACATCAAATGTATCCTTTCGACTTTCAAAAACACTACCTTATTTGTGTGAGAAACCCTAAAAAATACCTATTTTTCTTACTATACCATTTTTTATTTTCGAACCCCTAAAAATACCAGATCGCTGATTTCAACCCCTAAAAAAATATGAAAAGCTAGGGGTGACCGTCGGGAAACTAGAATTTTGACCCTAAAAAATACCTGGTCAGAAAAAGTTTCCACCCTAAAGAATCACAGTCTGAAAATACCCTAAAAAATACCAAAATTTTTGACAGATTAAATTTTATTCTGGCCATTTATTTTTAATATACATCAAATGTATCCTTTCGACTTTCAAAAACACTACCTTATTTGTGTGAGAACCCCCTAAAAAATACCTATTTTTCTTACTATACCGTTTTTTATTTTCGAACCCCTAAAAAATACCAGATCGCTGATTTCAACCCCCAAAAAAATATGAAAAGCTAGGGGTGACCGTCGGGAAACTAGAATTTTGACCCTAAAAAATACCTGGTCGGAAAAAGTTTCCACCCTAAAGAATCACAGTCTGAAAATACCCTAAAAATACCAAAATTTTCGACAGATTAAATTTTATTCTGGCCATTTATTTTTAATATACATCAAATGTATCCTTTCGACTTTCAAAAACACTACCTTATTTGTGTGAGAACCCCCTAAAAAATACCTATTTTTCTTACTATACCGTTTTTTATTTTCGAACCCCTAAAAAATACCAGATCGCTGATTTGAACCCCTAAAAAAATATGACGGTCACCCCTAGCATTCAAATATAGGGAGTTCCCCTCCCCCCCCCAATCCCTGTACCTATCACTCTACTAGGCTATAAAACCATGACATTCCCTTGCACTTCATGTTCACAGACACTTACAAGAGATACAAGTATCTAAAAGATCAAACAAACAGACCAAAAGAGCCAAGAGTGGAAATGGTAAGTTTGACTCTGATTTTGCATGGCACAAGGAAGGAATTATAGTGTGGGGTAGCATTTTTCAGATTGGATCCCATGCCAACTCTCCCACATTTTGTGAGAGACTCCACATTTTCAGACTTGTCACCCACTCTTCCTCTTTGGGTCCATATCTCTCACTTCAAGAGTGCTGCTAACTCAACAGGGACCACCCCAAGTTATGTAAATATTCAGATTCGCATTCGTGCAGAAATCTTATAAGCTTTGTTGTTGCTCTGTGATAGGGTTCCTGCTGAGCTAGTCAAAAAAATGCCAGCTTCAAGCTCATAGGAGGTGTGCAGATGACTGTCAGTGTTTGGCAAATAAACCTGGCATGGTCTCAGTTGAGTTAGCAGCATGAAAACATTTTGTAGGTCCAAAATGCTGTCTGAACTGGCAGCTCACACATAAAGACACAGGATTGGTATCTTGCAGCCTTTATTATATTTTACATATACATGATACAAACTTACATATAACCTAATTAACAATAATTAATTTCAACTTGTAAAATATTTAAAACTATATAATAAATTTCCCTAACACTGATTGTACACAGATCTAACAGCACATTACATAACACTTTTACAAGATCATGACTGCCTTGGAGGGGTGGGTGGGTGAAATAGAATAAATTGCTACTGTATATGTACAGCTATGTTTCAATGGTCAAAACGCTGAACTGTGCTGAACCTTAGGATTACACAACTAATAGAGCAATACATACAGTATGCAACATGCATGCTTCACTCCTATTGGCTGCCTGGTCTCATGACCCTCAGCTGTGCATGTCTATGAGCTGAGTCATACTGCCAGACCCCATATCCAGTGTAGTATAGTCTAGCCCACTGGGCAATAGCCGAGTTTCGAAATAAACTGGCGTGCGGGACTGGGCCTCAAAATAACACCAAAACGAGGGTCAGATGACAACGTGTGCCGGCGAGGATGCATTTGGCGCGAAATAATGTAAACAAAACATGAGCGAAAAAAATAATTTTATATAGTTAGGTGAATTTGTCAAAATGGTGAACAGTGTTCTGTGAAAGGGTGCGGAAACAACTCCAGAAATAGTGCGAAATGTAGTTTTGTTTCAACTTGTAACTGTGAAAACCCAACGAAACAGATTTTAGACGGAAAATGTGTGCCTGTTCAAGTGCGGCAGGTGTAAAGTACAGGTCACAGGTCACAGGTCGCAGGTCACAGGTCACAGGTCACAGGTCGCAGGTCGCAGGTCACAGGTCGCAGGTCACAGGTATTTTTAAGAAAGTAAATTGACTTTTATAAAAAATAACACCCCTCACATCCTGTTCTTTTTCAAATGCGATGTTTATTACAATAATGCGCATTGTTGATTGTGGGCGACTGCAGGGAGCCCACAAGACTTATCTCGACAGGGCTTCGGATCACAGGTCATATTTTTAGTACCCATATAAAAATACAAATGAACTTGTCTTTGTACTTTTGCTCGAAGATAGTTTTGCTAATTATCCATAAAATTCGCAATGCTGTATCGCCACGTACTTTTGGCAATTGGTTGTCATTCATTTTTACGCTTTAATATCTACAAATATCTACATGTTGTCAGCCTAGCAACATACCGAGACAGAAAGCATCCATTTCCATCGGCTGATTTAGGGAATGTATTGCAATATTTCTGATTGAATTCGGTAAAAGAGTAATAAAACTTTGTTTTAAGAAGACTATTTCAAGATGTCTACACGTAATTCATGGTCTGGTATCGACTGAGACCCCGGTTACACGGGTCCGGACGAATATTTGACCGGGCGAATTCTGGCCCACTTACGGCTTCTGTTCACACGGGTCCGGCGGAACTGGACCAATTTTTGCACGGCAAAGTGTGCAAGTTTGGGACCTGCAAAAAACAGGTACAACTTTTGACCGGTACGGTTCCGTTTTCGTACCGGACCCGTGTGAACACCGGAACCGTGCAAGTTTTGGCACAGTTCCACGGTAATGGCCTGGAAACTAGCCCTCTTCAGGCGAGGATACTAAGCTACTATTCAACCTTCAACCAATCAGAGAACGAGACTGAAGAAGCCATGTTAGTGTTAGTTCAGTTGCACGGACCCGTGTAAACACCTCTGCAATGTGGAACAAAACTTGCACGGTACCGTGTAAACAGGTGTTCCAGGTACAAAATTCGCCCGGTCAAAAATTCGTCCGGACCCGTGTAACCGGGGTCTGAAAACAACAACAAAAGAGTGGCTCACTAGGCAGGATAATTAGACACACGGTGCATTTAATGAGGATTGTAATAATACATAAATACAAAATAAGACTACATCAATAAAGGGAAGAACTATTTTTATTCCAGATAAACATGGATACACAAATGTCAAGGACCTCAAAATTTCTGCTGTCGTCGCATCGTCCATCTTATGTAAATGTATAACTAACTCAGTTCAGTACAAACGAATACAGTAAAAACTCGCATATAAGAACCTGAATTTGAAGAACCTGTAAGGCTAGAATTATCCATGTGTAAAAACACATGTTTCCTAATTAAATTTAATTTCTAAAATTATAGGTTCTTATACGCGGGTATTTACAGTACCAGTTCACTTACCAAAATATAACATGTTTTTCTTCAACAAACGCACTCAGTTCAGTGTTTCAAAAAATTTTACAAACGAATACGAAATTGACTTACCAAATGAAGCCAAGATGGCATTGTCTTTTAGTATAATCTGTAATGTTAACAACATAACATGTTGTTCTTCAACGCACTCAGTTCAATGTTCAATGTTTCAAAAAAATCTTACAAACGAACACCAAATAAACATATACTGGCCAGTCTAGATGGCATTTTCTTGACTTGTTCTTGGTGTAATCTGAAATATAGTGACAATATAACATTTTTCAACAACGAATACGAAATTGACATATGCCTGCCAGGCCTATCACTGGAGGGCTTTTCGCGGGGAGTTTGTTTTTCCTCGCTAAGATACAAATGTTCTTGTAACGGGCATTCCATTTAAACGGCACAAGCATATTGTCTTTGTTTGCGGGAGATCTAAACGCAATATTACATGTTTCTTCCTTATGCGAAATGTTTAACGTTGTGAAAGAAGAGAACTATTTACAAAAATGCAAAAGATATAGAAATTGCTGGAATAATCCCCCCTTCCAGGGCTTCAGGTTTCGAGAGTTCCCCCCTTTCGCCCACCCCAAAATGAAATGATCCTCTGCCCGTATATCTCGTATGATAATTTTGATACAAGAGATATATCATACGATTCTATTCAAAAAGTGGTTCCACCGTTTTGAAAATGCCTATGCTAAGTCATCAAACCGTTGACCAAATACTCGCAGATTCCGAGGGACCAAAAAAAGCAAAACGAGGGCTTTAATTTAGAAGGGGCGAGAAGTAAAATTCTATTTTCAAGTAGCCTGCTGTTAGGATAACAGTCTTACAATGCGAAAAATGGTATAAATTGACAACTTTTTATTAGGATATACAAGGAGAGATTTGAAAAATGTCGTTCCCATTGAAGCACCTTGATTCCCATTCCCGGTAGACAAATCCTGTTCCCGGTAACCCAAATCCCGTTTTCCCGGCCTAAAAAAGGCGAGTCCCGGCTCCCGTTTTACCCCTTCAGGACCCTGTTATGGGAGCTGGTCGCTTACGAGAGCGGTTGCACAGAGAGCTTCGACTGTATAATCTGTAATGTTAACAACATAACATGTTGTTCTTCAACGCACTCAGTTCAATGCTCAATGTTTCAAAAAATCTTACAAACGAACACCGTCTTACAAACGATATTTGTAGATAGTAGTGCGTAAAAATGAATGGCAACCAATTGCCAAAAGTACGTGGCGATACAGCATTGCGAATTTTATGGATAATTAGCAAAACTATCTTCGAGCAAAAGTACAAAGACAAGTTCATTTGTATTTTTATATGAGTACTAAAAATATGACCTGTGATCAGAAGCCCTGTCGAGATAAGTCTCGGGGGCTCCCTGCAGTCGCCCACAATCAATAATGCGCATTATTGTACTAAACATCGCATTTGAAAGAGAACAGGATGTAGAGAGGGGTGTTATTTTTTATAAAAGTCAATCTACTTTCTTAAAAATACCTGTGACCTGCGACCTGTGACCTGTGACCTGCGACCTGTGACCTGTGACCTGCGACCTGTGACCTGTGACCTGTGACCTGCGACCTGTAACCTGCGACCTGTGACCTGTGACCTGTACTTTACACCTGCCGGTTCAAGTGGTGATAAGATACTTTGATAGACATTGGAGAAGTTATTTTGTTTACATTATTTCGCGCCAAATGCATGCTCATCGGCGCGCGTTGTCATCTCACCCTCGTTTTGGTGTTGTTTTGAGGCCCAGTCCCGCGCGCCAGCTTATTTTGAAACTTGGCTATTTTAATAATTATATTAAAATAACCACTTTTTGAAGGTTTGGGCTTGGCATCTCTACTTGTTGGATCCTACAGGGTGCTGTTTTTAACTTGGTACAATTCTTACTGGGTATTTCCTTTTTTATCTTTACTACGTCAAGGTCTCAATTTGTTACAACCAAATCAAATGCTATGGAGACGTACCGTATAGTGTGCAAGAACTTTTGTTTAGTTTGCAATTAAAAACCATTGTTTTGATATGAGGAGTCTGAGTTTGCATAACAATCAGCTCTCTGTAATCTAGCACAGACTGGTTGCCTAAAACTATACTTGATGAAAGATTTCTTGTCAGGACTACCATTTACATATTATACATACATCTGTATTATGCAATTCAATTCAATGGTAGCAAAACTTAAAGAATGCATGTCAACCACAATGCAACCCAGCCCATTATTTGTTTTGAGTCTGACCCAATATATAGTATTTTTTACACATCTTACAGTACATTATAAAAAAATATCCAATCCCCCCAAACAGTATTTTTTGTATGAAAGAAATCAGAAAAAATGACCCCAACCCCCACCCTTTAAGGAATTTTCCAATCCGTCTGGGGGGGAGGGAATATTTTCTTGCACCACACATTCCCGTTTCATTTTGAATGATTTTGACCATTCTATTGACTTTTTTGCATTTTTTTCTGGTAATCAAAAAGTGATGATAGCCTGAGATCATCTTTTTTGTTTGTCAAGGCACATGTGACTGTGCTGCATGATGATTGATAGGCATTCTTAAAATAAATTAAAGAACTAACAAGTCACCACCTGGTTTTGTTCAAAGGAGAAGGAAGATGAAGTGTTTGGTCGTAATTTAAACAAGAAGCCCAACAGAGAGTTGCCTGAGGCGCCCGTGAGGTTGAAAAGTGAGTGGGCCAACATAAAACCTGTCAGACTGTGTCATGGGCAGCGACCCAAAAAAGCTGCTACAGTAAGTAAAACTTTTAAAAGGTATTTCACACTCTTAGGCTACGATTACAATGGAACTGGTTGAACTGAGAAAGTGCATGCTGTACATTCAAAAGGATTGTATGCACCTTTGGTGTGATGCATAACTATTTGTTGTAACCTGCAGTGAAAAACGGGATAGCCATGAGCTGAAAAATTTAAAATGCAGGACTGGTCCACATTTTACCCTGTTTTGATATTTCCTCTTGAAGACTGTCCCATAATACTGGTACACTGCAATTTACAACAAAATTTTACAGGTGCAACTTTTTCTGGAATAATTGATATCAGTATTAATGCTATTTTTCACCTGGTGAATGTTTCAAGGTGGCTGAAAAAGACAACACACAAACTGAGAACAATGAAGAAACTGGCCCCCATACAGACTCTAGTGAGAACAAGCCTCTTGATACCAGCGTTACTGAGCTTGGATTGGAACCTGTCCATTACTTGTCAACAACACCTAGGTTAGGACCCTGATGTCACTCCTTTACATATTGTAATGTTTATGGGCCCATCTGTAAGAGTAATCAAGAACTACAATTTATGTGTAATTCCAGAAAAGGTACATGTATACCCAGGGGCGTATACCCAACCATTGGGAATTGGAAATTGCAGGGGGGTGGTAAAAACATATCCAAACTCTAACTCATTTTGGCTTTTAATAGTCCAGTTTCAAATGCTCTACTCTGTCACTAAATAGGCATCCAGGTCACATAGATAGAGTGGGAAGCTCAATTTCGAAGCCGCAAAAGTTGTGAATACCAACCAGTCCAAAAACGTTTCTGAAGTTTCTCTATTGTGTCAATAGTGAGTGAGTCTCCAACTCAGTAGGTAGAGTACAGAATTCGAAACTGGAATATTTGGCAATGGGCAGTCACCAAAAAACATTTGCACACCCCCTGTTGAGGACCCAATCACTGTACTCATCCTGGATTTTTTTTTTTAATTTTAACCACCCACCCTGAAATTCCATTGATTTTTTTCTTGACCACCCTGGAAATTGTGCTTACCCACCCTGGATTTTCGTATTTAAGGGTGCCCACCCTGGAATTTCAAGCTCCATTTTGACCACCCACCCTGAAATTCCAGAGGTCCTCAACAGGGGATGTGTGATTTTTTTTGTGACTGCCCAATTGGATCCATGAGGTTTGGGAGGAGGGGGAAGGGTAACCAATAACCACACCTCTCATTTTCCTTTTCCCCGTACCATTGCTTTTTTACTAGAAACTCCAGGGGGTGGTGTGTCCATAGGTAAAATTCCCTCAATGGTGGGGAGATAACACAGATAGATAGTTTAATAAAAAGATAACTTCACAGCCAAGGGCTGAATTGCAATAAAATTACAAAAAGAATATAATAAAAATGAAAACTATTTACAAACAATTCAATACACATCACAGTTAATACTCTCTCTCCCATTTTTTACTCATGGGAGGGAGTGAACCAGTGAAATTGAGAAAGTCAACTTTAGAGACTATCAGATAGCAGTTTACTGGTATCGCAGCCATCTTTTTCATAGATACTAGATGCTAAAAATATAACAAGGATTGAATTTATATTCTTACCTTTTCACAGTGCACACTTGTTCAGTACACCAGTTCTTTGTGGAAGCTTCAAAAAGAAGGCTTCAACTGCTGATGCATCTAGGCTAAAAAGGAAAGCATCACTCTTCACAGACAGCCTGAAAAAGATCAGTTTTGATGTAGAAAAGGAGCTGCAAGAGGCACAGACTTCTGAAGACAAAAATAACAATAGAAAAATAACTAGCCCTTTATTAGCTAAAGAAAAGACAATAAAACCAGCTGTTGAAGAAGGTGATGGTCTTATCAGAAAAGGAAATGAGGAGGTTGGAGAAAGCATTTGCTTTGCTGAAAAGAATAGTGAAACGGGCCAACATCCATTGGGTGTTGATGAAGGAAGACGTGACAGTGCAATGACTTTAGATGGAAATGGAGAGATAACTAGTCAACAGGATGCTGAGATGTATGAGGTGACAAAGAAAGTGTGCTCCACTCTAAATAAGGTGCCTTACATGAACAATTCTGAGACAACTGCTGGGGACTACAGGGAAACTCATGCATCTAGGGCATGTGAGGAGTCTGAAAAGGAAAACATTACCAATGTTGAACCTAAGATGACAAGACAGAAAAGGAAAACACCTGAAGAAGGGAATGTTGGTGAGGAGATGCCAGTGAAGAAAAGACCAAAATGTGATAAAGCTGCTGATTTTGATGACACTCCAGAAGAAATGTAAGTACCTGAAATTGTAAGTAAGTACCTTTACCCCCTGTGTAGCAGGTATTTACCGGTACATCGAGCTTCATTCGAGGGAGGAGGGGGGTCTACCAACTTTTTTGGACGGGAATGGTCGTCGGGAATTTTTAGTAAGCGGAGACGGAGAAAGAGACGGAGACATAAGTGCTTACGTTTGTGTGAAAATCGACGTGACAGTAGCGACGTAAGCGTTAGCGGAGATGTAAGAAAAAGAAAACCTTCCGTTCTGCTTCCTCCACGCTTACGTCTCCTTCACTGTCTCCGTTCTTTGATTTTCACACGAACGCAAGCGACCTTTACGTCTCCGTCCCCGCTTACTTCACTAGTGATAAGCCGGCTTAAAGGATATAAAAATGAGTTTCATCCCTAAAGGATACAAAAAAGGGCGTGGCTTTAATAATTTTTTAACCTAAAAGATACCCATCAAGAAATTTTCGTATTTGATTAAACAACTTCCTTAGATGTTTTCTAATTTATCGTCTTGTCAAAACGTACTCTCTCTTTCTTGAACATTTGTGTCTTTGTTAGAGCCCTAAAACATATCTCCCTTAGATTTTATTGCAGATCAAGTTCACCCTTAAAAGAGAGCCAAAGCACGTGATTTTACTAATCCCTAACGATTAGTAGGCTATGAGTTATAGCATCGGTGTTTTCTGTTTAACGTGCTTGAAAGTACTAATGTGTTCGCGTTCAGCTGATCTCCTCTCACGGTGCGCGAAGGATTGTTTGTCAAAACGAAACGTTCCTACAGGCACAGAGAGATCTTGAATCTTCATACGTTTAGAAAGCAAAACCTAGATTTAATCGTCGTTCAAGTCAAACCCAGTTTACATTTCACATAAGGCAAGAGGAGATGGAGTATCTATTTGGAACACAAAGTGGCGATGCAACAAATCATTCTGATTGACTAAATTGGGATTACGAAATCAGCACGGTCGGTGAATTATCCATGATATTTCTTTCTAGCAGCAGAGGTTATTTTGTCTACGCGTTGCTAGCAAGGTTTTAGTGAAAAGAAATCTTTCGGAGAATAGAATACTAAATACAGTTTCTTTAAAAAAAAATGAAATGCCATGCAGAAGATAAAATAATATATAGATTTAGCCACTGGCCAAAAGCAGAGCTCCTGGTTACATATTTTTTCTGTGTTAATGAGAGAAAAAGGTTGCCATTGTACATAGGTAGTCTGTCACCGTCATACCACGTTACTATGGACTTGCACCCCCTTGCCACTAAGAAGGCTGAGGTTCATCCCTTCCCGAGATATATTCTATCCCCCCTATGATGACGTAATCGATGACGTCATACCACGTGACCAGGCAGTTGCACCCCCTTGCCACTTAGACAACTTCACCCAAGTTTGGTTGTCTGAGGTTAATCCCTTCCCGAGATATATTCTTTTTTCTCATATGATGACGTCATCGATGACGTCATACTACGTGACCACGCAGTTGCACCCCCTTGCAACTTAGACAACTTCACCCAAGTTTGGTTGTCTGAGGTTCATCCCTTCCCGAGATATATTCTTTTTTCTCCTGTGATGACGTCATCGACGACGTCATACCCCGTGACCAGGCAGTTGCACCCCCTTGCCACTAACACAACTTCACCCCTCCCCCCACCCAAGTTTGGTTGCCTGAGCTTCATCTCTTCACGAGATATGAGTAATAAACGGATAAG
This sequence comes from Scolanthus callimorphus, assembly GCA_033964015.1. Lineage (NCBI taxonomy): Eukaryota > Metazoa > Cnidaria > Anthozoa > Actiniaria > Edwardsiidae > Scolanthus > Scolanthus callimorphus. The sequence goes on along the minus strand of JAWWUD010000019.1, from coordinate 276,362 downwards.
AGTCTTGGTTTGCCTGTGGTGGGGCGCGCAGACAGACACGCACGGACGCGCCAGCGATACTATAGTGGGAATACCGGTGAACCATGAAAAATGAAGTCGATCGTATACCTGAGTTCTACTTTGAGCTATTGAGTTCTTCCTGCGATACCTATGGTGCTCCGCTCTGCGGCCTTCGGAGCTCCGCTTAAAATCCAATCTAAATGCCGCTTTACAATCAAATGCTTTAACATTTCCCGCCAGAGAGTAGACGGCAGTCTGCAGAGACATGTTATTTTTTCACGTTAACCATGACGGAAAAATGTCAAATAACGATTAGCCGAAAAAGAAACATATCCTACCCCCCATTGAGACCCCATTGTGACTTTCTCTTTGCAATCTGACTCAAACATGACCTTGAAGTGGGACGCCATTTTGAGCATAATTAAATCTTGTGTACATGGAAGTTTTCGTATTCAAAAACATGGACGGCGTAAATACCGTCCCATGGTTTAGAAAACTGGTGATCAACTTTTCCAGCTTTCTCTTTAACTTGTTCTTGATCTGTGCTTGGTCATCCATGACGTTACACGCGAAAATGATTCTGGATTCGCTATGTACGTCTTCCGTAGTCTTCCGCTGATTCCGGGAAACAACACGCAAGAATTAAATTCGGGAATGTCCCGGGGGACTCGGGACCCCATGGAGCCGATGTACAGGTTGCAAAAGATCAAACACCTCTGTGAGAGATAAGTTTTAATATCAAGATAAGATAAGATGAGATACTGTTTACTCGAGCTATTGTACGGTCTAGCACTGGATTTATTTATTTGCTTATTTATTTATTTGTTTGTTTGTTTGTTTAGTTATTTATTTATGTAGTGGTCTGCATAAAGCAAATTTGTATGAAAGCCAAAGACATACAGAGTCCTAAAGTGACGTCACAAATTAGAAAAATTCGAATGTCAGATTTTTGTCCACGAGTAATGAAAGACCAACTCCAAAGAACGTTACATGCAAAAAAAATGAGGTGAATCGGTTGCAACGCGACCGAGATATGGCCCACTGAATACATAATTTTCTTTAACAAATCACTGTATTTTGGACTCAGTTTTGGAACTGAAGAACCAAAAATACAGTGATTTCTTTAAGAAAATTATGTATTCAGCGGGCCATATCTCGGTCGCGTTATAACCGATTTGCCTCATTTTTGGTATGTAGCTTTCATTCGAAATCAAGGGACAAATATTGCTAAATCGAAAATTTGTTTTTTTGTGACGTCATCACTTTAGGACTCTATTGATCTGAACTTCACAGAAATACCCAGCCACAAGAAACCCATTACTGAATCATCATTTTATGAAAGTGATAAAAACTGTCATTACTAGGACGTCTAAATAAATTCGTGCGATACATACTAGTTTATACAATGCTTTTGAGTGGCCATACCTGTCCAATACTGTACCCATTTACCAATGGTCACGACCAATTGACAATTTGTCATTTGGACATGACCAATGGTCAACCATGATTTATTCATATACTCACATTGGCTCACATTGTCTGCTGGGGGTCTAAATAATTTATTGTACTGTAAGTATACATGGCTCTCAAGCAGGCCCCTATGAACCGAGTGACCAATGGTCGACCAATGGTCAAATGGTGTCATTTGGTAAAAATATAAGGGGAGGGGTGGTCTATAGTGGATGATGAGATACCAACTGATTGTACTGTAAGTATACATGTCTCTCAGGCAGGCCCCTATGAACCGAGTGACCAATGGTCGACCAATGGTCAAATGATGTCATTTGGTGAAAATATAAGGGGAGGGGTGGTGTATAGTGGATGATGAGATACCAACTGATTGTAATGTAAGTATACATGGCTCTTAAGCAGGCCCCTATGAACCGAGTGACCAATGGTCCACCAATGGTCAAATGGTGTCATTTGGTGAAAATATAAGGGGAGGGGTGGTTTATAGTGGATGATGAGATACCAACTGATTGTACTGTAAGTATACATGTCTCTCAGGCAGGCCCCTATGAACCGAGTGACCAATGGTCGACCAATGGTCAAATGGTGACATATGGTGAAATTATAAGGGGAGGGATGGTGTATAGTGGATGATGAGATACCAGCTGATTGTACTGTAAGTATACATGGCTCTCAAGCAGGCCCCTATGAACCGAGCGACCAATGGTCGACCAATGGTCAAATGGTGTCATTTGGTGAAAATATAAGGGGAGGGGTGGTGTATAGTGGATGATGAGATACCAACTGATTGTACTGTAAGTATACATGGCTCTTAAGCAGGCCCCTATGAACCGACCAATGGTCGACCAATGGTCAAATGGTGTCATTTGGTGAAAATATAAGGGGAGGGGTGGTGTATAGTGGATGATGAGATACCAACTGATTGTACTGTAAGTATACATGTCTCTCAGGCAGGCCCCTATGAACCGAGTGACCAATGGTCGACCAATGGTCAAATGATGTCATTTGGTGAAAACATAAGGGGAGGGGTGGTGTATAGTGGATGATGAGATACCAACTGATTGTACTGTAAGTATACATGTCTCTCAGGCAGGCCCCTATGAACCGAGGGACCAATGGTCGACCAATGGTCAAATGGTGTCATATGGTGAAAATATAAGGGGAGGGGTGGTCTATAGTGGATGATGAGATACCAGCTAACTGTACTGTAAGTATACATGGCTCTCAAGCAGGCCCCTATGAACCGAGTGACCAATGGTCGACCAATGGTCAAATGGTGTCATTTGGTGAAAATATAAGGGGAGGGGTGGTCTATAGTGGATGATGAGATACCAACGGATTGTACTGTAAGTATACATGGCTCTTCCTTCCTCGTTATCAAAGCTTGCCCTCTCACAAATCCAATAGTGAAGGAATGAACCGTAATTGATGTTTCGTCGTTCTCAGAGCGTACCCTCCCACAAATGCAATAGTGAACGAATGAACTCTAATTTATGTTTTCCTTGTTCTCAAAGCGTGCCCTCCCACAAATCCAATAGTGAAGGAATGAACCTTAATTGATGTTTTCCTCGTTCTCAAAGCGTGCCCTCCCACAAATCCAATAGTGAAGGAATGAACCCTAATTGATGTTTTCCTTGTTCTCAGAGCGTGCCCTGCCACAAATCCAATAGTGAAGGAATGAACCCTAATTGATGTTTTCCTCGTTCTCAAAGCGTACCCTCCCCTCACTCGGTTGTAGGGGCCTGCTTGAGAGAAATGTATACCTACAGTATAATTACTTGGTGTCTCATCATCCACAATAGACAACCAATCAACATCTGACACCATTTGACCATTACTTGATCATTGGTCACTCGGATCATAGGGGCCTGCTTGAGAGACATGTATACGTCTTACAGTACAATCAGTTGGTATCTCATCTTCCACTATAGACCACCCCTCCCCTTATATTTTCACCATATGACACCATTTGACCATTGGTCGACCATTGGTCACTCGGTTCATAGGGGCCTGGTTGAGAGACATGTATACTTACAGTACAATCAGTTGGTATCTCATCATCCACTATAAACCACCCCTCCCCTTATATTTTCACCAAATGACACCATTTGACCACTGGTCGACCATTGGTCACTCGGTTCATAGGGGCCTGCTTGAGAGCCATGTATACTTACAGTACAATCAGCTGGTATCTCATCATCCACTATACACCACCCCTCCCCTTATATTTTCACCATATGACACCATTTGACCATTGGTCGACCATTAATGGTCATCAGTTCATAGGGGCCTGCTTGAGAGCCGTGTATACTTACAGTACAATCAGCTGATCTCATCATCCACTATACACCACCCCTCCCCTTATATTTACACCATATGACACCATTTGACCATTGGTCGACCATTGGTCACTCGGTTCATAGGGGCCTGCCTGAGAGCCATGTATACTTACAGTACAATCAGTTGGTATCTCATCATCCACTATACACCACCCCTCCCCTTATATTTTCACCAAATGACACCATTTGACCATTGGTCGACCATTGGTCACTCGGTTCATAGGGGCCTGCCTGATAGGAATCCATACTTACAGTACAATCAGTTGATGTCTCATCCACTATAGACCACCCCTCCCCTTATGACCATTTGACCCCTCATGCTATTTACGTGCCATTGATGAATTTCCTCGTTCTCAAAACGTGCCATGTAACTTGAAGCTGAGATTTGTACTTAATGTGATAGGCACATCCCTCTTCCCAATGTAGCTGGCTCATTATAGATGAATAATGTGAGTTTGACCATTGGTCATATGGCAAGGCTTATAGTCATTTCGATTTGACCATTGGTCACTTAGGCACAGTATTGGACATGTCTCTGAGTGGCATACTGCAGAATATCCCACGCTCGTGTGTATACCAGAAAATACAAGTGACAAGTAAAGTGGGATATATATAGTATACATTTATTATACGACTGTGACGTCATTTTACCATATAAGGTCAAAATTGAGTGCAGATATATATATCTTATTAGATGTTTTTTCATGTAATACGGGCGGATATTTTACGAGTTGCGGACGTATGTACACGGTTGAAAGCCGTATTACACTGTAGAAAACCTGTTACGAACCTGTTTTGCGCGCGCAGTTAAATGGCTTCCCGATCGTGTGCTAGTCAAATCACGTACGTTTTCTAGTGAATCTTGTAATGAAAAGAAAATATTTTTGTTCGTCGTATAATATATAACTCATTAGATGTTTTTTATGTAATACTGGCGGACATTTTACTCGTTGCTCGCACTTTTCCTCACCCCTGCGGGGCTCGGAAAAATACGTCCGCGACTCGTAAAATATCCCCGCAGAGGTGAAACAGTACCGTGAAGGTAGTCCGTAACTTAAGAGCTGGTTTGATTGGTATTTAGCCATATAACAACAAACTAATGGTGTATACCCTATTAGATAAACACAACAACATATCATAACATTGTTACACCCATCGGAGACACGGTCGTTAAATACTTCGAGCAATTTGAACAAGAAGCGGTCAAAATCCTTGTTACTGAAAAGTACCAAATCTTTTGACTTGGTTTTGGTGTTTTTTGAAAGGTATGAAAATAAGTAATCAGCTGTGATCGTCCCGCCAAGCAATTCTCATGGGAACCAAAGATTTGAAATTCAAAGTTCACAGAACTCTTTCATTTGGCAGGAGAAATATTTTCCAATGGTAATGCTATAATATATATCCCTGTATTGTTTAGAAAACTTTGAAATTTAGTTTCTCGGGTCTCCGTGAGAATTTCTTGACGGGACTGCCAATACTTATTTCTTTCATGGGAACCTTCAAAATCATACCAAAGTAAAGGCGATAGGTATCAAACATTTTAGTAAAAATATTTTTAGCCAAGCATTGCTCGAATCTCTAAAATAATCTGAGTCTCAAATGTTATAGAAAAAGCGGAACACCCTGTTTAACTCTACATAAATGCCTTAATATAATATTTACAGAACAAATATCACTTTTCCAACAGTGAAACAAGCTTCTTACTGCACTAGCCCTCCTCCGTCGTGAATCTTCACTCTGTATGACTGTTTTAGGTACAGTTGTTTTCTTACTGCATGATAACTATTACAGCAGAAAAGAATGTCGACGTTCACGTTCCAAAAAGGCATCACTCTATGAACGCTTTTTGAAAGGCAACATTTTTTTCATATCATCAAGGACTTTAGTTATGGGCGCATGGCTAAAAATGTATGGAAATTTTTCCCTATTGTAACTACCTTCCCAAGGACGATAGGATCCCTGACGCATGACACATGACATATAGGCTAATGTCGAGCGACACATCTCACAGTCGAGCATTCCATCAATTCCTGACACATCTTCACTATAGTAATAATGTATCCCACATTTTTGAAGCTGCACACCATCTATCTTTTGGGTTTTATTAAGAACACTTCTTATGTAAATGAGAAGTCCACAAATCTGGGTGTGGGCGTCCGCAAGGCAGTTTTCCAGCTCCTCTACTCTAAACAACAGCATCGGATACAAGCCTCGTTTAAAAATCTCATTGATGCCTTCTTCCTTTTTGAGGTCATCTATGCTTAAAGCTCCCAAAGCCTTTAGGCAGTCGACTAGAACTTCCTCACTATTCTCTCTAAAGTATTTCTCACATAGAACAAGAACTTCCAGGGCGTTTTCGTTTGTCTTCTTCACTGATTTGATGAAATCTTCACAGCCCTTTTTTATGGACTTCACGTCGTATTCGTCAGCCAGCTTATAGACAGGGCCGACATTTTTCAAAGTGATTTCGCCTCTTCCTGTTGTCTGATATATGAGATTCAAGAAGTCGAGAAACTCTGAGCTCTTTTTCCCCGGAAGACGAATCCTGTCTGTGTCTTTCTCTTTGAAATCCGACTCAAACATGACCTTGAAGACAGGAGACGCCATTTTGAGCATTAACTTGTGCACGTGAAACTCTTCGTCCTCGACAAGAAGAACGAGATCACTGTCTTCCCAGAGTTTAGAAAACTGATGTTCAACTTTGGCAGCTTCCTCTTCAACTTGTTCTCGATTCTGTGGTTGGAGTGCCATGATTTTACACGCGAAATGATTCTGTACTCGAGATCAACTTCATGCGGGACTTCCACTGGTTCTGGGAAACAACACACAAAGTAAATTTAGGAATGTCGAGGGGACTCGGGATCTGGAATGTCGTAAGGAAGTCGTGCCTGAAAACCACAACTATGATTTTCATAGATCCTTGCAGCATATTTAACTAAGTGTTTATTTATGCTTTATTATTTATAAACACCCCGGCCCGCGTGAGCAGAGCACCTTGCCTTGGGAAAATGACAAATATATTACACCAGTCGAGTTCGTTTAGGGTGACTTGAAAGACTATTCTAGGATGATTCGGTCAGCGGCGCCAATATGGCCGCCACGGTGTTTTAAGTGTCCGTCGTGTTTGTGGATTTATACGTCTCAAAGCCACTATGTGGCCAACTAATATCATCTATCATACTGGGATATTGTTTCTGTGCAGTATTCTCGAGTTTGTAGTCCCCTGGCGGATCATTGGATTCCAATGTGCCCAACTTTCTAGGGTGAATCGCGACGGCCATTTTGAAACCTCGCAAGTTTCAACACCATCTAGGCTGCAATACAGCTCCTCGTATCTCAAGTCTATTGGTAAATGGCAACCTAAAGAACGCCTTTCAGACGAGCTATGGAAAGAACTTGGCGAGCTCGGGATACGGAAACCCTTTCGATCAAAAAGGGGTGGACACAGACTGGATCGTCTCAGAACGATCGACGAAGACCCACCATCTTCACCTGTCTCTACCGACTCGACTGACACAGTTGAATGTTCATCTATAATTCATGAAGCTTCGAGTCAACCAGCTAAGCTTCTTTTGTCGTGGTTCCCAAGCATGTTATTGACAAATGTTCGGTCACTTCGCCCGAAAGTTGACGAGCTGCAAGCTGTCGTTGATGTAAACCTCCCTGGCATTGTGTCTGTGGTCGAGACGTGGCTAAATCCTGCTATCTGTGACTCGGCTATATCTCTCAGTGGTTACTGCTTATACAGACGTGACCGATCTGATGGTTGGGGTGGGATTTGTGTTTATGTCGACTCACACATTCCTTGCAAGAGACTGCTGTCACATGAGTCACCTGGAATTGAATCAATGTGGCTAGAAATACGTCCATTTCGCCTCCCACGCGCTGTCTCGTGCATTCTACTGGGTGTTGTTTATCATCCTCCCAAAAATGGTACTGAGGAGAATTTAGCATTACTAGAGCAGATCCGTAATAATGTTGACTCGTTCCTGTCACAACATCCTGATGGGCTACCTGTGGTGCTTGGGGATTTTAATCCTACCAGCACAAGGATTACAGAACAACAAACCAAGAATCAAACCGGTCTTTCACAGTTAATCAAGATCTTAACAAGGGACACTGGGACACTTGAATGGTGCCTGTCTAATAGGCCAAAGTTGTTTGATACACCAATCCAGCTGCCCAAGCTTGGAAAAAGTGACCATTATTCTGTGTTGATCGGGCCCAAGGCCACTCCCCCTAACCAAGTCCCTTCTGTTAAATCTATATTTAAAAGGGACCTGAGGCCCAGCAGGGTTTTGGATTTTGGTCGGTGGATTTCACAATACGATTGGTCTAGTGCCTTCAACCTTACACACGTCCAAGAGAAATATGATTTGTTTAGCTCAACTTTGACAGAGGCAGTCAACTACCATTTCCCCTTACAACGGACTAAATGCTGCTCCTCAGATAAACCTTGGATTACTCAGAAGCTAAAATCGCTGATACTCAAACGGCAAAGAGCTTTTGCTGTGTACGGGAAAGACTCTCATCACTACAAAGAGTTACGAAACAAGGTACAGAGGGCGTGTTCAGAATGTAAACAAAAGTTCTATGACAGCAAGGTGGCCTCACTCAAAGAAAGCAACATCAGTCGCTGGTGGCGTGAAGTAAAGGGTCTTACTGGTCAAAGAGCTCGAACAGACTGGGTTACACAGCTACTAGATGAGGAAACTCCAACTCCAGCTGCTCTAGGGGAGAAGTTTAACTCCTTTCTGTCTGATCTTACTGCCCACTTTACCCCCCTGGTCCCACCATTTGCAGAACTTGACCCCTGCCTTGATGTACCGATTGAGCTCCTCGTTGATGTTCCATCTTGCTATAAAGCCCTGCGCCAAATCAAGAACAATAAATCACCTGGGCCTTCAGAGATTCCTAACAAGATTTGGAAAGAGTTTGCCTTTGAACTTGCTCCAATAGTTGCCGATATATATAATGCCTCTCTCAGGCAAGGTTTCATCCCGTACCAGATCAAAGAGTCTATTGTTTCGCCCCTTCCTAAAGTTTCACCACCTAAGCTTATTGAGAATGATTTGAGGCCTGTCTCTTTGACTGCTCAATTAGCAAAAATATTTGAAGGCTTTACTCTAGATCCATTATATAAGCAAGTCATCAACAAGATCGACCTTAAACAGTTTGCTCTGCCAGGCAGATCAACCACGCATGCGCTCGCTTAATTGCTTGACTCCATCTTAGAAGCGCTAGACGGCGGCCAGTGCTTCGTGCGTCTCCTGTTTACTGATTTCAGTAAAGTTTCGATCTGGTTGATCACTCTATGTTAGTTTCTGAGCTCCGTGATTTAGGGGTGCATGAAACCTTGATAAGATGGATTGGGGCATTCCTTACTGGTAGATCACAAAGAGTCAAAATCGGTAACACCATTTCTAGTAGTGTCGTTCCAAGGGGTGGCATCCCCCAAGGGACAAGATCGTACAAGATGCTCGGGGTCCACCTGACTCACAATCTGTCGTGGTCAACACACTGCAACTATATTGTGAAAAAAGCACGCAAACGGCTCTATGCTCTTCGCGTCTTAAAAAAATCAGGCGTCCCTCCATCTGATCTAGTTCAAGTTTATTGTAGCTTGGTGCGACCTATTCTAGAATATGCATCCCCGGTGTGGGCCGGGCTCCCTATCGGTTTAGACCACTTGGTGGAGAGCGTGCAAAGATCGGCACTCCGCATTATTTTCCCATTTGTGTCTTATGAGTCGGCGCTCGAGGGCTGTGGCATACCTTCGCTGTCATCGCGGCGCGACGTGGCGTGTAGGAAATTTATTTCCAACATCAAGGAATCCGGTTTCCTTGCGCATCTTTTGCCGCAGCCCTCGAGGGTCGCTCACGGCTACGGCCTCAGGTCAGGCGCATCGCGCCTAGATCCCTGTTTGGCAAGAACGGACAGACTCGGTAACTTTGTTACGTATAGATATGTTTAAGTGTATTAGTTGTAATGTTTCTTCCATATTTTCTGTCTGTAAAATCTGACCTCCCTGTAATTTAGTGCTTAACTACCAAAGGGCAAAATAAACTGATTATTTATTTATTTATTTATTTATTTTAAGACGTCATTAATGACGTCAAAGCACTCGATGGCACGAGTGCACTGCGTATCGCGCAAGAACATTTTGACCAAGTTTGATGGTTTTACCAAGTTCCCTTCTTGATACATACTTTCTTTTTTCGCGTAACGTCTATCCGTAGGCGTGTGGGAACCCTGTGGTATCAAAATATACATTTCTCTTCAAAGGCAAGAAATGTTTCGGAATAAAAAATTGAATGCCTATTGACACGATACAATCAGAATCGCCGCCTGGTCCTGAACCTGGAAGTTGGACTTTAATCCTTCAAAGTGCTGTGCGCATAACAAGCCAAAGATCCACCATCTACGCAGACTACTTCCTGTACGGGTAAAAGCTAGAGGAGCGTGATCTAGTCATCCCTACCTCGGTGTGCAGTTCTCAAAAGATCTCAAATGGAACTGTCATGTAGACCACATCACTCTAATGGCATCTCGCACTCTAAACCTAGTTGGGCGGAACTTATATAGCTGTTCTAAAGAAGTAAAAGCACGCGCCTACTGTTCCTTAGTGCGCCCAACGTTGTCTTACGCCTCTACCGTGTGGGATCCGTACACTAAAAAAAAACATCAACAAGATCGAAATGGTTCAGAGGCGTGCAGCTCGCTTTGTATACAGAAATTATTCCCGCTATGTTAGTGTTAGTGCTTTTATCAGTGAACTTATGTGGCCAGAACTCTATCTTATAAGGAAAGAGGATCGTCTTTGAATGATGTATAAAATTGTTAATGGCCTTGTACCTATATCGCTCCCACACTACCTTAGTTATTGTACGTCCGTCACTCGTCGTAATCACCCCTTTAAACTCAATGTTCTTGCCCCCCGTACAGATGTTTACAAGTTTTCTTTTTTCCCTAATACTGTTCCTGAATGGAACAGCCTTCCGGCACACACCGTTAGTGCCAGTTCTCTATCTGCATTCAAGACCTTGGTCTTGCAATAGGGCCGTGCAAACAGGACCGCAATAGGGCCGTGCAAATTATTATAATTTATTTGTTATTGTTTATTTATTTATTTACATTTCTGTTTATTGTATAGTTATCTTGGTGTTATGCAACTCAGCTTAATCCGAGTATTAAAATTGAAACTGAAACTGGAAGAATATTCCCATCTAAAATACCGCGTTAGAAAGGCAAATACGGAAAAGATGTTTCGACCCGCCAGAGAGCAGACATTAAATGTCAGGAACTAAAGCCGGGAAAATACGAAGCGCAAAATCCCTAAACTTGTCCCACAATATTGTTGTGTTGCAAGTCTTCTATTTGTTGCTAGTTTTTCCTCAAATGCACAACTTGTCGCGCAATATTTTCTTTTGATTATTACACATGCGTATTTTCGGCTCCTTAGCACCCCATTTTTACTAGCTAATCAACTTGAATTGTAGACAAAAGGTTGCGGGACAAGTTGTGTGTTTGATGAAAAACAAGCAACAAAGCCAGAATTTGTGGCTCAAAGTAGACCCGCGCTCTACTTCGCGCAACTGAAACATGTTTTAGTTGCGTGACAAGTGACGCGAGATGAAAAATGCACAACATCGTATTTCCCCAGTTTAAGGCGCCTCAGATCTTTTGTTTTTTATTCAGGTACTTGTTATTCACGTTAGCCATGAAGGAAAATAAATAAAATGCACAACATCGTATTTCCCCAGTTTAAGGCGCCTCAGATCTTTTGTTTTTTATTCAGGTACTTGTTATTCACGTTAGCCATGAAGGAAAATAAATAAATAAATAGTGGTTAGCCGTGAAAGAAGCATACCCCCCGGAGAGAGGAATCCTGTCTTTTGTCTTTCTCTTTTGAATCTGACACAAACATGACCTTGAAGACGGTATGAGACGCCATTTTGAGCATTAATTTGTGCACACTATTCGTCTTCAATACGACGTAAAGTCGTCCCAGGGTTTAGAAAACTGATGATCAACTTTGACGGCTTTCTCTTTAACTTGTTCTTGATTCAGTGCTTGGTCGTCCATGATTTTACACCCGAAATTATTCTAGATTTGCTATATTCTTGGTTTTCAACCAATCTCTAGAGAATCAAAAGACAATGCACGTAATGCATGACTGCTGGTACCAGAATGGACGCTGATTACATATCTTTTGTTAATCATCCACCAGAACGTATTAGTGACGTCAGTTGCAAACGAAGAATATGTGTTCGGTAGACTTCCGCTGATTCCGGGAAGTAAATTCGGGAATGTCGCGTTGGACTCGGGACCCCGAGGAGCCGTTCTATAGCTTCAGACCTCTGTGAGGGATAAGTTATAAGATCAGATAAAATGAGACAATGTTTACTCGAGCTATTATACGATCAAGCACGGGATTTTATATATTTATTTGTGTAGTGGTCTGCATAAAGCAAATTTGTATGAAAGCCAACTACAATTGATTTCAACTTCACAGAAGTACCTAGCAACAGTAACTCCGAAGCAACAGTCATACCTTATTTATATAGCAGTTTTCTTATAGATCGCACAACTAGCATTTAAAATTTGAAAAAGCTACCGGGTTCCTTAGATGTTTGATTCAGGGAACGCTTTGAAAACACAATTAAATAGTCCGAGCAAAGTTTTCAGAATTAAGAAAAACGCAGTAAACTTTTCTGGCAAGCCATATAACCTGTACACCTTATTCACTAAAACAACATAAATAGCAGCATTGCCAACTGTAAAAGGATCATTGGTTCAGGGATCCCTTTCACGTAACCAATGATGGATTAAAGACCATGTGTCCGATACCCTGCGAGCAGTGATTTCCTCCTCTCTTAGGCCGGCGGCTAGCGAGGGAGAGAAACCACTGCGAGCGACCGTTTAGCGCCGTCCTCAAACTTGGATGAATAAATTAACTCAAAAGCAGTAAAACCGGTTTTAATCCCGTTTGACACTGGTACGTGTTGACATATTTAATCAACAGTTGAAACCGCCATGAATCCAAAGAAGCCACGAAAAAGCAAACTCGCACAGAAATAAAGCTCCAAACACGGCATAATAAATTTCTACAAGCAATAGTAAGCTTAACTGTATGTTTTGGAGGAAATTCTAACACTTCGGAGATGGAAAACTACGGAAAACTGGCTAAAAATCTAGCTGGAAGTTGTCACGCGAAAGGTCAAGTCCCATGTGTTAAATCCATTAGCGCCAGATGTGACGCCAGATGTGACTTGCGTTACTCGATGGAAAACCAACGGTCTCTCCCTCGCTAGCCGCCGGCCTAAGAGAGGAGGAAATCACTGCTCGCAGGGTATGTGTCCGATGGGTGTGACATATAGTTTCCTAGCCAATAAACGTCTATTTTAATCCGTCTATGGAATTTCTATTCGTCCTTTTGAAAGTTGCTTATGCCTGGTGCACACTAGCGACATAACGACATAAGGACGTTATGTTGCAACGAAAAAAGTACGGGAAAATAATTGAAACAATCAATATTTTCCATGGATCTTCATTAGATTACTTCACCAAAGCAATCTTATGTTATTTTTTGACGACTTCAACTTCTTGAAACCACTCAATTTTGTTCGCGTGACATGTTTCTTATGTCGTTATGTCGCAAGTGTGCACCAGGCTTTACTGTATTCGATAAACACAACAGACAGATCATAACATTGTTGCGTCCATCGGACAAATGGCCCAATGCCACCGTAATGGCCAATGGCCACCGTTCTGTAATGCATTGCGCGCCGTGCTGTTTATTTCTTTGACGACATCCTTGGCATCTCAACTAAAAAACTGATTGAGAGGCCAGTTGATAGATTAATTTAAGTTTTTGAAAGATTATTTGTTTGTTTCCAAAACCAAAACATAAACAACACGGCGTACAATGCATTATAGAACGGCGGCATGGGCCTTTAACAGGGTCCTGAAGGGGTAAAACGGGAGCCGGGATTCGCCTTATTTTAGGCCGGGAAAACGGGATTTGGGTTACCGGGAACGGGATTTATCTACCGGGAATGGGAATCAAGATGCTTAAACGGGAATTCAAATCGAATTCAAATCTCCCCTTGTACATCCTAATAAAAAGTCGTTAGTTTATCTCATTTTTCGCATTTTGAGACTGTTCAACGGACTTCAACCTGAAAATAGAATTTTACTTCTGATCCCTCGCAACCTGCGAGGTTTTGGACAACGGTTTGATAAATTTGCATAGGCATTTTTAAAATGGCAGATCCACTATTTAAATAGAATCGTATGACATCTCTTTTGTGTCAAAATTGAGGACGAGATATGTACGGGGAGAGGATTTGGGGGGAATCATTTCATTTTTGGGCGAGCGAAAGGGAGGATCTCTCGAAAGGAGGGTCACTAGAAATTTTCTACGTAGTTAGTATCTTCTATAGACCTTATTCAAAAATGGCAGAAAGTTGCATGGAAACGAGGCTGGAAATATGAGCATACATGACAGAAGCCTAGCGAAGCCTTGGCTGTTGAATAGGGACAGATAAGAAATAGAAATCAGAAAACACTAGACATTAAACGGTTGTGGTCTCCATTCACCAGCTAAGGCTTCCCTGCGCAGCGGTAGTGTATGCTCATATTTCCAGCCTCGTTTATATATGCAACTTTCCGCCATTTTTGAAAAAGGTCTATAAGGCCATTTGTATTTTTCTAGTTCCCTTCTTTCGTACGCTAAAAATTTCTGCGCGCTTACGCGCATAAGGAAAATGATACCGTAAGCGGTGAGATCGACGTTAAGCATAGAAATTCGTCATTTGGGCCGCAATAATAACAATTTCGTCATTTGCAGTGTGCATGAAGAATAAACCTACATACTTTATTGACTATATGCAAAAAATAAAATGTTCATCGACCTTCTCTTTGAGGTTTGCAGAACTGTGTTTATCGAAATCAGGCCTGCCTTAACATTCCCCGAGTCAGCTAACGGCTTATAGACATATAAAATTCGTTTTAAAAGTTTCGATAAATTGAGAGTACCAAGAGATAGTGCCCATAAGGCCTGGTTTCCATATAGTCTTATCTGTCGCATCAGTCGACCGTGAAACAATCACGGTTTCACGGTTGACTGATACGACAGGTAAGACTATATGGAAACTAAGCTTAAAAGCAGAAATCTCAATTTCACATCGCAGTTTTCGCGCGCCGGGATTTTAACTATTGATCCTACCGGGACCGGGTTTTTACCTACTGGGAACAGGATTTTGCCCAAAAAACGGCCGGGAAACGGGATTGGGACCCCCCCTTCAGGACCCTGCTTTAAGTCTCCTAGAAAAAGTGGGACGCCCTATTTATCTCTATATAAATGCCTTATTTTATGCCTTCGAATGAACGCCTAAAAACGTTGACAGAACAAAGACAACCTTTCAAACAATGAAACAAGCTTGTTACTGCCCCCTCCCCTCGTGAACCTTCACTTTGTATTGACTGTTTTAGGTAGCGTTATTTTCTAAGAGCATCGTACTTGTTACAACAGAAACGTCGTATGCCAACGCTCATGTTCCAAAGTGCGCAACTCTTATGTACGCTTTTTGATAGGCAACATTTTTTTCATATCATCAAGGACTTTAGCTATGGGCTCATGGCCGAAAATGTACGGAAATTTTTCCGTGCTCTGCCAGCCTTTGTACGGATGATAAGATCCCTGACGCATGACCCACGACATATAGGCTAAATGTCGAGCGACACATCTCACAGTCCAGCATTACATCAATTCCTGATATGTCACTGCTATTGTAATGTACCCCACAGCGTGGAAGCTTCACATCATCTATCTTTTGTTGTTTAGTGATCGCCATTCTTATGTAAATAAGAAGTCCACAGATTTGCGTGTGGGCGTCCGCAAGGCAGTTTTCTAACTCCTCTACTCGAGACACCAGCATCGGATACAAGCCTCTTTTGAGAATTTCATTGATGCCTTCTTCCTTTTTGAGGCCATCTATGCTTAAAGCTCCCAAAGCATTTAGGCAGTCCTTTAAGACTTCCCCGGTATGTTCTTTGAAGTATTTCTCTGATAGAACAAGAACTTCAAGAGCATTTTCTTTAGTTTTCTTTACTAATTTAATAAAATCTGTGCAGGATTTCGTTATGGACTCCGCGCCGTATTCGTCCGCGAGCTTTAAGGTTGGACCAACATTTTCAAGGTGATTTCCCCTTTTCCCGTTGTGTGGTATAGGAGCTTTATAAAATCTAGGAACTCCGAGCTCTTTTTCCCGGGAAGACGAATCCTGTCTGTGTCTCTTTTTCTTTGAAATCTGATTCAAACATAACCTTGAAGACAGGGGACGCCATTTTGAGCATTAACTTGTGCACATGAAACTCTTCGTCCTCGACAAGAAGGACGAGGTCACTGTCGTCCCAGGGCTTAGAAAACTGATGTTCAACTTTGACTGCTTTCTCTTCAACTTCTTCTTGATTCTGGTTATTCTGTGCTTGGTCCTCCATGCTTTTACACTCGAAATGATTCTGGGCTCGGCCGTCAAGATCAACTTTATTCAGGACTTCAGATAAGATACTTTCGCTGGTTCCGGGAAACAGCACACAAAGTAAATTCGGGAATGTCCCGGGACTCGGGACCTTGAATGTCGTAAGGAAGCCGTGCCTCGAAACCACAAATATTGCTAATAAAGTGATTTTTATAGATCCTTGCAGCACACTTAAGTGTCTTACGATTTATTTTTATAAACACCCCGGCACGCATGAGCAGAGCATCATGCCTAGGGAAAAATGACAAATATATTACACCTAGACGTTCCCAAAGTCCGCTGTTCCGCTGTAATTGTGCTTTTATTTTTACATTTTTTTTAATTTGGCTTTTCTTTTAAAAAAAATTAATATATAGATTTAGCCACTGGCTAAAAGCGGAGCTCCCGGTTACATATTTTTATAAGAGGGTGCGTTTACCTATCTTGTTGGGCCGTTGCTAGGGAAAATTATAAGTCCTGCAAAAGATTAATAATGTGACGTGTCGCGACGTCACTTGCTACAGAAAAGATTCTTGTTCTCCATTGCCATACTTGCAAATTCAGATTTTTTTTTAGGTTGCATTTCGAAGAGCTCCATACCCACATACTCCGGATGTTTTCTCGACTGTACCCAAGTTTGGTCACCTAGCGATGTTGCCTTCTCGAGATATAGACTTTTTCATACGTTTGCAGCCTAACCTTGTCGACTTGCCGCTTTCCTTATTAGGAATTCCCCCTTACCTTATTTTGAAGGTCTGTAAGTACTTTTCCTCATATTTTAGCGAAAAAAGCAGAGAAATCCACCAAAACTTGCAGGTATTCGAGAAACATCGTACTCATGGCCGCCATGTTGTTTTTGTCTCCGCCAAAGGGCCTGGGGCAAAACACAGGTAGCCCGCGCGTATTCACAGAAAACGACAACGCTATCTCGATATGTTCTAGATTTAATAACGTCATCGATGACGTCATGTCACGTGATCTTGGTAGTGCACCCCCTTGCCTCCAAAATAAGTTTACCCAAGTTTGGTCACCTAGCGATGTTGCCTTCCTGAGATATTCACTTTTCTAGTTTTGATGACGTCATGTCACGTGACCTTGATTGTGCACCCCCTTGCCTCCAAAATAACTTTACCCAAGTTTTGTCACCTAGCGATGTTGCCTTCTTGAGATATTGACTTTTCTAGTTTCGATGACGTCATATCACGTGACCTTGGTGGTGCACCCCTCTTACCTCCAAAATAACTTTACCCAAGTTTGGTCACCTAGCGATGTTGCCTTCTTGAGATATTGACTTTTCTAGTTTCGATGACGTCATTCCGGACGAACGAACGAACGAACGAACGCACAAACCGGAAGTCCATGACAGAATCGTTGGATGCATATACACTTTTTTTTGTTCCTTTTTCTCCTGCATGTAGCTATGGGGCTCCGCTCGCGGGCGCCTTCGGCGCCCGCGGGAGCTCCGCTAAAATGCATATTGAAAATATAAAATAAAAATATCCCAATCCAAAATACCGCTTTAGAAAGGCAAATGCTTATACAATGTTCCGGAAAAGTTTCCCGCCAGAGAGCAGACAGTGAAAATGTCAGCTGCTAAAGCCGGGAAAATACGAGGCACAAAATCCCGCACATTGTCCCGCAACATTGCTGCGTTGCAAGTCTTCTATTCACTTTTTATCAAATGCACACCTTGTCGCGCAATATATTATTTTGATGATCACACATGCGGACTTTGCCCCTTAGCACCTCATTTCTACTGACTAATCAGGTTGAATTTTAGACAAAATGTTGCGCCACAAGTTGTGTGTTTGATGAGAAACCAGCAACAAAGCCATAATTTGTGGCTCAATGTAGACCCCCGCTCTACTTCGCGCAACAAGTTTTTACAACTTGAAACATGTTTTAGTTGCGTGACAAGGTGCGGCGCGAGATGAAAAACGCGCAACATCGATATAAAACTTGCAACGCAACAATGCTGCGCGACAAGTTAAGGGGTTTTGTGCCTCGTATTTCCCAGTGGCGTTAACTATGACAGAAAATAACTAAATAACCGTTAGCCGTGAAAGTAGCATATTTTAACCGCTAGCCGTGATTCGGCTACCCCCACCGAGACCCCCCGGGGAGAGGAATCCTGTCTTTGTCTTTCTCTTTGACATCTTAGACAAACATGACCTGGGACGCCATTTTGAGAAATTTTAAAACATTTGTACACACTATTCGTCTTCAAACTGATTATCAACTTTGATAACTTTCTCTTTAACCTGTTCTTGATCTGTGCTTGGTCCTCCATGACGTTACACGCGAAATATTCTGGATTCGCTATGTACGTCTTCCGTAGACTTCCGCTGATTCCGGGAAACAACACGCATGAAGTAAATTCGGGAATGTCCCGGGGGACTCGGGACCCCGAGGACCCGATGTATAGCTCTTGCAAAAGATGAATCACCTCTGTTAGGGATAAGTTATAAGATAAGATAGTGTTTACTTGAGCTATTGTACGGTCTAGCATAGGATTTATTTATTTACTTGTTTATTTATTTATGTAAACATCTGCATATAGTGCAAATTTGTATGAAAGCCAAAGACATATTGATCTGAAATTACAGAAATATGTAGCCACAAGAAACTCATTACTGAATCATCATTTTATTAAAATAGCATAAACTGTCGTTAAAAGGACGTCTAAATAAATTCGTTCGATAAAAGGCTATATTGCAGTGGTAATCATTGGACAGGGTAGTACTGCCAAGGGGTTTAACACAGCAGAGGTTGAAAGTGGCTGCTTAAACTTCCAGGAATATTACTGCGGTTTTCGTAATTCTGCGAACTTCGATGCGACAGGCATACCGTATTTAATAGCAGCTTTCTTCAATCGCGCAGCCGCAACTAGCAACTATAAACATCACTCTCAGTACGTTTTGCAAAAGCTACCAGAGAACACTTTGGAAACACCATTCATTAGTCGGTGCAGAGTTCGCAGAATTATGCAAAACGCAGTAAACTATTCTGGCAAGCCGTATAAACTGCACACATAATTCACATAAACTATAGCCTATAGAAGCATCATATAGTGTTGTAGCCCATAAACGTCTATGCTAACGTTATTTTAATCCTTCTAACTCTCGTGGAATTTCTATCCATCCTTTGGTTTTGAACTGGTTTGATTGATTGCAGCCATCGAACCAAAAGGTAATGGTGGTATTTCGAAAGTTTTTTACCGTATTAGATCAACATAACAAACACTCATGACATTGTAACGCCGGACGCACGGTCGTTAAGTCTCCTAGAAAAAGTGTGACACCCTGTCTAGCTCTACATAAATTTTATGCCTTAGAATTAACGCCTAAACAACGTTTACAGAACTTCAAATAAAACTTTTCCAACAACGAAAGAGGCTTGTTACTGTACTAGTCCTCCTTCTTCATGATACATCACTCTTTATTCACTGTTTTACCCAAAAGCCAGACTCATTAGAAAAAGCTATAATTTCTTTGTGACAACCATCATCGACTCTAGGACTGCCATCATCGACTCTAGGAAAGTGATCGTTATAGTCAGCTTATTGACCTAATTTGTAGAAGGACACAAATAAATATTTATGCTCATGTTCTAGAACGACGTGATTCTATTTACGCTTTTTGATAGGCAAGATTTTTTTCATATCATCAAGGACTTTAGTTATGGGCTCATGGCTGAAAGTTATGGGCTTATTGCTGAAATTGTACGAGACTCGAGACTCGGTGCGTCTGATTGCGTAGCCGAATCCCTCACACATGACCCATGACATATAAAGTAACTTCGAGCGACACCACTCACAGTCCAGCATTTTTTCCATTCCTGATTTATCAGAGTAATACAGATCCTTACAATGTATGTCACAACTTGGAAGCTTCACATCATCTACCTTTTGTCTTTTATCGAACACATCTCTTATGTAAATAAGAAGTCCATAAATCTGCGCTCGGGCGTCCGCAAGGCAGTTTTCCAATTCCTCTACTCTAGACAAAAGCAACGGATACAAGCCTCGTTTGAAAATTTCATTGATCCCTTCTTTCGTTTTGAGGTCATCTATGCTAAGAGTTCCCAAAGCGTTTAGGCAGTCGACAAGAACTTCTTCACTGTTCTCTCTGAAGTATTTCTCAGATAGAACGAGAACTTCCAGGGCATTTTCTTCAGTCTTCTTCAGCGATTTGATGAAACATTTGCAGGCCTTTTTTATGGACTTTACGCCGTATTCATCAGCCAGCTTTAAGATTGCGCCGACATTTTTCAAAGTGATTTCACCTTCTCCCGTGTGATAAAGGAGCTTTATGAAATCCAGGAATTCCGATCTCTTTTTCCCAGGAAGAGGAATCCTGTCTTTGTCTTTCTCTTTGAAATCCGATTCAAACATGACCTTGAAGACAGGGGACGCCATTTTGAGCATCATCTTGTGCACATGAAACTCTTCGTCCTCGACAAGAAGGACGAGATCACTGTCGTCCCAGGGTTTAGAAAACTGATGTTCAACTTTGGCTGCTTTCTCTTTAACTTGTTTTTGATTCTGTGCTTGATGTGCCATGATTTTTCTCACGAAATGATTCTGGGCTCGGCCGTCGAGATCAACCTTAGGACTTCTAAGACTTCCGCTGGTCCCGGGGAACAACACCTAAAGTAAATTTGGGAATGTCGAGGGGACTCGGGATGTGGAATGTCGTAAGGGGGCTACGATTTCCATAGATCCTTGCAAAGCACCATTCCTGAGAAATATGGAAAATACAGTATACCTGTCGAGTTCATTTGGATGGCTTCAAAGGCTTTTCTACATGTTGATGACGTTTCTTCTTAATGATTTTCTTTATTTCTGTCTTTGCGTGACGTCCGTCCGTTGGCACTTTGGAAACCTGTGGTATCGAAAGAAGAAATACATTATGAAACAACCATACTTGGGAGGCTTTGTCTACGTTTGTGTACTAGGGTACTTAGTCACGTGATGTGACGTTTTTAAAGCTTACATGAGCAGACGTCATTGATGACGTGATTAAAGCTTGAAAATTCATCTTGAGAAGGCTAGGGCTTGAGGGGAACGTGGTGCTGCGTAATCTATGACGTCATTACATCATCATAAAAAATACGACCAAACTGGGGAAATATTTTTTACAGTCTGAACTCATTTGTATAAGCAGGGTCTAGATACCGAATGTTTAAGGAGCTCGAAAATAATCAGCACTCTAAATATCAATAAGAAATAATAAAAACTTGAATGGTTGATTCTATTTCACGTTTGAATTTTGACGGTTATTTTATTTATAGTAGTTACCAATGTAAATATTCACAATTACCTGAAGAAGGTCGGTAAAGGCTGACCGAAATATCGTGTAAATGAAAATTATAAGCTGTTAATCAACCATTCAAGTTTTTATTATTTCTTACATTTTTATCTGCTGGTTGATAGTTCCTTTATTGGATCCAGCTTCAGTTTTACTTGTAAGCGGTCCTGCAAATGCTTCAAAGTTTATTAAATATCAATAAATGGAAGACGGAAGGAAGCACAAAATGTTTTTTTAGGGGGGGGGGGGGGGGGGGGGGGGCACCAGATAAATTTTTCTTTTTCACTGACCAATCAGAAAGGGCAGAACTCTTTGGTTCGCCATAGAAACGTCTCGTTCCATCCTAGAAACGCAACTTTCAAACGTTCAAACATAACGTGCGAACAGTTAGGATAAAACGGTCAAACGCAATCAGCTGTAAGAGGTTTTGTCCCTCGTATTTCCCAGTCACGTTAACTATGACAGAAATAAATAAATAACCGTTAGCCGTGAAAGTAGCATATTTTAACCGCTTGCCGTGATTCGGCTACCCCCATCGAGACCCCCCGGGAGAGGAATCCTGTCTTTGTCTTTCTCTTTGAAATCTGACACAATTATGACCTTGAAGACATGGGACGCAATTTTGAGAATTAAAATTTGTACACACTATTCGTCTTCAAACTGATGATCAACTATGACAGCTTTCTCTTTAACCTGTTCTTGATCTGTGCTTGGTCCTCCATGACTTTACACGCGAAAGTCTGTTCTGGACTGTTCTGGATTCGCTATGTACGTCTTCCGTAGACTTCCGCTGATTCCGGGAAACAACACGCAAGAAGTACATTCGGGAATGTCCCGGGGACTCGGGACCCCGAGGACACTCGTGACATTGTCACGCCGGACGCACGGTCGTAAAGTCTCCTAGAAAAAGTGTGACACCCTGTCTAGCTCTACATAAATTGCTTAATTTTATGCCCTAGAATTAACGCCTAAACAACGTTTACAGAACACCAAATACAGGAAAAAACAAAATAACCCTGACTTTAGTACTTACTAGCTTTTTCGTTCAACCCTGAAGCTTGACAATTATTTTTTCGCGTTGGTTTACGTTTCAAAAGTGCACGTTTTGTCGAGAAGGTCGCGCTTCTAGCTCGCGAATTGCGCTGCTGTTTTGACCATTGTTTTTCAGCCAATCATAGTGCGAGAAACTGCAACTAGTTCTCGACAAAACGTGCACGCTTGAAACGTAAACCACTGGCAAAAAAATAGTCAAGCTTCAGGATTCAACGAAAATGGTAGTAACGATTCGCGTGCTGCTGCATGTCAAAATTTTGTCAAACTAATTACACGGGCACACAATGGACCTGTTCCTCAGACCTCTTCTCGTCCCCTTTCACTGCTGGCCGGCAGCAAGGCCATAACGCGTCTTGCTGGTAACTTTATTTGTATTTCATTTTTGCTGGTAAAAAAAAATCAGATGTCCTATAGCAAATTTCTTCTTATTTTGAAACTAAATGTTTGGATTTCTCAGCTGTTGCGTATTTAATTTTTGAGCTTATTAGCGGGATGAAATCCCGCTATAGGTCTGTCTTCTATTCGCACTGGGTCCCAGTAGTACGCATATAAGAGATCAACTCATTAGCATATGTCTCAGTCTCAGTTGGTTTGAGAACGCCGCGCCGTCGACGTCTCTCTGGTCCGACTAAAAGTTCTATACTCTGCACAAGACTTCACAGCCATTCTACAATTAAAGTCTACAGGTTTTCATCGTCTCCACTTATTCCCTCTTCCTGCCAGCAGTCTACTATTCGCTCGGTGGCGTCTGCAATTTCGGTTTGAATTCAAATGTTGTGCTTTATAATATCCTGTCATTTGCCTCCATGCCGTTTCACTCAAGGGCGAACTGTTTCATTTATATTTACAGGTCCACAGTCTTACCGGGTTCCGCGGGAGCTCTTCTACCGGCGTTTTCCTTCGTAAATAAATACGCGAACCCCGAAGCCGACTTGGCCGCGTGTTGGAGCATACTTGTCATACTTCTATCGGCCATTCTTCTCTACCGCCATACTCGCCATCTCGTCACGCTCCCTCTGTAGTAAGCTGACTTTCAGTATCCCTAGCTTGTCTGCCACTTAGTTGTTGCCATTACAATTTTTGCTTATGTGTTCGCTGAGTACAGCACAATTTGTAGCTATTATCTTCCCGCTCCCTGTTAGTCTGGCAGAGTTAGTTCGCTTACCACGGATTTATATGGTAATTGCCTCGCCATTTTATCTTGTTTCCGTCATTGCTTTATGTACATGGGCGACTGGGTGAACCTCGCCGTAAATTTTTTCACTCCATTTTCTGTGCATGTGGGCGACTGGGTGAACCTTGCCATATAATTTTTTCTCTCAATTTTTATGCACATGGGCGACTGGGTGAACCTCGCCGTAAATTTTTTCACTCCATTTTCTGTGCATGTGGGCGACTGGGTGAACCTCGCCGTAATATATATATTTTTTTTCACTCCATTTTCTGTGCATGTGGGCGACTGGGTGAGCCTCGCCGTAAATTTTTTCACTCCATTTTCTGTGCATGTGGGCGACTGGGTGAGCCTCGCCATATAATTTTTCTCTATTTTTATGCACATGGGCGACTGGGCGAGCCTCGCCGTAAATTTTTTCACTCCATTTTCTGTGCATGTGGGCGACTGGGTGAGCCTCGCCGTAAATTTTTTCACTCCATTTTCTGTGCATGTGGGCGACTGGGTGAGCCTCGCCATAAATTTTTTCACTCCATTTTCTGTGCATGTGGGCGACTGGGTGAGCCTCGCCATATAATTTTTCTCTATTTTTATGCACATGGGCGACTTGGTGAGCCTCGCCGTAAATTTTTTCACTCCATTTTCTTCTGCGCATGTGGGCGACTGGGTGAACCTCGCCGTAAAATTTTCTCTCCGTTTTCTGTGCATGTGAGCGACTGGGTGAACCTCGCCGTAATATTTTTTTTTTCACTCCATTTTCTGTGCATGTGGGCGACTGGGTGAGCCTCGCCGTAAATTTTTTCACTCCGTTTTCTGTGCATGTGGGCGACTGGGTGAGCCTCGCCATATAATTTTTCGCTATTTTTATGCACATGGGCGACTGGGTGAGCCTCGCCGTAAATTTTTTCACTCCATTTTCTTCTGCGCATGTGGGCGACTGGGTGAACCTCGCCGTAAAATTTTCCCTCCATTTTCTGTGCATGTGAGCGACTGGGTGAACCTCGCCGTAAAATGTTTCCCTCTATTTTTATGCACATAGGCGACCGGGTGAACCTCGCCATATAATTTTTCACTCCATTTTCTCGCCATATACTTCGGTGTATTTTCATGGGTCGCATCCCCCTTCTCAGCACTCCTGGAGAGGCTATCTAATGTCCTCTGGGCAATGTCGGTTCCTTTTGTCCCTTGGGACATCTGGAATCCGTCCAGTGCCCTGTCCTCGGACGGGGCATTCTGGGTTTGCTGGGTTTGGGGCTGTTCCCCTTTGCCTCGTAGCGTATAGCTATTTCAGTACATAGACGTATATTTATGGGCAGGGGTGCAGCCCCCAACCCTGTAAACCCCTTGTACTTAGCCTCGTGGTGCAGTTATATACACAATGTTAGTTGCATGCGATCTTCCCTACATAACGAGCTTGAGGGTTGAGTTTTGGGGAGACTATTGGCTGTTCTGAGTCTTATATGTCATGTCTTGCTTGTGCCCCTTTTGTTTAGCCACATATGGCGAGTTTTATGTTGGTACGCCTTAACCTATAACTCCTCAATCTGTCTATCGTCTATTTTGCCTTAGTACTGCGCTCGACCTCGGTTCGACCCAGCCCTATAAAGTGTGTTACTGTGATTGCAATTGTTTTCCCTGAGTTATGGGGTAGTTCTAGTTACGGTATAATTCTGAGTTTCGGGTAGTTTTGTGTGGGCCTAGAGGATAGTCATGAATTATGCCAGGATATGTCTGAGTTGTGGGATAGTTCTGAGTTGTGGGCTAGTTCTGAGTTATGGGTATAATTCAGAATTATGGAGAGGACTAGTAGAAAGTAGTTTTGTGTAAGCCTAGAGGAAAGACATGAATTATGCCAGGATATGTCTGAGTTGTGAGATAGTTCTGAGTTGTGGGATAGTTCTGAGTTGTGGGCTAGTTCTGAGTTGTGGGTAATTCAGAATTATGAGAAGAACTAGTAGGTAGTAGTTTTGTGCCAGCCTAGAGGATAGTCATGAATTATGCCAGGATATGTCTGAGTTGCAGGATAGTTCTGAGTTGTGGCTAGTTCTGAGTTATGGGTTATTCAGAATTATGGAAAGAACTAGTAGGTGGTAGTTTTGTGTAAGCCTAGAGGATAATCATCAATTATGCCAGGATATGTCTGAGTTGCCGGATAGTTCTGAGTTATGGGCTAGTTCTGAGTTATGGGTAATTCAGAATTATGGATAGGACTAGTAGGTAGTGAAATGGTGCTTAAACCTGCTTGCAGAGTGTCAGATCAGCGTAGCCAGGCCTACTTTCCCATAACTTATATAGTACAATGGGATCCAGTGCGAATATAGTACTATTCGCACTGGGTCCCAGTAGTACGCATATAAGAGATCAACTCATTAGCATATGTCTCAGTCTCAGTTGGTTTGAGAACAAGCGCCGGAATGGCGTCCATGGGGGACGCCATGTGTCGGTGGCGGCTGTGGGTCCCATTGTGCTCACCCTTAGGCTTGGTGGCGCCTTCTAACTTTTATTCACCCACCCTCCCTCCCTTTGCCTTTGCCATTTTGTGCTCCGCCAGGCCTACTTTCCCATAACTTATATAGTACAATGGGATCCAGTGCGAATATAGTACGATTCTCCGTATCAAGAAATTTGCATTCCAATTTTTCTGATTGGTGTTTCCATAGCAACATGGAGGTCCCTTGGGAATTTTACTATGTCATGATACAGCCGACAAAGTTCGTGCTTTCTTCCCTCTTGTTTGAGATATTTCTGCTTGTTTTGTGACAATTTTACAGGGTCTGGCTGGGAAAATTATTTCTTCCTTGCTGCTGGCAAATTTTCCGATCTAAAGCAGTTCAATGAAAAAGCCCATCGCTCAGCATCGCTGTTTTCTGTAAAACGTGCTTGAAAGTACTAGTTTTAGCGGTGAATATGTTTCTTTCTATCAAAGGTTATGTTGTCTACGCGTTGCTGACAAAATTGTTCGGTCAAAATAAATCTTTCGAAGAATAAAAGACTAAATACCGTTTCTTTTGAATAAATTGGAATGCCTATGGAGAAGATAAAATCAAAATATCTCAATCAAAATGCCGCTTTGAGACCCCCGTGGCCGAGGAATCTGTCTGTGTCTTTCTCTTTAAAATCTGACTTGGGACGCCATTTTGAGCATGATCTTGTGCACGTGAAATGCTTCGTCCTTGACAAGAAGAACGAGGTCACTGTCTTATCAAGGCTTAGAAAACTGATGATCAACTTTGACAGCTTTCTCTTTAACGTGTTATTGATTCTGTACTTGGTCCTCCATCATGAGTTTACACGCAAAATGATTCGCTGATTCCGGGAAACAACATGCAAGAAGTAAATTCAGGAATGTCCCCGGGGACTCGGGACCCTTAGGGGCCGATGTATAGCTTGCAAATGATGAAAAACCTCTGTGAGGTATAAGTTATAAGATAATGTTTTGATAATTTCTTTTGAATTCCAAAGAACGGTCATCCATACATTCCACATGTATTCATGTTCTTCTTACTTCGGTGCCTGCACGATGGAACAAGCTCATAACGCGCATTCAATGAACAAAGGCTGGGTTTACAGATGATGAAATACTTCTCTCTGAGACATAAATTACACCTTTTACTGGATGCGCTATATCTAGCCACAGGAAACCCATTACTGAATCATTGTTTTATAGTAGTGACATATACTGTAGTTACAAGGATGTCTGATTATAAGGTATGAGTATACGTTGGAGAGGTGCCCACGGGAAAAAATCGTGTCCCGCCGCAATTGAAGCTCAAGCCTAGTTTCCATATAGTCTTATCTGTCGTATCAGTCAACCGTGAAACAAAAGAATAATTTCAATTTCAATTGTTTTACGGTCGACTGATGAGACAGATAAGACTATATGGAAACTAGGCTTAAAAAGGTAACATAGGTTTAGTGCCAAACTCAAGATTTGGGGCCGAAACCAAAAGAGCAGTGTGTTTTCTCTAAACGTTCCAGGATGTTTGGGATTAAATAAACACGACCACCTTAAACTGAATTATAATAACAGATAAATGTTCTAAAAAAAACGTGTGCGTGATTGTATATTTGCTAACTATTTTGTAAAATATCACGTTCTTCGTATTTTTTAGGTTTTTCTTACTGGAAAATGACTTTAATCAATTCGAAACACTACAGTTTTCTATTTTGACAAGATTACGTCATGCTACTTTCTGATTGGCCACTGTCATTAATTTTCATAACAAAGGAATCCATTGACCTTCACAAGCTAGGATTCCTTTGTTATGAAAATTAATGACAGTGGCCAATCAGAAAGTAGCATGACGTATTCTTTTTCCCTAGGGTCCAAGAGGTAAAACAAAACACAGGAATCCCATTGAAATATAAAAGACCAGAGAAGAAAATATCAAAACAACACATTTTTATTTTACCGGAAGGGTGAGCTCCCTGTGCAGACAGATTGAAAATACATCACACGTTGTGTCTTCAAACACAGCACCAGCCTCGAGTCTGTCTTGTGTCACGATACAAGCGCAACGACAATCGAATTCTTTCATCAAAGTTTGCTTGTAGAGAGTTTTATTTACTAGCTTTTGCCCGAGGACCGGGAAATCCTCACAGAGCGAGGCTCCAATGAGGAGGCTCCCTTGTCAGTGTAGTGGGATAGTATGTAAGTCCTACACTGAGGATGGGCAACGTCCCCGTTCTTTAACGTCCCTCTGGTTCAGGTTAGTGTAGTGCATGTGAGAGACGGGACCTACGGTTTAACGTCCTTATCCGAGAAGTGCCACAAGCGGTTTGCCAGTTTATCGATTCGGTTTTAATAAAAGGCTTTTATTCGTATTTTTAAATTTATCTCATCAATCTATATAATAAACAGAACATTTATACATAGGCGCTTGGAGATACGAATTTTATCTTCTCGTGTTCAATCTCAATCTCTCACTCGTTCGCGGATCCGCGCGCCCATTAATATCCTCTATAGATCAACACAACAAACAGATCATAACATTGTCACGCCTATCGGACGCACGGGCTTTAAATGGGACACCCTGTTTAATTCTACATAAATGGCTTAATTTTGTGCCTTAGAATAAACGCCTAAAATACGTTTACAGAACTTCAAATGCAACTTTTCCAACAACGTCACAAGCTTGTTTAACTTGTTACTGCACTAGTCACCCTCCCTCGTGCAACTTCGCTCTTTATTGACTGTTTTAGGTAGCCAACGCTAATGTTCCACAACGGCGTGATTATATTTACGCTTTTTGATAGGCAACATTTTTTTCATATCATCAAGGACTTTAGTTACAGGGTCATGGCTGAAAATGTACGGAAATTTTTCCGTGCTGCCGTAGTAAGGATGATAGGATCCCTGACGCATCACACACGACATAAAAGTTAACGTCGAGCGACACATCTCACAATCCAGCATTCCATCAATTCCTGATATACCAATTTGGTTATACCAATGTATCTTACAAAATGGAAGGTTCGCATTATCTATCTTTTGACATTTATCAAGCACCTTTCTTATGTAAATAAGAAGTCCACAGATCTGTGTGTGGGCGTCCACAAGGCAGTTTTCCAATTCCTCTGCTCTAGACAAAAGCATCGGATACAAGCCTCGTTTGAAAATCTCATTGATCCCTTCTTTCTTTTTGAGGGCATCTATGCTTAGAGCTCCTAAAGCGTTTAGGCAATCGAAATAACTTCTTCACTGTTCTCTCTGAAGTATTTCTCAGATAGAAGGAGAATTTCCAGGGCGTTGTCTTCAGTCTTCTTCAGTGATTTGATGAAACATTTGCATGCCTTTATTATGGACTTTACGCCGTATTCATCAGCCAGCTTTAAGATTGCGCCGACATTTTTCAATGATTTCAGATTTCACCTTCTCCCGTGTGATAAAGGAGCTTTATGAAATCCAAGAATTCCGAGCTCTTTTTCCGTGGAAGTGGAATCCCGTCTGTGTCTTTCTCATGGAAATCCGACTCAAACATGACCTTGAAGACAGGAGACGCCATTTTGAGCATGATCTTGTGCACGTGAAACTCTTCGTCCTCGACAAGAAGGACAAGGTCACTGTCAACACAGGGTTTAGAAAACTGATGTTCAACTTTGGCAGCTTTTTTTTACAACTTGTTCTTGATTTTGATCATTCTGTGCTTGGTCCTCCATGCTTTTACACGCGAAATGATTCTTGGGTCGGCCGTCGCGGTCAAACTTTATCCAGGACTTCTAAGGCTTTCCGCTGATTCCGGGAAACAACACACAAAGTAAATTTAGGAATGTCGAGGGGACTCGGGATCTGGAATGTCGTAAATAAGTCGTGCTTCAAAACCACAAATATGATTTCCATAGATCCTTGCAGCACACGTGTTTTACGCTTTATTATATAAACACACCGGCCCTCGTGAGCAGAGCACCATTCCTAAGGAAATGTGGCAAATACAGTATACTCGTCGAGTTCATTTGGATGGCTTGAAAAGCTTTTCTACATGTTGATTGATTTTCTTTCTTTCTTCGCGTAACGTTCGTCCGTAAGCACGTGCGAACTCAAAAGAAATCAAAAGAAAAGATGCATGAACATTATTAAACAACCATAATTAGGATGTTTTGTCTATGTTTGTGTACTAGGGTAGTGTTGTAACTTAGTCACGTGATGTGACGTCATAAAAGCTTGGTAACGTCACGTCTCTTAAAGAGCGGACTCCAAGGCATCCAAAATTAGGCGAAATTGTTTATGTGTTAAGAGGAGCGGGATAAAGTGGTCACGTGAGGTGACGTCATTGATGACGTCATCAGTGCTTAAAAGTTTCATCTTGAGAAGGGGGCTCAGGTGTAACCAAACGTTTGGAAGACTTAAGTGGAACATGGCGTTGCGTTATCTATGACGTCATTAAATCATAAAAACAATTCGATTCTTGAGAAGGGGAGACCCCAAGACGACCAAACTGGGGCAAAAATATATAACATTCCGTTTTATTCAGTATCAGTTTTCATGTTTAGGGGTGATACGTTAAAAACCTGCGTGAAACTTTTGTTTTGACCTTGAAACTTTAATGTTGAAAAACTTGAGCGTTTTTGTCACAATATTCAAGTCCACAATTTCGTCGTAACAATAATCATTTAAAGAGCTAATATCCTGATAGCTTCATAGTTTTTCTAGTCATTAACAAATAAAGCAGTTCAGTTGTTACCTTTTCCACTCACGAGCGTCACCAAAGATTCACGCATGGGCGGGCAAACTTTGAAGTTCAACTATCAAAACTTCGCGTGCCGACAGAACATGTTTTTGTCGGGCGCGTTGATGGGTAGATGCCACCGACGGTATAAGATGATTAAGTGTCGCATGAGTCTCAAAAGGCTAAACAGTGGGGGTTCAATGCGTTAAGGAAAAAAGGTATGGTCTTGGCGCTTACTTTTTCTTTCGACTGTTTGCAGTGATAATGGGGACGATCACGATGGAGAAAACCCCGATGAAGGCCCAAGTGAGAGCTTTGAACCAGAGAAGACCAAAAAGGTTCCTCTCAGTCCCGGTAAGCTCAGTGTTACCTTACTTGAAGGACATGGCTAGAAGGGATAACTCAGAAAAGTATGTTTAATTTCACGAGCCAAACTCGAGCCCGAGTCAAAAACGAGTCACGAGCCAACCTCAAGTCACCGTTATTTTTTTTCAAATCGCAAGGGAATCTATTTCTCGATCATGAAGTTCGAGCTCGAGTCTAATACGAGTCACAAGCCATCCTCGAGTCACTGTTATATTTTTTCAGAATCGAACAATTCGATCAAGAAAGTGGTCGCTTGATGTGACGTCCTGAGAACTTTAGAAACAATTATCAGCATGGAACACGTGGTAAAGCACTGGCACTGCGATTGTAGCTACGGTCGGGCCTGTGATTTGTGCTGCGAGTCTCTGCAACACCAAATCGCAGCATGGGAACGGCCAGCGATTTCACTTGCGACGGCTGAATGATGTCGCGCCACCGGCGCAGGCGTTTTGAGCATGCTAAAATTCCCCCGCGATTCGTGCACGATGTCGATCGAAATCTTTGACAAACGTCCCATGTCCGTTGCATCATGGCTGCATCGCGTCGCAGGTCACAAGTCGCTGGTCATTCCAACCGCGCGATTTTATGTCGCACGTCGCAGCTGAAATCGGATCAGGCATTTAGACTTGTACTGATGTGATGTCATCGGAATTATTTTCTAGAGGGCTCTACCTTTGAATTTTTACAAAAATATATAACATACATTCTTTAACAAAAAAATTGCCTTACCAAGATGACACAGTGGGCGATATCTCATTCTGCTGCCTTGAATGTATGCTCTGACTCGAAGTGACTCGAAGTTGGCTTGTGACTCGTATTTGACTCGAAGTTGGCTTGTGACTCGTATTTGACTCGGGCTCGAGTTTGGCTCGTGCTACTTGTTACTCAACTCAGAAGGAGGTGATTAAGACAGATTTTTTTAGAACTCTTCGAGTAATTTCACCAGAAAGCTGCAAAAAATCTTGTTATTCGAAATAAAAAAAGTTGTTGCTTTGAATTTAGTCTCATTTGAAAGGTCTTCATGGTAGTGTTCGTGTATTATCGTCCCGGTAAACAATTTCCAGAGGAAATTTTTCCACCTAGACATTTTTCCACCTAGATGGTGATGTCAATCACAGCCTATATAGATTTTATAGAATTTTCCATTTTTTTACCGCTTATTTCAATTTCCATTGTTTCACGGTCGACTGATGCGACAGATAAGACTATGTGGAAAGCAGCCTTTAAAGAGTGGAGAAATTCCTTCGCTTGGTTTTAAATAGGGTTTAGTGTGCCACCCATCAGTTAACTTCACTTAATATAGATTGTGCAACCTGATATAGTATATTTTTTGCACAGCACATGCTACAAAGCCATCTCGAAATCTGCGACACTCTTGTGTACGTCTATTACGCCTATTGCGTCTATAACGGTATAAAACTAAACTTGAAAATGTTGGTTTGGGCGAATGGCAATTGTATGTGGTTGTTAAAGTTCGAAACGTTCTCAGCTTATGGTTGGTTCCTGACCTCAATCATCATTCTGTAGTAGGGTAATGCTGTAACTATTTCCTACCTCTTATAGGGGTCCGTCCTCTGGACTTGTCAGCGATAATTTTCGCAAACTCGACATGAAGCATAAGTCATACCGGCGCCGTGGCCACGGCATGACAGGCGGTGCATACAAGCGCAAGGCTTGGAATAATATCATGAAAGCCAGGGGGGAGTATGTCAGCAAGTCAAGCTGGTCTCGCAGGGGAGGAGGTGGGGCGAGACGTGGATCTTACGGAGGTGGGAGATCACAGGAAGGAACGTGCTTTAAATGTGGCGAGGAAGGGCACTGGGCAAAGAACTGCAAGGGAAAGAAGACGCAAGGCAGAGAAATGTAAGTAAAATGTTATAACGTCTGTATGACTTGAAGATGTTAAGTTTAATGTGATCTTTCTTAAGTCTTGTTATTTTTTTCTGTGTAGCCATTCAAAAGGCTTACTCCGGACCATAAATGAGTTTTTGCAGAACTTTCCCTTGCAAAAACACCATCACTGTAACCAAACTTTCAAAACAAAGTAAAATCCAGCGTATATGAACTTGGGTCCGGTTGCTTACTAATCCAGGTTTAACTAACATAGTAAGTAGATATGTTAATATGGCTGAATGATATCTTATAGTTATCGAGGAAACAGAGTCCAGTATCAAATTCAAGACATGCATATTATTAAAACTGCAAAGTTTGGTGAAGATTGTTTGAAACCGCCCGAGATATAATGTTTTAAAATTGATCGTTTTTGCAGTAAAATGTATGATGGTAGTGCATCACGCGCTACCAGCTTCGTTTTGGTGTTTTTGTCCATACATTTCTTTTGTAAAAAATAATTGTAGCGCAAAGTTTGAACATTCATACCTCAGACAGTTCTCAAATAATTCTTTCCGAATTGTGTAGTTTTACTAATACGGATGTGCTGAATTGAATACCTGACTCCGTTTCCAGATAACTATTTAACAATTAGACTACGAGTTCGAGTTTTCTATGAGTCAATAGACAGTTAACGACTATTTGACTAATAGAAAACGAGAACGAGAAATCTAATTGTTTTAGTAGGAACCCACTAGCATTGTACCTTCGACTGGTTATTCAAACGTCCTTTTTTCAATGAATTTTTGAAAGTTTAACACTGGCGTTTACGCTACTCACTATCTATTACGTAGTGAGTAGCGGAGGCAATCAGATTGCAGGATTCGTGATAGTATGCGAGTGGGTTTCTACTAAAAGATATTATTTACTAAATAATCCCCTTCTGGCGGCTGTAATATCGGCGGATAATGTCCGAGGATGAGAAATGGTACGAAAAATGAACAGTTGGCCGAGAAGCGAAGCTTCGAGGGCAACTGTGAAATTTTGAGGACCATTTTTCATCCGCGGACATTTTCCACCGATATTGCAGTAAGCCAGAAGGGGTTTATTTATTTTATATCCCAGCGACTTCACTGAAAAACAACTTTCTTACCATTGAAAACGTTCACGGCGTATTTAATTGTCTTTTTTGTGTTTTCCGGTGTCGCCTTAGCCACCAATTTCCGTATTTCATCAACATTCTTAGACTTGGTTGCTTGTTTTCCATCAATTTTTGAACACAAATTTTTCAGTTTTTGTTTAAAACATTTCTCGCAGGACGGATATCACTTCCGAAGGACAATATCGTCTGATATCTGTCCTGTGAATATATACCACGTGATACGTCTCGACCAATGAGCGCGCGTTACAATTGATCACTGGGATATAATTAACACTTTTTGGATGAGGTTGAGCATGATAGTGTGATTTGGCAACACGGATTGATGCGAAAACCGAATTCAATAATTGTTTTATTATTCAGCAGCCAGGAATTCTTACCTAGCTAAACGAGGTCGACGATAAGGCTTTGCAAGGCGAAACGGTTTTTTTCAACTTGAGCTTACGTCCATTAGTATTTTCCTCTTCGTATTCAATTCAAATAGCCATTGTTGATGTTTAGATATCCTGAGCAATGATCTCTCGGCAAAAAGCATAGCAGATTCAACGAGAATATTGGCAAAATGGCTTTCGCCTTCGAAATGAAAACCAAGATGGCGGCCAAATCTATTGGCTTGCGTTATGACGTCATTAGAGTGCATCAATCCTAATGTCTGGAACTTGACGTCACGAACTGCGCGCCAACATGCTTTCGCTGTGTACTCTTAGCCAATCAGAATCGAGATAGTGGCATGGCTGAATAATAATATGCGATATTAACGTAATTAGCTCTGACTGTTTGATCGATTACACCCCAAACTCTCAACATATACTCGATGGTGTTAACAAAGGGCCGAGGCAACTATAACACGTGACCCCTTTTCAGTTCATTCTGTGTCAAGTCGTTTCTTATTTTCCAGCCCCGATGAGGATGACGGAAAACTGGCAGAGTTTGCTCCTGAAGACGAAAGTTTTCTCGAGGAGTTATCGATAGACATGGCGGCCCAGATGGCAGCCGGGATACCAGTCAATTGGTCTTCTGGAAACGAGGCTAAGGGGGCTTCATCGACCAAAGCCTCGACCACAAACACGGTTGTCTTACCTCATCAGATGCCACGCCCAATTTACATTCCACCCCCTCCCCCTTCGGCAATGGCTCCGTTGTACCCACCAGTGGACGGCAGACCACCGGGTGAGTAGGGGTTGGGGGGAGAGGACCAGTTTATTGTCAAGAAAATTTCGCCAAAAACTGTCGAATTGCCGACGTTGCAAAACTTCCTTATTAGGAAATTTCCTATTATTTGGAAGGTCTGTAAGTATTTTCCTCATATCTTAGCGAAAAAAGCAGAAACATTCACCAAAACTTGCAGATACTCGAGAAACATCGTTCTCTTGGTCGCCATTTTGTTGTTTTCCCGACCGGGAGGCCTGCAACGAAATTTGAACACCACAGGCAGCCCGCGTGGATTTGTATAAAAACGACAGCACTTTCTTGATATGATTATAGGGGAGAGTCAATCAAAGAAAACATAATTAGTCGTGAACAGTTAGAGATATGAGATGACTGTCGAAACTAAATCAGACTCCTAGTGTACACGTTCCTATTGGTTAAGACATTGGATCTTTGTTAGGCAGCCAATGAGAATGCGTATATAGAAAACAGACGCACAACAGTGTTTCTTGTTTTCTTGGATCACGACTAAACACACTTCGTACTTAACTGCGCCCCTTCATGTCAGTTGTTGGATTTGTTTCGTTTCTGATTGGCCAAGTGTTTTTACTTTGCGTTAAAATTTCGACGCTAACAATTTCCGATCCAACAAGTTGTCGTTTCTATCAGATGTCAAGCATTCTTTTCGTGCCATTTTCCTCGAGTGACTTTGTCGTGACTGACTAAATGAAGGTCCAAGACCTCAACCAATATTATTTTTTCTAGCGAAAAGGCTGCAAAATAGCTGAAGGAAACAAAATGCAAATTCGGTGCGACGTCTATCGCGTGATATCGCATTTAACAACTAGACGCTTTTTTTAAAGCAAAATATTGTACCGAATTCGCATTCGAACGATTTAGAATTGCAACTTGCGGGACAAAGATTAACGGCGACAAAACATCCAAAGTGCAAACCGGCGTTTAGACATCGTGAACCATTTGTAAATTACATGTTGTTTTTCATCACGGGTTCTTCCAAATCCATTCATCGCCACATCAAGGAAGTTCTGTCGTTTTCTCCGAAGCCGCGCGAGTTACCTTTGGTAACTTAAATCTCGATCCAGGCCCTTGAGCCGATAAAAGACAAAATGGTGACCCAGGGATTTTTTTTAAATCTACAAATTCTAGTGAATGATCCTGCTACCATCGCTGATACCGTACTTACAGACCTTCCAAAAAAGGTAACGGGGCTTTTCAAATAAGGATGTTTTGCAGCGGCAATTATAAAGCCAACAGAACAATAGATCGTGGCCCAGTTTCGTTTGAAGCGAGAGACACGTATGGGCGACTAGATCTTGCGAGGACAACTTAACTCTGTAAGCGAAAAGAAAGTTGGTATAGAGAACTATTAACAGGACTCTTCCCTATAGGTACCCCCAAGGACGTATTCAAAGCTCTCGGTCAACTGGGCTATACATCGTTCCGTGCGGGGCAGGAGGAAGCTGTGATGAGAATTCTTAGCGGTAGGTGGATCACTCGTGCACTCGGTCGAGTGAGAAACACTTGACAACTGTAACCACCCAAAGGATTCGTCACATGGTCTGAATTGGGTGGCAACAAGACGAAAACACCGTTGTCAATTTTGTCTATAAATCAGGATATCATTTTACAGGTATGTCATCTCTGGTAGTACTCTCTACTGGTGCCGGCAAGTCCTTGTGTTACCAGCTCCCAGCCTATATGTACCATAAGCGGTCTGCCTGTGTTACTCTTGTCATATCACCCCTGGTCTCTCTGATGGAAGATCAGGTATGGTAGAGTAAAGCTCCTTTACTGCAAAACCCCATCGCTAGCGTTGGTTCAATTCCAGGCCGAGTACGTGAATTATTCTTTTTTTTCCACAACTCGTCTTTCTCGTGAACGATCAGGTAAAGCAGAGGCAAGCTCCTTGACGCTCGTCGACGGAAATCAAAGCAATATGCAAATTACTCGGAACAGAGAAAAGTCGAACCGGGATTAGATCTCAGGACCATACGTTGATATCAAGAATCAATGTGTAGACACGGATCTTAAGATCTTAGCTGGCATCGGCGCCTTTTTACCTCTCACTACAGATCACAGGTCTGTCATTTGGCCTAAAGGGCGCGTGTTTGCACACCAACCTGACCACACCAGTTACGGCTAGGTGGCGCAGTGTGTTTGTGCACGGCACACTGTGCGTACGAGTTCGAATCCCGGATCGACCAACCGTATCGACGTTTCTCTGTTCCGAGTAGCTTGCTTATAGCTTTGAATTCTTTTCACCTGGAGCTCTGATAGAGAAAGGGGGGTGAGTAGTACACCGTCTCCCCGATTAGTAGTGCACTCGTGCACGGCTAGAAGATTTGAGACGTTAATAAAGTTGCTTACTTACTTACTTTAAACCCCAGATACTAACTAAGCTGACCTCAGTGCCCTATTTATACCCAATTTTTCTCGTTACAAGTAGTATAGTAGGTATGGAATTAGCAGTTTTTTTGCGCAGGAATACTAATTTTGCGCAGGAATACATAATGAGCGTCGCGGTTGAATTAATGAGCGTCCCCACGTGGAATTAATGAGGTTGTGGTTTATTGTTGACACAGGTGTTCTTTTGTTCTTTATTGCGGCGGAATTAATGAGCGTCCCCACGCGGAATTAATGAGGTTGTGGTTAATTGTTGACACAGGTGTTCCTTTGTTCTTTATTGCGGAGGAATACATAATTCCGCGTGGGGACGCTCATTAATTTCGCCGCAATAAAGAACAAAAGAACACCTGTGTCAACAATAAACCACAACCTCATTAATTCCACGTGGGGACGCTCATTAATTCAACCGCGACGCTCATTGTGTATTCCTGCGCAAAATTAGTATTCCTGGTCCAAAAAAACTGCTAATTCCATGCCTACTATACTACTGTTACAGTTCACAGGTCTACCATTTGGCCTCAAGGGCGCGTGTTTACACACCAACCTGACCAAACCCCAGATACTAACTTAGCTGACCTCAGTGCCCTATTTATACCCAATTTTTCTCTCGTTACAGATCACAGGTCTACCATTTGGCCTCAAGGGCGCGTGTTTACACACTAACCTTAGCAAACCCCAGAGAATAAAGATCTTAGCTGACCTCAGTGCTGGGAAGGTGGCAGTGTTACTTGTCTCACCCGAGGCACTTGTAGGTGGTGGCAGAGGAGGCGGGTGTCTACCAGCCAATACAAAGATGCCGCCAATATCCTTCGCGTGTATTGATGAGGCGCATTGTCTATCTGAATGGTCTCATAATTTTAGACCCTCTTACCTTAGGGTCTGTAAGGTTAGTTGTTTGCCATCGTAGATTGGGAGTTTGTAAATCCTGGGGCCCGTTTCTCGTGCGTCCCTATATAAAGAGGATATTGGGCGATGGCGCGAAGATATGAGTTTTATTTTCGAGTGGCAAGAACAAAAATATTGTTTTTGACACGAGAAAATAAAACTGATACTTCAAGCCACCGGATAATTTTCTTTCTATTATATGGACAAATTAGAAAAAAAATATTCCAAATTGATTTCCAAGCACTAGTGAGGATATGGAAAATATATCACTCAGGTCCTGGACGTAGCTGCATATGAGATCTACAGGTGGCGTATTTCCCAGTAAAACACTCGTGTCCATATAATAAAGAAAATTACGTTAGTTTTCTGCTCTCCCTAAATTTGTCGGGTGATTTTAGCGTCGATTTGAGGGTTTGAATGAAATATAAAACTAACACGATCAAGCTCGATTTCCTTCCTGAAGACCGCTAAATTTGTTTATGTATTTTGCTACTACTGTTACCAGCAACCAGTAGCAATAGACAAAATTGGCTCACCGTGTTTCGGCTTCTTCACACCCAGTTCAGATCATGCGATGAATCATTTGGGAGGTTACCATTGTTCATTTTGTACATACTTGCATGCGCTCGGTCGTGTGTAAGAAATTGTACAATTGTATCTCCCAAATTAATCATCATATTATATGATCTGAATTGGATGGCAACAAGACGTATACAACGTTAGGCCATAAGCTCCAATCTGCAATTTGCAGTCAAGTCATGCCATTCGCCTTTTTTACACGACAGCCATCTTGGATTTTTCTTTACAGAAATGACTATGCGTGGCTGAGCGTAACACGCTTGGCCTCGCTTTCACGCCTGCTTCGCTGTATTAGAATATAAAAGATGCCGTGTGACAAAGACTAATTGTCATAATGCAAATGTCAAATCTTAAAACGCTTTTAACATCCAGGTCCTGCGTGATCGTCACGGCGTGCAATGCTTTCTGGGACTCACAGCTACGGCCACCCAGTCAACGGCGGACTCTGTCGCACAGCATCTTGGGATAGCTGATCCAGGAGCAGTCATTAGAGGAGCAGCAGTGCCTCCGAATCTTAGTCTGTCCGTGTCACGTGACCGCGATAGAGACAAGGTGGGTATACCGCATGTGCTGTCGGGATGTGAGGCTTATGTAACCGGACCTCGAAAAGAACGAAATATACCTGGCCTATCAAGTCTCCGTGATAACTTTATATTCAACATTGATTTCGCTTCCTCTGATTCGCCCGTGAAGTCTTTGATACCGCGCCTGAGCCTGAGACGGGAGCCTGACATATACTGTCAACCATTCCATTTCCCTGATAAATATTCTGTTCGATGATACTTTGATGACGTCTTCAGTAATCGAAGTTTCCTCGTCAACTATGGCTGTTTCTGTTGTTGGTTCTTCTTTTCAGAGAATTATGCATGGGCCACCTTAACTAACAAAAGTGCTCTCCCCAGGCCCTGGTCCAGCTGCTCCAAGGCCCGCGGTTCTCTCAATGCGAGTCCATCATCATTTACTGTACACGACGCGAGGTTACTGAGCGAGTTGCTACCTTGGTGCGGACCTGTATGCAGCACATGGCACCCACCATTCGGCAGGAGAGTGACGTCACATCCGCTGATGACGTCAAGCCTGGAAAGGGCAAGAAGAAGAAGAAGTAAGTTAAATAATTACTGCGGCACAGTGTCAGGAAGTGTTGGGTAATAGACCTCTTTTGCTACGAAGTCACGTGACCTGAAATGGGTAAACAAAGGCTTTCAACATGGTGGCCGACACGGCGGGAAACGGTACACTTCGAAAAAAGCCTGAAAAATATAGGAAAAACCTCCTGACTAACTATCCACAAGATCCAAGTTTGTCAGTCCTAGTCTTAGCTTCATCAGAGTCATTAATAGTTGATCCTGATTTGAAAGTATATGACTTCTTGGATCTGATTCTGTTTCAGAGCCGTGAAGAGTGCAAGTTTTTATTCTTTGCTTCGCCCAGTTTCCGTACCCCAGTAAGGGAAGAACAACATTGGACATTGTCTAGTTTTTCCAAGCTTGTAAATCCAGTATAATGTCGCATATTACTTCTCTTCCTTAGTTTTGTTGTCGCATGTATCTCAAAACTTCGAGTGAGAACGGCGACTGATTTTTGTCGAATCCATAATCCTGAAATCTTTGCTCGTATCTCTTTCACTTTTCTCGCCCATTTCTAAAAGAGATCAATTCAAGACGAGAACGGGGATATGAAAAGGAACATGAGTAGAAGAGCGTATGTAATTTCCACGTGTTTTCGTAATGTTGCGAGTAGAATGTTGCAAGTCTTCTTATTCATTCGTTCATAATTCTTACCTCTCGTAAACCCGGGTCTTGCGGAAAGCTATGAAATGAAAGTTCCGGGCATTGAGAGAACTATTAATGTAGCCGTGGACAGCACAGTAGTGTACCATTTCGACAGAAATCGCAGCGTTACTAGTTGTGGTGGTTTAATTCCAATACGAACGCTTGCTGCAAGAACTCGATTGTTTACCCATTCCAGGTCACGTGATCGCGTGACCCGAAGCGAAAGAGGTCTATTACTGCGGCACAGTGTCGTGAAGTGTTGGGCTGTGATCTGATGCGTTCTCGTAACATGATGTGATGTACTGCGATGTTATAAAATGTGATGTCATTGGTCATACGAGATAGTGACTAAACGATGTGACGCGATATAAACTATCTTCAATATTTACGCCGTCTCAAAAGTCAGTATACACCTATTTCCAAAACGGTTGCTTCATCACAACTGTCTGTTGTACCTTGCGGTGCTTCATTGAAGAAACTCGTTTTAAAGTGCCACTCAAGGCAGAAATCAACTACATTTCATCAAAAAGTTCCATTATCGTAGGGAACAGTAGCGAAAGAAAAATGTGCTTTACGCGCGCCGTTAATATTTTATTGATTTTTAAATATTTTCGATTGGAGGGTTTTTTCGTTCAACTATGCGCGATGCATCTTGGGGGAGAAGCTCTTCAGAACAATGGTTCCTGTGACGCATGAAGAAGACATAGTGAGAAGTTTTTTGTTCGTCTTTCTTTGTCTTCTTCGTAGTCTTTGTTCTTCATGCGTCACAGGAACCATTGTTCACCCCACAGGATGCAGATCGCATAGTTGAACGAAAAAAAAAACATCGCCAATCGGAAATATTCAAAAATCAACAAAATATTGACGGTGCGCGCAAAACACATTTTTCTTTCGCTACTGCTCCCTTAGATGATGGATCTTTTTGATGAAATGTAGTTGATTTCTGTCTTGAGTGGCACTTTAACCCAGTACAAAAGGTCTTGCGAGCGATCTATTATAGAATATTTTGGTATAAGAAGGATGATAAAAATGGCCTTTTATCCTAAAAACCATTGTCCATGATTCTGTTTTTGGTATACCTTTTTGCACCAATGGCACATCGTGGGCTACAACAAGTTTTGACGGTGCAACCGTTTCTGAAATAGGTGTACCTTCATCCATGCCATTCCTCTCAGACCATCTCATTTCCTTCTTTGAAGGTCTAGAATTTTACATAGATGTTCAACTCATCCATGGTCCATCGCTTTTCACATACCTCAACTCATCCCCCTTGCCCTCAAAGAATAAAATGTATCACCATGTTCTTACCCGTATTTGCCCCCTCCCCCTCAGATCTAAAAAGCAAGCCAGCACGTCCCCCCTGACCTGGGAGGCAGAGAGTTATCATGCCGGCATGTCAGCAGCTCAGCGTCGTCGAGTGCAGAAGCGCTTCATGTCTGGGGAACTTCGCGTAGTGGCAGCCACAGTAGCGTTCGGGATGGGTTTGGACAAGTCCAATGTCCGGGCCATCATCCACTATAACATGCCAAAGAGCTTTGAGAGCTACGTGCAGGAGATCGGACGTGCTGGGCGTGATGGCCTCCCCTCGCATTGCCACGTGTTCCTCGATCAAGAGGTACGAGAAAAACCTGTTTGTAAAACTAGTCAAACCTGTTGACAAGACGTTAGCTCTTGACAAAAATCTGGATAGAAATACTGTCTGCATTCACATACAGTTAATTGCGGACAATCCACAATCGTTGTTGGACCCGAAAAATATCAAATTGGTCAATGCTGCACATTTTTCACGTTGAATCTCGAAGACGAAACGCAACAAAAATCTCGCTCTACTTAGTGCAACAAGTTCGCTGTAACAAATGTGTGCGTGACAGGTCTGGTGCTCGCTGTGAAAAACGCGCAACATCGATCATAAACTTGCAACACGTGACAAGTTGAGGGATTGAAAGAGACGCAATCTCGTCTAACTGGTTATCATGCGAGTTCTCTTTGATTGTTTGTTTGTTTGTTTGTTTGCAACAAGAAGAGTCCATTACTAAGGGTGTTGATCTGCTACTAAGTTTGCAGCCAACACGGTAGAATGAGTGCTATTTATAGAATCGAATTTCCTACTGAAACCTCTTTAATCAGGCGAATACAATGCCAAAGTGGTCTTTTGTCTGTAGAAATCGATCTGTTGCGAAAACGCTTCTTAATTGGACATCGTAATTACGATTTCACGGAAAAGAGCAAATACCCCTGATCCTAAAATAATAAAGTAACACATAATCTACAGTGTTGGGGGACAGTCCTAATGTTAAAGATCGTCACTCTGTAAATGACTTCAGTTTGAGAAACAATCCACAGGACCCCCGCGCTCGAGCCGAAAAGGTCAATGGACAATTCCAGCTATAACGCACGCCCGAGCTGCATGTCGCTAGATGTGGAATATTTGTCGACCCAACTTAAAAAAAAAAGCGCTGCATTCTGGTAGTTATGAGACACGGCTTGGGCATTTCCGAATAAAGAAAAACGCGCGATTATAGCTGGAATCGTTCATAGACCAAATCGGCTTACGGTGTTTACATCTTGTTGCCACCCAATTCAGGTCAGGTGATTAACTTTTGTTAGTTCTGCACATATACTCGTGCACTCCGTCAAGTCAGAAAAAATTCAAAGAAATCATAACATGATCTGAATTGAGTGGCAACAACTTGTAAACACCGTTAGCCGATTTGATCTATTGTTAATGTTATTTTTATGATGTTGTTAGGGTCAGGACCTGTGCGAGCTAAGGAGACACATCCACTCTAATACAGTAGACCGAGTGATGGTCAAGAGACTTGTCAAACGCGTGTTCCCCAGGTGTGAGTGCCGCAAGCTTCATATGGAACGGGTCAACCGGCAGCAGTCTGAGGGGGTGGACGTGGGGCATCAGAGGACTACAGACGTTGAGACTGTTTCTTCCAGCTTGGCGCGTGGTGGAGAAACAAGTTCTACCTCTGATGGGAAAACAAGTTGTGCCGAGGGGACCCCTGATGGGGAGACGACCTCTCCTGGGAGTACCCCTGGTGGGGAGACAAGTTCTAGGGAGGGCACCCCTGGTGGGGAGACAACCTCTACGACAGGTACCTCTGATGGGGAGACAACCTCTACGACGGGTACCTCTGATGGGAAAACACGTTCTACGGAGGGGATCTCTGGTGAGGAGACTATTCCTACTGAGGGAACCCGTAGTGGGGAGGAAAGTACCACGGAGGGGATCCCTGACGGGGAGTACTGTACGGAAGGTATGGAGGAGGACTTCCCTAGTCATGAGATGTTTTGCGAGATTTCTGAAGCAGATGAGGCAAACGCATGTCAGACGATAACTGACGGACAACGCGGGCTACAGGAGGACTCCAACGGTGTCGCTCACGAGGTATTGGAGAGCCCATCAGAGACGATCGGAGTGGATCATCCAAACGCAGG
The DNA here is from genome assembly GCA_033964015.1 of Scolanthus callimorphus. Classification (NCBI taxonomy): domain Eukaryota; kingdom Metazoa; phylum Cnidaria; class Anthozoa; order Actiniaria; family Edwardsiidae; genus Scolanthus; species Scolanthus callimorphus. The sequence goes on along the minus strand of JAWWUD010000019.1, from coordinate 231,716 downwards.
ACGATGCTGTGGTGGACACGAGGTGGCCATTGTGACTGAAACAGCGGTACAAGATTTGGACATGCGCGAAGAGAGTATAGCGACTCTGTTGTGTTATCTAGAGCTCCATGCGAACCGCTGGCTTGAAGTGCTACCTTCGGTAAAATCGATGTGTACAATCAAATTCTACGGCGGCCACGCCCATATGCGCGCCGTCGCCAAACGGATCCCCCCTGTAGCTGCCGCCCTAGCGATGACTGATAAAACCAGCAAGAAAAAGAGTACACTCACCTTCTGTGTGGTCAAGCTAGCTGACAAGATGGGCTGGGATCTGGACCCGGTGTGCGGGGAACTCAGGGGCCTACAGTGGAACTCGTCTTTAGCACCAACCTCGGACATGGGCTCCACCGGACAGTCTGGAATCCTGGTCGAGTTTTCGGACAATTCACTCCGTGTCCGAGCACCCGGGGATTTAACGGACGCAGAGCGCGACGGTGTTGTCGACTTCCTTGACGACCGTATCCAGGCAGAGGAGCGTGCTCAGCTCAAGCAACTGACAACACTGCATACGTCACTCAATGGCGTGTCCCGTAAAGGCATCTGGGAGTGCTCTGAGGAGGCAGACGCGACCGCTGACCGACAGTTGAAGAGTATCATCAAGGAATACTTTGACAACAGGACAAACGACACGGAACAACAGCTGCGCGAAATACAGGGCAACAAAACTCGCGCATGCGCACCGGATATTCAAACACGTGACGAGCTCGTGAACTGGGACTGCATATCACGTGATATACGAACTTTGGTGGGTATCCATCATGATCAGTCGTTCACAGGTCGCGCGGTTGCCAGAATATTTCACGGTATAGATAGCCCGTGCTACCCAGCGGAGGTCTGGGGTCGAGATAGACGCTTCTGGAGAAAGCATTTGAACGTTGACTTCAACAGTTTGAGGAAGTTTTCTCTTCGAGAGCTCCTTAAATTCAGATGATGGAAAACAAATATGCATAAATAATCAGGACTGGAAATTGCACAAATCACGGCTTGGCGACAAAAAAATTCAACTTAGGCGCCAGCAGGCGACCGAATATTTTGGTACTCTTTTCAAGCTTGATGACACCTGAAATTCAGATGATGGAAAACAAATATGCATAAATAATTAGGACTGGAAATTGCACAAATCACGGCTTGGCGACTAAAAAATTCAACTTAGGCGCCAGCAGGCGACCGAATATTTTGGTACTCTTTTCAAGCTTGATGACACCTGAAATTCAGATGATGGAAAACAAATATGCATAAATAATTAGGACTGGAAATTGCACAAATCACGGCTAGGCGACAAAAAAATTCAACTTAGGCGCCAGCAGGCGACCGAATATTTTGGTACTCTTTTCAAGCTTGATGACACCTGAAATTCAGATGATGGAAAACAAATATGCATAAATAATTAGGACTGGAAATTGCACAAATCACGGCTTGGCGACTAAAAAATTCAACTTAGGCGCCAGCAGGCGACCGAATATTTTGCTGCTCTTTACAAGCTTGATGACACCTGGCGACCAAAAGTTATGTTCAGGCGACCTGTTTTTTGCACTTGGTTGCCAGCTGACGACTAGGAAAACAAGTTAATTTCCAGCCCTGATAAAACAAATATGCATCTGTATTTAACAAATGTCCTCTGATTTTCCGTGGTATGTCCTCTTATATACCACGGAATGACGTAATAAAGTGGTCAAAATGTTGTGGACTCACGAGGCGCAGCCGAGTGGGTCCGCAGTGCATTTTGACCACTTTATTATGCATTCCGTGGTATATAAGAGGACATACCACGGAAAATCAGAGGACATTTGTTTTATACCACAACAAAAAGGCAAAAAAAAAAAGGCAAAAGCAGCGCGCGCGCAACCAAACGGTGTTTTCGTTGGTTCTTTTTAGCGCGCGCGCTGATGATGGCGCGTTCCGTGGTATGTCCTCTTATGTACCCACGGCTGAGAGCCAATCAGAACTCGAGAAACGCGCGCGTTGTGGTATAAATATCTATTGATATATTTGCCTCAACATTATGTGTATATTTCATATTTCATTTTGTATCAGAGACATATTAGTGAGTTTAAACTTGTAGCGCTCGGCTATGCTGCGAACAATTCGCAGTACAAAAATACCATATTTGTGAAACGATGAATTGCTGCCGCTTGCACAATCATGTTTTTTTCCTAGCAACTGCTCTTTTAAGCACTTCAAATACAGTAAACACCCACATATAGGAACAAATAGATTGAGAACATCAGACTGAAATTTGTCATTTTAGATACCTGTTCTATAAGAACCTTACAGTATATATATGGAAGTTCTATTCAGGCTGACCCTGAATAGACCTAGGCTTGGGCGTAATGTTTTTCCCATCAGATCACGTGGCATTCCAAAGAGTATTCTCTCTTTATTTCGAAATCTTCCATATTAATATATCCTTCGGTGCGTAGCAGAAAAAGAAAGAGAGAATACTAATGGGAATGCCACGTGATCTGAAATGGGAAAACATTACGCCCAAGCCGAAGAAGTCTATTGGTTGTTCTCGTATGCGGGTGTTTGATGTATTTCCAAATATGATACTTTGTGTAACGTGAATAGCTCTAAGCATTGCACTGGAGGGAACTATGGTCGTCACGCGTTTGATAGCTTCCTTCGCTTCCTGTGGTCTCGCCCAAGAACCACAAGGGGCCCAAAGAACGATTTCAGAAACACTAAGTTGTTCCATAAAACCATGAACTATGCATCATAATGAAGTGACTTTTTATTCGAATTTGGCAAACAAAACTACACTAAGGACACTCAATAACATTTTATTATTCAGCACATAGATGTAATGCCCAAATATGGTCATTACAACATCAGTGAACAACATGAATTGGATTGCGCCCTTTGTTCTGTGAACCAATCGATCTCCTGTTGGCACATTAATAACAATGGATGACGTCAGCGCGAACAGTGCTATATCCGTCATCTGAGCAAAATGTGATGTGTTGAGCTCGTTAAAAGCGTGCAGAATTGAATCTTTTCTAGGGTGTTCTTGTGCTATCGATGTACTTAATAATCAACAATAAGTCGCCCACGGCGACATAAATATCGGTGTTAGTCGAGGTGACTATTAGCCGATATTTACGGAGCCTGAGGCGACTAATTGTTTTGATTACTCAAGTGACTTTATAGATTTTCGACAAAAAATTCGCGTTCAGGGGTATTTTTTAATGTTCTCGTAGTAAAGTGTGCGCGCGATCCCCAATGCTTTCAATGTTATATTCAATATAGCAAAATATGACGAACGTCTCGACCAATCAGCGCGCGGAATCGTTTGAGTAATTACAGCTATTTCAAGAAACGTCGGTAAAATGCTCGAGCGTACGCGCCCAGACCGCTAGGGAATATGGGTAAACATCTTACAAAGCAATTAAAAATATTTTTGGTATCGCAAAACACACGTTTACTACCTTATTCTCGATTCTTTTTCTTATTCTCTCACAGTCTTGTACCATTATTCCTGTAGCGTGGTCGCGTTTGCTCCGACAACGTTTATTTAAAGGCACATCACCAACCGGGAGCCCCGTTTTCTTTTGTTTTCAAATTGATCCATTGTTTTTCGGATGCTCTGATTGGCTTAGAGTCCGCAAAGTCTCTCGGTTGGTGATGGGCCTTTAAATAGCTGTATACTAATAGCCATTATTATTCAGCACATTGATGCACTGCCCAAATATGGTCATTGGGACGCCAATAGCTGTCTTCTGTACATGACATATATCCTGTGATATCTGTCAATATGATGTGAATATGATGTGTTGAGCTTCAAATATGATGTGTTGAGCTCGTAATTAATACGCAAAAGTAAATCCTTTCTGGGATTGTTTTGTGCTATCGATGTACTTTTTAATAAAACCATTATACTGCTCGATTTTTGCAGAATATCGTCTGATTTAGCCAACTCGGGACTGCGTCCCTCGTCGTATCAGACAATATTCTGCGCAATCTCGCAGGATAATGGTTAATTATCCTGCTCGATTTTGCAGAATATCCTCCCAGTCAGTATCGTTATGGACGATACTCCCGGGGGGGGACTCGGAATAAAAATGACGGGGGGGGGGGGGGTGGAGGGGTTCGACGGAGCTCTAAATTCCATACCCAAAAAACTACCTGAGCCATAAATTTTATACCCCCAAAAATACCTGCTCCCAAAATTGGATACCCAGAAAAATACCCGACTTTTTTAGCCTAAAAAAGCTATTTAATACCAGCATTGTCCATTTTCTTTGCCTGTCATCACCTGTGGTGGCCATGCCCGTCCAATAATGTTTCCGGAAATAGCTTCAGCTTTAAGGCAGTATCTTGATGATCAACTAGCCTGTCAGAAGTTTCAACCCCAAAAAAATACCCGCGGATTTTTTCGACACCCAAAAAAATACCTGGCAGAATTTTCAACCCAAAAAATACTTTTACTACAGATTTCATACCCAAAAAAATACGTAGCCCCCCCCCCCCCCCCCCGTCATTTTTACATCCGAGTACCCCCGTGGGACGATACTTCTTTGTTTTGAGATGCGTAGAAGAGTTGCTTGACAGGCTCCCTTTAATCAGCCGATGAAAATGGATGCTTTCTCAATCTTGGCATGTTGCTATGCTTTCAAAATGGCGGTTGCGGGCTCCTTTATGCGGCATTTCGGGCGAAAATAGATTGCAAACGCTACTCGCGACTTATACCAACAATACCGTTCGTCAAAGCTTTCTACCTTTTCTCCTTCTGCGCGACTAACTTATTGAAAACCCCATATAAAGAAGAATTAGAAAGACGCTAAGATTATTACAGAATGTATTTTGAGACTCCAGCGTAATTCAGCTTACGAGCTGCAAGTTCTAGGGAGTCGGTCGCTATATTTATCAACTATCCCCCGAAGGTGAATAGCGGTGGATATATACCGAGACGCGAAGCGTCGAGGTATATATCCACCGCTAGGCACCGACCCTGGGGGGGATAGTTGTTTTAGTATATACCAAATCAGTAGAATAAAATACGGTGATTAAAATGTTCAAACGCAATATCGCGCGCCAAACGAGCCGCCAAACGAGCCGCCATATAAATGGTGCTGGATATCTACTTGTTGAGGAACCAATCAGAGCGCGCAAAAATGACTATTCACTGATTTGGTATATACTAATATATATTATTACAAAATGTCGAGCTATTGTCTATTTTTGCGTTTTCGTGACTGAGTTCTCGGCATACACGGTCCTTAGCTTCGCTCGTATGAAAGCCAATTATAATTCTGCGAACTCCCACTTTCGTTTGTGTTTGGTTTCTGCTTGGTCCAATGTATTTACTTTTCACTGTTTAGTTTTCTACACTCACCTGGAATCCGCCATTTCGGAACTTATAGCGGAAAACGGTCGGTTTGGGACCGGTCATCAATGGGCCCATTCTCGTATTCAGACATTACATTCTCGTCACCTCGCTCGTTAGGGAGGCTCTAATGACAGCCATTGATGCATGCGCGAGTTCTGATGCAGAGCCGTCGATAATAATCATAATAAACTTTATTTAATAAACTTTAAGTGAAGCACGGTTGATCCAGCGTTACGGCGTTGGGTCTCTCACCGCTGTAAACGACAGGAAATTTTCTTTCTGTTCGGGTCTTGGTCGAAACTGGTCCATATTGTGAGTTGAACTTTGTTCTACTGTGTTTCTCGTCTTTCGGATGAGACAATAAACCGAGGTCCCGTCTCGCCTTTCTACTCTACCCAGTTTCAGGGGGGACGTTAACGAACCACTGGGGACGTAATGAACCCTCTGGCAGTGACCACCCTTAGTGTCTGTGCTTATGACCGCTTGGCTGCCAGTGGCGCCCTTGGGAACCAACGAAATTCATAGTTCCGATGAAACAATGGAGCCATTTCACGCTATCTGGAGATACCAATCAGAGCTGGAAAGATTCTCCCTCGGGAACTGATCTTGTCCCACAAACAGTATTTCAGGACTTCCGAAATCAGTCCGATGTGCAGCACTTTTTTTGCCTTTTATGACAGTATAAACTGAGATCATCTGAAGAAAGGATATCTGGTACTCCTAAGCGGGATCGGAATATTTTTGGACTTTTTTTAAGGAAAACCCTGGTTTGTTTGTGGGACATAACAACAGTAACTATGGCTTTGAATGACAGGTCGGAACTATGAATTCAGCTTACGAGCTGCCAGTTTTTACCCACGGAAATTTCATTTTCGAATTCGCCGCTATACCGCTGAATATGCATCAACGGCGCATAAATACAGTGGGAGCCTCATTTCGAAGTCGAAAGGCTTGTAAATAACCGACGAGTGCGAAAAGTTTTCTCAAGTTTGTCTATTGTCTCAATAGGCGATTTGCACTAACTGGGTCACGTGACCCAAATCCCATACATTCTGAATAAAATCTTGAAAATTCAACTCGCTGCCATTTGCTCCAGGTTAGAGATTTTAAGCTGAAACTTGGGTTTCTGACTAATATCAATTGGTTCTTTGTATTTCTGGAATTGATTTTGACGAAACATCTCGTTAAGAGGTAGTTGGGGTCACGTGACCCGGTTAGTGCAAATGGCCTATTCAACCATGTAAATGCTGTAAATGATTCGTTTGAGAAGTGTTTTTCATCAGGATTTCAGAACACTTCGAAGAAACACGCTGTGGCTATTACCTTATTCTCCTTGTTTTTCGTGGGTTCTTAGATTCGCAAATTTCGCGATTTTAAAAAATTCGCGAACTTAAAGATCCGCGAAAAATAATGACCGCGAACTTTGATCTCGCGAAATTTAATGGACATAGAATAGATTGCTACCAGTTCAAGAAGGCTAGGTGGACGACCGCGTGTGTCATGTGGGATAGCCACGATATTTGCTTCTGTATTCCCCTCGGCGCCTCTCTTCTCGATACTCAATAATGACTCGGAAGAACAAGAAGACTTTTTATTACTGTAAGACTGACTTTTAGAGGAATACAGCTGCAGCTAAGGGACAGCATATTTGTTTTGTTTCAATTGCTGATTAAGGAGGCTGCCTTAATGCTCTCCACCACCAAACTTTGTCGAAACAACCTCAAATTTGGGGATTTCACACATTTCGGTGAGCTCTTTTCAAATATGGTAATTTTATTTCGCTAGGATCAAAATTCAAAATGTCACGCAACACCTGCAAACTCCCCATTATCCCAGATACCGAACTGACTAATAAACTACGTTAGACGTTTACATGAGGATTTTGACGCGCAGAATCAGTCTTTGCTTCTTTTCCGCCATGTTTATCGATGGAGATAACTTATACAATATTGAGATCTGGAAGCTGACTGGACGCTGATTGGACAATTTTTGCAACGATTCGCACCAAATTTATTCTAAAAATAGATAGGTCAGGAAAAACGCTGCCTCACGGATCCAGTACCAAAGATGAAAGCTCCTATTGATGGGCTCCTGGTTCTTTTATGGCGCGTTTTGTTGTTATTTCATAAAACAAATAGAACACATTCTATCCAATGAAAGAACATGATCAATGCCACTCAGCCAATCAGCGACCGGCAATTTCGTCCCCTTATATATCCCATAGAAACTAAAGCGTCAAGCGGCGAGGGCATTGAACAATAGGGAAATTAGGGGTTTGTAGATAGTCATTAGTATTCATGCTCATAGTCATTAATATTCTCTGAGTTGCACTTTGCAATTCGTTGTTCTCCTGAAGAAGAACAAAGAAAACCAAGGTGCAACATATACTAATGACTATGAGCATGAATACTAATGACTATGTACAAACCACACCCTGTTCTCCCTCGCCGCTTGACACAACTAACTCTAGAAAATAATGGAAAACGTTGACCTCATTGTCATCTTTTGCAAAATAGCCCTTTATTTATAACAAGTCTCTCCAACATCTTTCTATAACAAAATAAAGCAAATCAAAATTAGTACATTATCAACCTTCCAATGAACTCTTTGTTTATAATAACCACGTTTATAAGAATTCGAAGTTTTATTAGGCAAAAAATTAAGAACAAGGGGCTCTCGCACGCTTAATATCCGTCCACCGTGGGCATAAAATAAGTAAAATAGTAAACGTAAAAACACATGTATATTTGCCCGAAGTAATCAAAATAATCCTCCAGATTTATAGAAAAACTCGCGTCCATTCTCTAACCATTACGTATGACTAGTTTTACGGGAAAACAAGGTGGTCTGCGTCGGCGGAGACGTGAACATGAACAACAACAACCAAAGGTTGAGATTTATGTTAAACGCCGTGGAAAAATGGTGTTTTGCTGACGTTTCGAGCATTAGCACTACGTCGGAGCAAAGAGACGAAGGGCTAATGCTCGAAACGTCAGCAAAACATCATTTTTCCGCGGCGTTTAACATAAATCTCAACCATTGGTTGTTGTTGTTCACATTCTACCCAATGTTCCATAACCTGATGGTAGCACTTGTGAATGGTTGGTCAAACAACAAGTAACTGTGGGAACACAAGCCCCTCTCAGCTTTTGTTTTTCTCCCAAGCTTTCAGGCGTGTTACCATCAGGCTATGGTGCATGGAAAATGTGCTCTATTTCTTGGAAGTACCAGTTTACCGATTCATTTTGTATCATTCTAGAGAGAAAATGGGAGAAACGTATTTGCTTGTCTGATTTTCTAATTAGTGTGACGTCATCTGTGCGCAGCGCTATTGACGTCTATCACCTCGTCAGGTGTTAAGTTGACGCCATTCATCTCAATTGACGCCAGTCATTTCAGTTGACGCCAGTCATATCAGTTGTCGCTAGTCATAACAGTTGAGTTCTTTAATCTTATATCAGTTCTCAGTTCAGATAACCTCAGTTGACGCCAGTCACAGCTGACGGTGGTCACATCTGTTGAGGCAAGTCATCTCAGTTGAGTTTTTTAGTTCAGTTTGACCTCAGTTGATGCCAATCACCTCAGTTGACGCAAATCACCTCAGTTGACGCCAGCAATATCATGCAGTTGACGCCAGTAAGATAAGTTGATGCCAGTCACGTCAATGGACGCCAGTCGTCTCAGTTGAGTTCTTAGTTCAGTTGCTTTCTAGGTGTTCACCAGACCCGCATCAATTTATTTGTTCACGAGACCCGTAACACTTCCGCCATCTCCTCTTCAAAGCGCCTATCGCTTCTGCCGTCAATTATCACTTGCTAGGTGTTCACCAGACCCGCATCAATTTATTTGTTCACGAGACCCGTAACACTTCCGCCATCACTTCTTCAAAGGTGTGCTTGCTGATCACGACAGAAAAAGACGAATTTGTGGTTGAAGAGAGCTCGTTCACGTCAGCGTTTCTTATCCAATTAAGTGCAGTCTCACTATCCCTGCGTACTCCATTGAGGGTTATCACACTCCCCCTGCGTAAGTCGTCTGGCATGACATCACCCCCCTGACGGGTACACAATGACGTCATAGCTCGTCGGAAATCGCGGCTGCGTAGTGTGTAGATAGCGGGAGTTATGATGGCACTGATGTAGGCCAGGAATGCAGTGGCTTCCGCTTCTTGAATGACTGGACCGTGCGTGACTCGGCGGAGGTACATGATCATGATTGGTAGGTAGCACGTAAGAAATGCACCAATCACCATCCCTGAAAAATACACGCTATCATTAGCGAGACTCCATTAATATATAGATTTAGGCACTGCCTAAAAGCGGAGCTCCTGGTGCATTAATTACAATTCAAACACACATTATTCAATGTTACGTGATCGAGGCTCCATTAATAAGGCGTAGGACATACGCCGGTCCCAATGAGCCGTTCCTAATGCAAATAAACTCAGGCAATAGAGTATCCTCATTTGCATCAGGAACGGCTCATTAGGACCGGCGTTTGTTCGGCATGTGATAAAACCCGAAACACCAAAATGAAACCACCGTAACAAAACAACCGAAACCACCGTAATAGCCGAAACCGCCGTCACAGACCGTCAAAACTACCGAAACAGCTCGTCGTAACCACCGGAACATATATTTTTTACCTGTGAAAACGCTTGTTAACGTACGATACGCGAGTGTGACAAAAGTACAAAACGAGCGAAGGTAGGAAGGAAAATTCTGGGCAGCCTTCGATCGCAAACCGTATTCCGCTTTAAAAACCGGTAAAAAAATATCTGTTCCGGTGGTTCCGACAAACTGTTTCGCTGGTTTCGACGGGCTGTTACGGCGGTTTTGGCTATTCCGGTGGTTTCGGTCATTTCGTTACGGTGGTTTCGTTTCGGTGTTTCGGGTTTCCCGTTTGTCCTATGCCGTAGAGTAAATCTCTCAAATCTCTACTAACAAAGCGCCTGGTAGAACGTCTGACTAGACTACAGAAGGTCGTGGGATCAAAGTTACCGCGCGCTAAAGAACTTCGAATAAGAAAAATTTAGTATCTACTACAAGGGCATAGGACATACGCAGGTCTAATCATGAGCCGTCATTAACTAAAAAACAGAAACATCGAAACTAGAAATATAATTACGCTATTTTCAAAATATTGCTTGATTCTGGGTTTTCTGTTTCGTTAATCGAACCAGCTGAATGAACCAATCAGGTCCTGGACCTGTTTCGCCTAGTGCACTCGAATGGCTTCCGTCACGACCGTTTCTGTTTGGATTTGAAATGCACTGCGAAACATCAAATTTCATGCCCTTGACTCAATATATATATTGACTGGGCAGAGGTCATATGGGCTAGAATAATCAATGTCTTAGTCAAATCTAACTAGTAGGTCCATTTTTGTAGTAGTCCAGTAAATGAATGGGATAGGTTGGACAAAAATGGTAACAAAGGTTTCTCACTTGAAATGTGTTTATTGGTGGTATGTTAGTACACACATAAAAATCCACCCGAATCCAACGATGGGAACATCCTTTTTTTCAGCCTGGAAAATTATTGCTTTTCCTCAATCCAAGATGGCCGCCATTTTGAATAAAATAAACATAATTTGGGAACTAATAACATATTAACACATATCAAGTGTGAAAGTTGACTAATTTTAGTATTTCCATTCGTTTGATGTTATTTTCGCGGACAGCCAAGGTCAAGGCCGCCAGTAAAAGTCAAGGTCAATTTGAAAGTAATATAAAAATGACTAAAATTTGGTAAAAAATTGAGTACGTTTCTTGTTCTTTGGTGCAACCCCAATTTCTGGTGAGATGATAAACGTTGTACCAATACAGGGTTAAATAAAGAAGCTACTTCTAGCAAAAGGAAATAGTTTTTGGTCAAATCCAATCAGAAAATCCAATATGAACGTCGCAGTTGGAATTTTTCATGACGTTAAAAGATACTACAGAAAAGCCTACCGTGAAGGAGAAATTTCTTCTTGAGTGCTTCACGGTCAACATATACAGATTATGATTTCCAACGCTGGCCTTGTGCGTCGGCAAGTGGAATATCCTTGTATCCTCAGCAACAACGGCTGTCAGCTTTTCGTTAATGGAGCTGCATGGCATTTTGCAAATTGTGTTGTTTACATCCTCATCTGCATGCTTCACTTGGACATCCTGGCCTTCCTTGGTCATCTCATCCCCGAGTAGGTTAGTGGGCCTGCTTGTTAGCTCCATTGGCAATTAAGGCTTTTTACTCACTATGAGACGCATTCCTCCAGATTCCGAGACACGCGCACCTATATCATTACTTGCCCTGCGACGAAGTACTTCACCCTTAGTGCTTGCCTTCATACCCGTCGAAGACAACCAATACCAATCCATAGATGGCTTTCACGTTACGAACACACAATTGACTTATGGAGCAGTCGTCCTCCATCAATAGCAAACTGAACGCGAGTGATGGTAAGGGTTGGAACAACACATAGGTCACGCTTTACGAGGTAATTATGGTTTAGTTCTGTTTGTCTCTCGGTCCGCTTAAGCATACGATAATCGAAGAGGGATGCACGTCAACAGCAAAAATCGTATTAGAGGAGAATGGAAAGAGGGATTTAACTGATTTCCGTTCCACAAGTGCAGCTCTCAGACTAGCGTCTTCATCTGATTCTTTTGTGAAAATGTGTATTCTGCTACAGAATTACCGACCATGGACGCGAGAAAAAGGGGGTATTCCTAACTGCTTGTGCGTCATACACATTCTGTTTTATTAGCAGCCAATGGTGGGTTGAGACTTATGACTTAGCTATAACACTTTCTTGTCATGTAAAGCCGAATGCGCGACGGTATGAACTCGCGACGCCTATCACTCTCAGGTCATCAAGAAGACGTCCGAACGCGCAGCAAAGGTATATTTTCACACCCGCTTATTCTGTACAGCAATTTACGTACTACTGTATTTCATGCTATTCATTATGCTTTGCCCGAGGACCGGGAAATCCTCACAGTCGATCGGGGCTCCAATTACGAGTTTCCCTGTTCAGTGTGGTGTGTTAGTAAGTTGTAAGACCTGCACTGAGGATCGGCAACTTCCGACATGGCAACTTTCCGTAGTGTATGTGAGAGACGGGACCTACGGTTTAACGACCTTATCCAAGAAGACGCGCCAGGTCTAACCATTTGCAGATATTAGATTAGGCAGCACCTTCCCCTCATTTATTTACAAAAGACCCTGAGTGTTGGTCCGGCCTGGGTGATATTGAAGGTAATATTCTGAAAGGAACTATTTTAAGTCGATCTCTCCAGGGTCGGACCCAAACTTTGTAACAGTTTGTCATAGTCGTAGCAGGGCGCGTATAAAATGTATTTCCATGAAACAAAGAAGATAACTTCAAACCAATTTTTAGAACAAAAAGTGGAAAACGCATTATATTGTCATAGCGTCATTTACTATGCGGCTATCACTTACCTGAACAACTCAACTGTTTGCGACCAAACCACTTACCAGAAATTGTCAATAATTCCCAGCTACCCCTCCCCGATATAATCGTTTATGAGCGACGGATTTAAGGGGGCCACTCTCCCCCCCCCTTTTTCTAGGGAGATTTTTTCATACATTTACTGTATTTGATAAAGGAAATGTGCAAATTTTCGTCCCAAGTTTTCACAATCCGCCTCACCCAACCTGAGTTTTAGACCAAAGAACGACAAACATAACTTTCACAAACTTTAGCCTTTTTTGCATACTATTATTGAATTGACCTTGGCCTTAACTGTTGACCTTGGCCTTAACCCTGTCCTTGGCTTACCTCGAAAGTAGCATCAAACGAATTGAAATATTAAAATTATAAACTTTCACACTTTATAACGTGTTGATGTGCTCATTATTTCCCAAATTATGCATTTTCTATATAAAACGGCCGCCATCTTGGATAGAGGAAAAGCGAGAATTTTCCAGGCTGGAAAAAAGGATGTTCCCATCGTTGGATTCGGGTGGATTTTTATGTGTGTAGTAACATACCAGTAATAAGCATATTTCAAGTGAGAAACCTTTGTTACCATTTTTGTCCAACCTTAAGTAAAAATATTTATTTACTGGACTATAGCCAGCAACAAGTCTTACAGCTGGTCATTTGGACAGAGCAGATGCGAAATTCTAACTTCGCAGTTTATGAATACAAGCTCAAGATTTTGTACACAAGTAGTTCTTATAGCCAAAGAAAAAAATTCAAATGTTTAAAAAAAATTAACTTTAGTTATTAAGGCCTAAACGTGGGGAGAGGTGTTACTTTAATCAGCACAAGAATGAGCATTTTCTTGAATATTTCTTGCCAGCTTTGTGCGGATAGTGTCAAAATTGAGTAAATTATGCTAGGGAATGTAAGAAATCTTTTTCACAAGAAAATTTGAGAAATAGCTGCAGCCAAATAAAACTATAAAAGAAACAGAACATCATAGTTAGTTTCGCTCTGTCGGTCATTTACAATTTCGGTGGCTTCAATCCCGACATTTTCCGTATTAGAGGTTATGGCTTATGTTATATTTAACAATTAGTCGCCGAAGGCGACGCGATTATCGGCGAATAATCACGGAGCCTGAGGCGACTAGTTGTTTTAGTATAATTGCTCAAGTGATTCATAAGGTTTTTAGAAAAAAAAAATGTTTTTGTTGTACTTTTTTACGATCATAACAAAACTCGCGCGCGCGCTCCCAATCCTTTCAATGTTATAATATCCTGTACGTGATTATAGCGAGAGAACACGAACCTCTCGACCAATCAGCGCGCGGAAATTCTTATAATCGCTTGAGTAATTATACTATAGCCTACTAGTAGCTCATCAGAATACAGCATTAATGATAGGCCAGTAGTGGCCCAGCCAAACAGAATGCATTATTGATAATAGAAAATGGCAGGGAAAATATGGCAAAATTGAGTCCACGTTTAATGCTATTTGATGTTTGTATCTTTACTAAAGCCGTCTACCACTTGCAAACAATCAACTGCAAGGCCCTAGTGCTAACCAATTTGTACAAATTATTTTCAGGCATCTTTCAGACACGATGGCATCGTTTTGCACAATTTTTTGTCTTCGCTAAGAGGCTCATTTTACCGTCGAATGGCCCGGAAGTCTAGTTTTCTTAATTTCCTTTCGACAGCGCTTTATATGAAAAAATGGTTTAAAAAGAAAATACACAGCGAAAAAAACCATCACCACTCTTTCTTCCCTCAGACTTTGCACATCTACGTGACAGCAATTTCATTGGTAGAAAATTTCTCCGAAATGAGCAACGAAAATAAGCTCCCCGTTTTCATTCGCGATATTGAAGCAATACAAATCTTATCCTGTATTGTTCGTTCATTAAGCATTAGGGCGTATCTTTCTATGACGTGCTAAATAGAACACGCGTGATAGTTGGAGACACTTATAAAATCACGAGGTACAGGCGAGTGTTTAACGGTCCGAGTGCCTCTCCCATAAGCAATATTTCGCCAATAAAGTGAAAGAATATTGTGCCTAATGCTTTTATGATATAGGCATTACCAGGAGCTCACCAATAGGAGCTTTCATCTAACCTATATAGCTGAGGTCGCGTATTTCCTGACCTAGTTATTTTAAGTTGTGAATTTGCATTTTAAATTTGCTGCTGGTTCCCCGAGTGGTCCAGAAGATGGCAGCGAAGGCCAAACGTAGTTTTCGGAAATTTTGCGGCTGGGACTAACCGCCATAATTGTTATCTCAGATACTAAACTGAAGAGAGTAAACTACTTTCGACATTTTCAGAGGAATTTGACTCGCAGAGTTATTCGCTTCTTTCCGCCATGTTTATCGATGGAGATAAATTGTGCAATATTCAGACCTGGAAGCTCACTGGACGCTGATTGGACAGTTTCCTGCAACGAATCGCACCAAATTTGTTCTAAAAATAGATAGGTCAGGAAAAACGCTACCTCACGGATCCAGTACCAAAGATGAACGCTCCTATTGATGGGCTCCTGGTGTTACTTTATCGGTGAAGTAGAGTACAGCTTTAGCTAATTAGGGCGCGCATTAGATATATTTGAATATATAAAATATTTTATTTCATTTCGTTGGGAAAATGCCGAATAAGTAATAAATTGCGGAAGAAGTTTGCACGCGCTTCGAAGTTTTTCCAGATAACACTGATTTGCATAGCAACGCTTTGAGCAAAATTATTCATCCTACGAATTCTCGATCTTTAAACTGTCCACTGCATGGGATATTGTCATCTTTCTTCATAATGTCTGATTGATTATAAGGCGCCATTATTTCTGGTGCAGGGAAATATAAAGGAAAAAACAAATGCTCTCACTCTTGTTGCTATGCTCCGTTTTAGTCCGCCTTCTAAAGTTGAATACTAATTTGTCTCTTGAACCAATTAAATTGGTGCTTGGACGTAGTGCGCAGAAGCGCACTTAATCAGCTCATTAACTCGGTTCGTAACCAATGTGGCCAAGTAGGCGCGAAGGAGACAGGTAACGGGTAAAAGGTACCCATCAAGAAATTTCCGTGTTTGAATAAACTGCTGCCCCTTTGATGTTGTCTAATTTCAGGCGATTACCTCGCCGCCTGTCCGGTGACTCTGTTGAGTCACGTGACCATTATTAGCCTGACGAAGGCCATGGGTTATGGCCGCAACGTCGCTACGTTGCTAATTTTATGATTTCCAGTAAGTGATTTATTTTTTGTTGACATTCTGTTTCTACTGGATGGATAATTGTTTTTTTCATCATCTCGAATGGAACTTTTTTTAAACCAGATTTCACCTATCCTGTTCATGTAAACAAACCATGACGTCATAGTGTTATAGGGCAAGGACCCGATTTCGGCCCTAAAAGATACCAATCTCCCTAAAATTTTATTGAAGATCAAGATCACCTCTAAATGAGACCAAATACCGTGATTTTAGCCCCTAAAAGATACGACGATTATCCCGGACCAAAAATATGGGAGTCCCTCTCCCCCCCGGGCTTGGAATTTTTTTTCTGATTTTTGTAGCCCTTCCTTAACCACCACAAAAAAGCAAAGCAATTAAAATACAATCATATCTTGTGTTGTATGAGTGTATGCTTTGTGAGAGGTAGATTTTGTTTATGCCAGTCATGTATGAATTTAGGTGCTGGAAGTTGATAGATATTGTTTACATTTAATAGATCTAGAAGATTGAGTACAGGAAGTGCAGATGGAGTTTGCTTGCCATACAAAGCTTCAAAGAAATTTACTTTAGCAAGATGGTTTTCTTTTACTTGAAGTCGAGTCCTAAATGTGACGTCAAAAATTTGAAAATTTTCGAATGTTTGATATTGAATAATGGAAGACCAACTCCAACAAACGTTACATGCAAAAAATGAGCTGAATCGGTTAAAACGCGACTGAGATATGGACCGCTGAATACATAATTTTCTTTAACAAATCACTGTATTTTGGACTCAGTTCAAGACTGTTTGGGACTGAACCAAAAATACAGTGATTTGTAAAAGAAAATTATGTATTCAGCGGGCCATATCTCGGTCGCGTTGCAACCGACTTGGCTAATTTTTGGTATGTAGCTTTCATTCGATATATTTTTGTGACGTCATCACTTTTAGGACTCTATATGGGGATATATTAGGTTGTGGTAAATTTGTCGGAGCTGCTTAGGAGAAAGAAAGTGCCGAAACGTATAGAAAATACCAGTGCTACGAGAAACACGTTTACAAACGGATGTAACGTGATATTCCCAGTTTATTTTTTTCATCAATTAGAACATCTAAATATTGAATGTGTTATTTTTGTTTCAGCTGAAAACTTCAACTATTGTTGTCTGGTAGCGTTATGCTTATTGAATTAATTATCATAATGTAAGTTTTGGAAAGGTTTGTAGAACGTTTGTTGACATTACACCAGTCTTTTACTTTGACTAATTCATCGTCTATGTCTTTTTCAAGGTCTTTGGGGTCATTTGCAACTACAGGACAAGTACATCAGGGCTAGTGAAATCACTTGGATGTGACACACTCGAGACCAGACGCTTATATAATCAGTCCGTTCTCTTCTACAAGTTTCACAGCAATCTTGTTCACTGCAATTGTCCTAGTTCAATAATCAGAAATGCTAAAATTAGAAATACTAGAAGTCACAAATCTCGTTACCAGAAGCTACAAACTAATTTATTAGTTTACAGTTCCTAGAGGTATAATGCTATGGAACTTGCTTTCTCAGGAAGTAAGCGTCTTCGGACACCTTGCCTTATTTCAAGCAGTCCGCCTTGCCTGCTGTAAGATCGGTTAAGGTGACTCGCTCGAAATGGTTTGTGCGCTCATCTGTGTCCAGAGCTGAACTACCAGGTTATACATATCGGGCTATAACTTTTGCGTTTTTTTTGCCGATTTCAGTAATTCTTTTTGTAAATCAAGCAAAAATGACCCTAGATTAGCTGCGAATTCTCCGATCTTTGCAATCTTGTTCATCTAAGTCACAATTCTTAAATACAAAGGCGACCCCGTAGTTTTTAATGCCCTCTCATAAAAAAATCTTGCAGATATTTTTGGCTCAAATCTTGGTGATGCTCATTAGAAGACTTGAACTTTCATCTGGCCAAGTTTCAGAAAATTCGTAGGCCAGAAATGTATTAGCGAGGTCGATGTCGAAGACGCACCACAAATTAAGCCTTTCACTAAGACATGAATTTAAAAATTCATAACGCAAAAGTTATAGCCCGATATGTATAACATGGTAGTTCAGCTCTAGACACAGATGAGCGCACAAACCATTTCGAGCGAGTCACCTTAAGGTGCCTAGTCACCTTCACAGGCTGTAGCCGAACCTCACCAGTTCCTCTCGCCGTTAGAGAAATCTTAGATAGGGAGTTTTTTTTTTTAAGTTCTAAGTCTAAATTTGATGAAAGGAAGATATTAGTATCGTCGGTAAATAATCGAAATGAGAGCTTTATCTGAAGAGCTACGTATATCGTTTATAGAGAGAAGAAAAAGAAGTGGTCCTAGTGTGCTGCCTGGGGAATTCCACTTATGTGTAATATCAGCCGGGCGGGGGTGCTCGTCGTATCTTAGCAACTAAGCCCTTCAAATAAAGAAAAGAGCGCTTTGGATCGCTGTAAAACCTCTTTCCAGACGTGCCAGAACTTTAGAACCTGATGGTCCCAACAAACGAGATGAGACCTGATCTGTATTTCTATACTTGTTTGATTACATATTTTTAGTAGTCATTCACGTCATTAGTTCACATTTCAGATAGTATATGTATTGATAACAAGCCAATTTGTATTCACAATACCTGAAGAAGGCTGGTTTGGTCAGCCAAAATATTTATCTAAAACTATATTCTCTACGTTTTGTGGACTTTTTCTGTAAGTTTTTAGTAAAACCTCTGTCAGTTTTGATATTATCCGTGTTAGTTTATGGTATCTTTTAGGGGGTCATTCTGAAGCTTGGCCACTTCTGGAGGGGTAAAATTCGTTTTTCTCAACGACGCACCCCCAGGGTTCCCACTTTTCCCGGCTTTCAAAATTCCAGGACTTTTAAGGTCCTTTTCAAGGACGTTTCGAAAAATTTAATGACCTTTCATAATGAAAAATGCGGGTTTTCAAGCACGATAAGAGCAACATGGGTAGCATTTAAAATTTTAAAAGAAACACACACAACATCTTCAGAAATATATTTGCATGACTTTTAATGACTTTGATGGGCTTTTGTAAAAATTCCAGGACTTTCAAGGCGTTTGATCAGCTTTCAGGTGCATGATGTTTAAAAGATTTGATCCTTAAACATTGGGAAACATTGGAGTCCTTCGCGTAGACGTTACGGGGAAGACAAAATGCCACCACAAAGACAACATGCTATAATTCGCAATCTCGTTTGATCCTTTACGTCGGTAAACATGATATTGTAACGATATTAGACTCATATTTAATGAAAATAAATTCACCGGAATTGGCTGAGAAAATGGCCGAAATGGAGCCCCAAATAGGGTTTTGGTTGTTTTATCGCTTATTAAACTCTTTTAGCAGTTTAAGTGCAGGGCTCTAGTGCCAAACAATTTTTACAAATTATTTCCAGCCAAATTGCAGTCAGAATGGGCTCGTATTGGGCAATTTTATATTTTGGTTAAGGAGTTCACTTTACCGTGAAGGGTCCCGGAATATAAGTTATGGTTTCCTCCTAAACAGTGAAGAAACAGCGCCTTG
This sequence comes from Scolanthus callimorphus, assembly GCA_033964015.1. Lineage (NCBI taxonomy): Eukaryota > Metazoa > Cnidaria > Anthozoa > Actiniaria > Edwardsiidae > Scolanthus > Scolanthus callimorphus. Next base: position 212,172 of record JAWWUD010000019.1, on the reverse strand, counting down.
AGCGCTTTGAGCTCGAAGGACCTTACAGCTTATTGACTCTCAGACCTTTTTCGGCTTTTCCCTTCCAAACAAAACGATAAAGCCGTTCAGACCTTTTTCGGCTTTTCCGTTCCAAACAAAACGATAAAGCCGTAAAATGCCCACTTACAAGACGAAATTATCTTGTCAGCTGTCTTTTTAACTATCGATGCGACGTCTCACTTGGCCAATTTTTACTCGAGATTTCCTGTATGATATTTCTCACTAGTGAAGAAAATCGTGTCAAATCAGATGCCACGGAAAAAACCGTCCTTTCACTGTCTTCTGTGAAATCTTAGTATGTATATAATAATTTAAATTACCATAGATTGTTTTGAATAGGTAAAACTCTCAACTAAATTCAAGCTTAGGGTGCAATTCTTTGTTGTTCCTCAGATGAGTAATAAATTCGTATGAATTTAGTCATAAAATTAAAAATAGCTGGCAAAAAATGTCCGCTTTCATTTGCACTGGTAGAATTGCTTGAGAACATTTAATCTACAATAAAATTATGAAAAGTTGAGCCGTTTCCAATGTACAATGGGTAGAGCTCTAACTCAGTTGCTAACTAGGTTCAGAGAGACAACCTTTTGTTTTGTTTAGCAATTTCAATCTACAGTGAGTTTAATATAGGAAACTATATTTAGGAAGAATGCAAAAGATTAAAAGCTTCAGATAAAAATATAGATATAGGAAATGCCTAGGGCCTAAATAAACCATCAAGTTTTCGCGTTAGACTCTGGACAAAGTAAGTTTGTAAATTTTGTGCAGCATAGACTTCTTTGCATTTCATAAAAACGCAAAACGTTCAGACTAGAAGATATCAAAATTAACAATCTCCTCATGAGCGGAGGAGGATTTGGAGGATTTGGGAGGATTTGGGAAATCGTTTTTAGAGATACCTAACATAAATGTGCTGCAAAACATTCCCGTGTTTTAAATAAGTAGTTTAGATCTTAGACCTTATCGAGGTTTTTCTAATTTTCAAACGAGGCCTCGGCTCGAAAGCACCTCAAAACAAGTAAGTTTCCGAGTCTGAGAGTACATGCTCTTAAAATCGCGAAGAAATTACTTCAACTTTGCACCTTTTGCGTATGATTGTTCGGCGAGCAGAAAGTATTACCTTGGCTCTGTCGCATTTGCAAGCCCCTAACGAACTGACATCATATTCTACAAACTTTGATAAGTCTTATTGTCGCAATGTGTAATGTTTTGGCTCTGAAACTTGGTACTCATACCATGTGATTTTTAGATGCTCTTTCGAGCTGTATTATTGGCGTTTTTTAGTTTCCTGATTTGGAAACGGGTCTATTCAACTTATTAACTGGACTTCTCCCGGTCATCGTCTTGTGGTATAAACAAATACAGTTGATGTTCGCGGGCGTAAATATGTTTTGGGCCCACTCAGGCTCATTTTTAAAATAAGCACTGAGAAGGGCCCAAAACATATTAACGCCAAAGAACACCAACTAAATCACTATTACTCTAACTTTGGAAAGCATTGAGTACGAAAATGAGAATATATGGCGACCATCATAACGCCGATGACTCGCGCAGAGCCCGCCAATATGTTCAATAGAGCTCGGATCATACGCGACAATGCTCGCCAAAGTTATGATAATAAGAAATGAATAAATGCACATTGCACACTTACCTATGGTCTTGGCCCATTTCATTTCTCGTGCTCCTCTTCGTCGGCTGTGAACGCCCAAAGTCGCCATCGGGTCTAACCGCGTGGACTGGTACCAAGACACTTTAGCAATTTTGATATACGCTACAATCATTACGACCAGTGGTAACGCAAACAAGAATATTGAGCTGAGGTAGATATGGATTTTCATTTGCATGCTAAATTCGTATCTTGTATATCGGCTACAACCGAAAAAATAGCTACGCGATGAAGGATCGTTGCCTTTGATCATCAACGTCGACACGATTCCCTCAGATAATGTCGGTACAAACCAGGCGAGAACTAAGGTGGTGGTCATGCGCCGAGTCGTAATAATCATTCTGTAGTGCAAAGGAGAGAATACGGCTACGTATCTGTCTATACTCAGTATCAACATGTGCAATATGCTTACATACACAAGCAGGTTAAAAATATTAGCAAACGCGTTGCAAGCCATTAAAGCATCCGCGCCGGCACCAAACATAGTCATGACTTGAAAAACTAGTGGAGAAACCATGAAAATTTCCGAGCCTGCAAGACTTGCCAGCGCAACGTTGCGAAGTGATATATGAAGCTGTCGGTCTGTGATGACTAGGACGCAAACAATGCTATTACTAATAAGGTTGAGTATAGCTAGGAGGACCAGAAGAAACGTCTTTGTAACTACAAGAGCTGTCTCGTTGTCTTGAAGACCAGGCGTCTGTTGCGAGGGCATTGATAGTGTTGTATCAGTCATATTCCAGCCTGAATTAGCCATGTTCTATAGTCAAAGCAACAATGCTTGTGGTGATTTGTCTTCTTGTCAGCTCCCGGTACGCAGCCAAGCACCGACTCTTTAATACATTCCCTGCACGCCTTGAAACGAGATTACCGATAAGCTGGAGTCAAGAGTGCAAACGCTTGCCGCCATACGCTTGACCCGTCTCCTTGCTAGTACTCACGCATATAACTTGCACGGCAGCACGCACACCCAGTTTTATGATCTAAATTCACTCACCTTGCCTGACTGAAACACCGGATGTTTAGAAATTATGCTATCTGTTCGAGGTACAACACGAGCTCGAATAACCCTAATATCGACGCTGTTATCTCGCAGAGTATTGTTTGGGTTAGCGAGCTAAATATAACTACAGCAGAGTGGTTCTTTTCCGTGTTTTTGTGAGAGATAGATTATTCCAATGAATCCAACTTGAATCTTTACCACTTTTACCAGATTCAGTCAAAAGTCCAGAAAAAAGCATGAACGTGGTTACACAAACTCCAAGGTCTATAAATAGAGTAAACGTTTGTGGGGGGTCACTTGTTGGTTGACCTACGACATGCTATCACTTCGGATCTCCCTCACAAGCTGAAATTCTCTCAGAACGAAACTCCAATACACATAAACAAAGGTGGCAGCTTAGACATTTTCCTGTCTCGTGTTTCCACCAGATAGGAGGATTTGACTGGTTTTGCAGCTAAAAATACTGCCCTTGAAACAAGCGAAGTGGGGTTAGTAGGTATAATCCCACCTTACAGCTAAATGGAGTATATAATATTGACCTGACGTGGCGTCGATATGCTCTAGTATATTACTTGGGTTGTTAAGTTCGATCCAGCAACTTAGCTCATAATTCAGACAATCATTAAACGATTCATTTATGGTCCACGAGGTTCAGTATAAGTTATCTTCGAAGCGCATTTAATTTACTAATATGAGGTTTTAACGACATTTAATACTGCGCATATAACTGTCAAAAACATAAATGCATCAATCGATAACAGACTCCATTCTGGGGGATAGACTAATTGCTCAATGCTCTCTATCTTATGTCATTTCAAATTGCCATCCGGACATACGGCGACCCATTAAGGTCTTCAGGTCAATACTCTAGACTAGTTGGCATCTTTCACTGCCTATTTGTTCCCATTATGAGAATATTATTTCCCTTGTTTAGGTTTTTTCCTACTGAGTTTTGAGATAATGAGGTTTTTATGGGTTTAAACCTTTAAGGCAGTACTAAGTGAAAAACACGTAGACTCGTAAATCCCTAAATTATGTGTGCTATGTTGAACCTTGTGATAAATTTTAATTCCCGATAATACTAGGGAATGTCGTGGGATAAATTGGACTAGAGTCTTTAGAGAAGCTATGTCACGGATTTTTAGAACAGAAGTCTATAAATCGAGGACAGTGGTCGGCATAAACATCGCAGGTCCTGTATTTTACTCGGGGGGGGGGGGGGGGGCAGTCGTCTGCATAAACAGCGCAGGTCCTACATTGAACTCGGGGGGGCGGGGGGCAGTGGTCTACATAAACATCGCAGGTCCTATGTGTACTCGGGGGTGGTGGGGGGAGGATACTCCCTATATTCGGATGGTAGGTATGTTCCTACAAACCTACAAACCACCCAGCGAAAAAAATTGTCAGATTTGTCGTGAAGGAGCTGAAGACGAAAATGACTTTTATATATAAAGATAAGCATAATGAGTTAATTCGAAAACTAGAAGCAATAGAAAATGTAAAATTTAATAAATTGTCTGATGAAGTCACCTTTTAATTTTTTTATAAATTATTCAGGTAGGAATACGAAAGCGCAAAAAACCATTACTAAATTTGTAGAGGAGTGCTTCCTCCTCCGGAAAGACAACATAATTACATAGTCTTAATTACGCTTCTTCCGTTTAAAGTAATTTTATTTGGACCTGTTCATCAATGAATACGATGCCAAATAAAAATCCGTCTGTCTGTCTATGACCGCCGTATATTTTATGGGTTAAAATCGGTGATCCGGTATTTTTTAGGGGTTCTTTGAACGAAAACGGTACGCTGAAGAAAATCCGTTTTTTTAGGGGTTCTTTGAACTGAAATGGTACGCTGAAAAAGGTATTTTAGGGTGGAAATTTGGGCTTCCCGACGGTGATCCCTACCATTTTAACCTTGAAGTATCCCCCCCCCCCCGAGATGGTACTTCAACCAAGTCTAAGAAATGAACAAGCATTCTTATGTAAGATTTAGTAGCTTTCGCTATCAAATTTCCAAGGTCGAAAATAGTTCAGTCTGGTAAGAACTCAAAAAGGGTAATTTGCGATCCATTTCCATCCGCTCGATAAGAAACCAAAATACTCCAAATTTGTGCTTATCTGGCAGTAAAGAAAGATACTTAGTAAACCTAGACGGTTGTTTTGCTTATTTCTTGCGAATCGAAATCGCTAAATTCCCTATTTAGGGTGGCTCATGGTTAATTCACAAACATACTGAAAGTACATATATCACCTTCCTTGCAAGGAAAACGATATTTCAGTTATCGTTTTTATGTGTGGACACGATAAGCTAAGAGCTCTTCGCACACGATAACTTTTATGTATTAAGGTGGCTCGCACGCGGCAGGTTTTAAAGTTTATTTAAAACTCGTAAATACAGCTTTAAATTTGTATGTAATCATCCCCAAATCACTTATATCAAATGGTATGAGCCCAATAGGCAATACAGGTAAGTTTTATCGGCAAAACTGCCGATTTGTAAACAAATTTTGATGTAACTTCAAACTTTGAAAACTGGCCCAATAATACAATACAATTCAATAGTTAAGCAATAGAGAACTTTTTCCGTGTCAACATACTCTGATGCAAACACGAGGGGAGGTTGGGAGAATTCGAGACAGTTATGCAGCCACGAGACCGAAGGTCGAGTGGCTGCATAACCAGTCGTGAATTCTCCCAACCTACCCGAGTGTTTGCATCAGAGTAGACACTGGGAAAAAGTTCTCTATTCCTTTTATAAAATATCTTTCACTTTTTGAAGCGAAAGATTTAAAATGAATTTGATTTCAACATTTTGTGTGAATATATAAATTCTCCTTACCGCGCGACGGCCTGAACGGGCCAATCAGAGGGCGTGTTATATCGCATGTGTTCAAGTTTTTCACTCAGTTGGCTGCAAGTTTTGCGAAGGGGAGGCGAGAGAAAACTGCTTTCTAAGAAACATTTGACGACTTTATTGACCTCATCTATGGTGTTTATGGTAATTGAAGCATAAGCGAATGTCAATGAAGGGATGTACGGGTTAAAAACTGCAAAGCCGAAGGAATTTTTCATACAAAAACGGCCTTCGTGTTGACTTGCGGCTTTTGCCGAGTTTTGTAAAGGCGAATTCGGCATCGAAAAAGCTGGATAGCAAAAAAAGCGTGTCTTGTGTCAATGTTCAAATCAAGTAAAATGTTAAATACAAGACTGGAATGATACTATGGGGGCTTCAATTGCTGCTGATGGCATGAACGAATGTCCATGAACTGTCACTCGTATTGAATTTTCGAAGCAACTCAAGTCAAAGTTTTGTCGACAGTGCCGTTCGCCGATCGCCGGTAAGAATTTCATGTTTTGCTAATGCTCCAAATCTTGTTACTTGCTAGCAAACGATTTTTTACCTACTCGGCTTGTGAAAGATCATCATTTTCAAAAAAATGAATAGGAAAGTAATGAAATAAATTATGATTTGTTCAATAATTTGGTCTTCGTTGTTCTTTATCATTTTGGCTAGCCGATTCGCCGAAGAAAGTCTCCAAATCCAGAGTTTTAGATGGGTCGCTTAATAACATGATTTGTGTTGTTTTTCGTGAGTGGGTTTGACTAAAAAAGTCGAAGATAAGCAAATTCTTTGAACTTGTGGAAAAGGATGGGACGAGAAATGATAGCTAGAAAGAAAACAGCACTGCTTTCACAATTTCATTGCTTCAAGTGTTTGGATAAATTTTTGTCAAAATGTATAAGAATGAAAAAAAAGCAATGCAAACATCGTCCCGGGCGTGACGTCACAACCATGTTTATATACTCTCATCTAAACACACCTGTCGACAATGAGAGCGCGCGTACTATCTTAGTTATTTTATAAAATACAATATAAGTTTATTGTGAAGAATACACTTAGCTATATAAAGGTGAGTTGTCGCAGACGGGGCCAAAACGGAGTCTGTGACAACTCACTCACCAGCTAATTCTCAGGTATCTCAAATCAAAATATAATATAGAGATTTAGCCACTGGCTAAAAGCGGAGCTCCTGGTTATAAAATTTTCTGTGTGAATGAAAGGGATTCCCATGTGTAAATGGTTTACATGGTTGCTTTAGAGTCTTCCCTTCACGAGATATTGATTTTTCAAGCATAGATGACGTCATCGATGACGTCATATCACGTGACCACCTCATTTTGCTCATCTGGTGGCCTAGACTACACTACCCAAGTTTTGTTGTCTTAGAGTCTTCCCTTCACGAGATATTGATTTTTCAAGCATAGATGACGTCATCGATGACGTCACATCGAGTGACCACTTCATTTCGCTCATCTGGTGACCTGGATTACATTACCCAAGTTTGGTTGGTTTAGAGTCTTCCTTTCATGAGATATTGATTTTTCAAGCGTAGATGACGTCATCGATGACGTCATATCACGTGACCACTTCATTTCGCTCATCTGGTGACCTGGATTACATTACCCAAGTTTGGTTGCTTTAGAGTCTTCCCTTCACGAGATATTGATTTTTCAAGCATAGATGACGTCATCGATGACGTCATATCACGTGATCACCTCATTTTGCTTATCTGGTGGCCTAGACTACACTACCCAAGTTTTGTTGTCTTAGAGTCTTCCCTTCACGAGATATTGATTTTTCAAGCATAGATGACGTCATCGATGACGTCACATCACGTGTCCGTGTTACAGCATCCCCCTTGTGGCATAGACAAAATATTCCAAGTATGGTTGTCTTAGCATGTTCCCTTGAGGAGATATAATTTTTTCTTTGCATACCACAGGGTTCCCATGTGTACACGGACGGACGGACGGACGACGGACGGACGGACGGCGTACGCTATAGGTTTAATACCAGAAAAATAAAGAAAAAATCATATCTCCCGAAGGGAAGCTTCTATAGAAGCCAAACTTGGACAAAGTTTCAAAGACCATAAGAGGAACTCTGCACCAAAGTCACGTGCCCTTACGTCATCAATGACGTCATCAAAATGATCCATAATGCCCGTGACGTTCAAAAATCAACTCGATAGTATACTATACGTTTTTCCCTTAGGTATGGTGCTCCGCTTGCGCGGGCCTTCGGCCCGCGCAGGAGCTCCGCTATAAATAATGATTTCAAAAACTCATTGTTGCAATCCATTTCCATTCGCTCTGTAATGGGTCCATGAAACCTACAACTATGATCGCTATTTGTAGTTAAATGACTATTTAACAAACCTAGACTAGTATTTTGGCTATCCAGTTATTGAGATGTTTTTACATCACAAAAAGTGCGCTATAAATCGTGACAACGCTCCTTTATAAGACAGGAGGTCTCATGTTCGTTGTCTGATTATTACAGCGCCTTGATAGACAAGTTTGCAAGTCTTGGATTGTTTAAAGGTTCCTTGTGCGAAAAAACATGACTCAGTTAGACTCTGTTTTCCATCCATTGTTTGATGAATGTAATTTTAACAAATTTTATTATATAAACTATAGTTTTTATCAGGAATTCGGCTACTGAGAAATATCGTAATTCGCACGTGTGAAAATTTACGATAATGCCCACTATCGCGAATTAATCAAATCGAACATTTTAAATAAAAAATGTTTACTATAATTCTTGGTTTTCAACCAATCTCTAGAGAATCAAAAGACAATGCACGTAATGCATGACTGCTGGTACCAGAATGGACGCTGATTACATATCTTTTGTTAATCATCCACCAGAACGTATTAGTGACGTCAGTTGCAAACGAAGAATAAACAGAATAATGCATGGACGCTTGAAGATATGAAATTTATCTTCTCTTGTTCAAATTTGAACACTCAAAGATAAATTCCATATCCCCGCGCGCCCTGTATTATTCTCTATTTAATTTAATGATGTAATTTTAACCAATATAGGCCTCTCGCCCGTTTGCGCAATCCGCCTTTGGACACTTATTATTACACATTGAGCGGATTTCACATAAATATCGTGAGTAATTCGCAATTACTTTGCGATTGTTTCACAGTCATATGAAAACCGCTCTATTAGAGTGATTTTCACATGACTGATGTCATGTCTCGTGAGTAATTACAAATTACTTGGTAATTGCGATTGTTTCGGGTTGTGATTAGTCGAGGGCATGATCTTTGATCCTTCAGGCAATCATATCGCGTAGAGAAAACAACTAGGACAGATTTTCGAGCAATTTTGCGGCAAAAAAATATAGCGGCAAAAAAATCTTGTTACTCGAAATAAAAAACGTTGTTGATTTGAATTTAGTCTCATTTCAAAGGTCTTCATCGTAGTGTTCGTGTATTATCGCGGCAGTAAAAAAAATCCAGAGGAAGCACAGGTTCCCCAAGCTCCGTGGGAGTTTAAAATAATTATTTGAATAAAGCTAAAGTAGTTTCAATACCGTAATGTTTGTTATTGACTTCACTTACATAAGCTTTGCTTCGCTAGCGACTGTATTGAGTCATCACATATCCCTTCTGTAAGAGAAATAACAGTACAATAATAAACTTTCAATAAACTTTCATTTAGCCATCCTGTACTCCGATAAATTTGAGTTTTGAGTCCGTTTTTAGCGAATTCTATTTCACCCCTCTTTCCTCTATATAAAATCTCTCGACGCCACCACCCGAGCGAAAACAGCCATAAATTCGAAAGAAATGCTCGAATCCGTTCAAAATCGCCACTGAGCCATAGCGAAAGGATGAAACTATTCATCTCAACCGGCCGACGGTGCAAAACTTAAGTTGTTTAGGAATTTAAGGTCGAAAGATTTGTTCTTTCCAGTCTCATTAGGCGTACGTCCAATTAGGCGTGCAGAAAGTCCGTTAAAAAACACAAATTCGAATGTTTACAGTCAAGCGACCACGTGATAAATTCAAAACAGGCTGCCCTCGCGCGCGCCCCTGCCGCCATTCCCCATTCCCCTCGCCCCCAGCCGCGCGCGCCCGTTCTCTCCCTTTCTCCCTTTGCGCTTGCTACGCAGGCTATATCCTCCAGAAAATTGCAATGGTTATAGCGGAGCACCATACCTAAGGGAAAAACGTATAGTATACTATCGAGTTGATTTTTGAACGTCACGGGCATTTTGGATCATTTTGATGACGTCATTGATGACGTAAGGGCACGTGACTTTGGTGTAGAGCTCCTCTTATGGTCTTTGAAACTTTGTCCAAGTTTGGCTTCTATAGAAGCTTCCCTTCGGGAGATATGATTTTTTCTTTATTTTTCTGGTATTAAACCTATAGCGTACGCCGTCCGTCCGTCGTCCGTCGTCCGTCCGTCCGTGTACACATGGGAACCCTGTGGTATGCAAAGAAAAAATTATATCTCCTCAAGGGAACATGCTAAGACAACCATACTTGGATATTTTGTCTATGCCACAAGGGGGGTGCTGTAACACGGACACGTGATGTGACATCATCGATGACGTCATCTATGCTTGAAAAATCATATCTCGTGAAGGGAAGACTCTAAAACAACCAAACTTGGGTATTGTAGTCTAGGCCACCAGATGAGCGAAATGAGTTGGTCACGTGATATGACGTCATCGATGACGTCATCTATGCTTGAAAAATCAATATCTCGTGAAGGGAAGACTCTAAGACAACAAAACTTGGGTAGTGTAGTCTAGGCCACCAGCTGAGCAAAATGAGGTGGTCAAGTGATATGACGTCATCGATGACGTCATCTATGCTTGAAAAATCAATATCTCGTGAAGGGAAGACTCTAAAACAACCAAACTTGGGTAGTGTAGTCTAGGCCACCAGATGAGCGAAATGAGTTGGTCACGTGATATGACGTCATCGATGACGTCATCTATGCTTGAAAAATCAATATCTCGTGAAGGGAAGACTCTAAGACAACAAAACTTGGGTAGTGTAGTCTAGGCCACCAGCTGTGCAAAATGAGGTGGTCACGTGATATGACGTCATCGATGACGTCACCTATGCTTGAAAAATCAATATCTCGTGAAGGGAAGACTCTAAGACAACAAAACTTGGGTAGTGTAGTCTAGGCCACCAGATGAGCGAAATGAGTTGATCACGTGATATGACGTCATCGATGACGTCATCTATGCTTGAAAAATCAATATCTCGTGAAGGGAAGACTCTAAGACAACAAAACTTGGGTAGTGTAGTCTAGGCCACCAGCTGAGCAAAATGAGGTGGTCACGTGATATGACGTCATCGATGACGTCACCTATGCTTGAAAAATCAATATCTCGTGAAGGGAAGACTCTAAGACAACAAAACTTGGGTAGTATAGTCTAGGCCACCAGCTGAGCAAAATGAGGTGGTCACGTGATATGACGTCATCGATGACGTCATCTATGCTTGAAAAATCAATATCTCGTGAAGGGAAGACTCTAAGACAACAAAACTTGGGTAGTGTAGTCTAGGCCACCAGATGAGCGAAATGAAGTGGTCACGTGATATGACGTCATCGATGACGTCATCTACGCTTGAAAAATGAATATCTCATAAAAGGAAGACTCTAAACCAACCAAACTTTGGTAATGTAATCCAGGTCACCAGATGAGCGAAATGAAGTGGTCACGTGATGTGACGTCATCGATGACGTCATCTATGCTTGAAAAAATCAATATCTCGTGAAGGGAAGACTCTAAAACAATCAAACTTTGGTAGTGTAGTCTAGGTCACTAGATGAGCGAAATGAAGTGGTCACGTGATATGACGCCATCGATGACGTCATTTATGCTTGAACAATTTATATCTCGTGAAGGGAAGACTCTAAAGCAACCATGTAAACCATGTACACATGGGAATCCCTTTCATTCACACAGAAAATTTTAAAACCAGGAGCTCCGCTTTTAGCCAGTGGCTAAATCTATATATTAGCGGAGCTCCAGCGCGGGCCGAAGGCCCGCGCAAGCGGAGCACCATACCTAAGGAAAAAACGTATACTATCGAGTTGATTTTTGAACGTCACGGGCATTATGGATCATTTTGATGACGTCATTGATGGCGTGAGGGAACGTGACTTTGGTGTAGAGTTCCTCTGATGGTCTTTGAAAGTTTGTCCAAGTTTGGCTTCTATAGAAGCTTCCCTTGGAGAGATATGATTTTTTCTTTATTTTTCTGGTATTAAACCTATAGCGTACGCCGTCCGGTGGTGTCCGTCCGTCCGTCCGTGTACACATGGGAACCCTGTGGTATGCAAAGAAAAAATCATATCTCTTCAAGGGAACATGCTAAGACAACCATACTTGGGATATTTTGTCTATGTCACAAGAGGGGGTCTGTAACACGGTCACGTGATGTGACGCCATCGATGACGTCATCAATGATTGAAAAATTAATATCTCGTGAAGGAAGACTCTAAAACAACCAAACTTGGGTAGTGTAGTCTAGGTCACCAGATGAGCGAAATGAAGTGGTCACGTGATGTGACGTCATCGATGACGTCATATATGCTTGAAAAATTAATATCTCGTGAAGGGAAGACTCTAAAACAACCAAACTTTGGTAGTGTAGTCTAGGTCATCAGTTGAGCGAAATGAAGTTGTCACGTGATGTGACGTCACCGATGACGTCATCTATGCTTCAAAAATTAATATCTCGTGAAGGGAAGACTCTAAAACAACCAAATTTTGGTAGTGTAGTCTAGATCATCAGATGAGCGAAATAAAGTGATCACGTGATGTGACGTCATCGATGACGTCATCTATGCCTGAAAAATTAATATATCGTGAAGGGAAGACTCTAAAACAACCAAACTTTGGTAGTCTAGTCTAGGTCATTAGATGAGCGAAATGAAGTGGTCACGTGATGTGACGTCATCGATGACGTCATCTATGCTTCAAAAATTAATATCTCGTGAAGGGAAGACTCTAAAACAACCAAATTTTGGTAGTGTAGTCTAGATCATCAGATGAGCGAAATTAAGTGATCACGTGATGTGACGTCATCGATGACGTCATCTATGCTTGAAAAATTAATATCTCGTGAAGGGAAGACTCTAAAACAACCAAACTTGGGTAGTGTAGTCTAGGTCACCAGATGGGCGAAATGAGTTCGTCACGTGATATGACATCAGCGATGACGTTATCTATGCTTGAAAAATGAATATCTCGTGAAGGGAAGACTCTAAAGCAACCAAACTTTGGTAGTGTTGTAAGGTCACCAGGTGAGCGAAATAAAGTGGTCAGGTGATATGACGCCATCTATGCTTGAAAAATTATTCTCTTTATTTCACTTTTGAATCATTCCATTTGGAGGGATTAATACCTTATATTTTCTGATGGAGGTTTTTATCTCACTTGACAGGATGCTTATTTTCGTCCCTGTATTTGTATTGTGTCAATGCAGCAACATACCGAAGAAAACACTGTTGTATACATGTCAAGAGACATTTTTTCTTAAAAAGCCTATAGTATATAAACACAGAAAGTTTTATAACCACGAGCTCCGCTTTTAGCCAGCGGCTAAATCTATATATTTTTATTTGAACAAAAGCAAACGTAAAAGTAAGAATGAATTTAACTCGAGGAGATGGAGAGAGAAAAGAAATGAACGACTTCACTATCAGTTATCGGTAAGCACAAAGTTTGAACTCGCTTTCTGTTATTATTCTTAGCTCTCAAGTTTCTTGAATTCCCATTAAATTTTGACTTTACATGTAGCTTTTATATTTTGCTGCTATTTTGACTCCCTTAAGTTCTCATTTTCTCCGGATAGACTCGAATTTCTTAGTTAGAGTAACTTTTTTGGCTCTGTTTGCTTTTGTAAACAGGTCATTTCTGATATTCAGGCCTTTATTTTCCTCTTGTCACAAGTTAGATTTGTGTTATACTGTGTCATGTATTCCTTGTTGTGAATTTCGCTGAAAATCTTTTTGAATTTGTGTTATTTCAAGGAGATGAATGCTTGTCAGTCGTGAACTGCGAGCGGGCATTAAGAATTTCCACAATGCCCGTGGGCATTACGGAGAGTTACGCCCGCTCGTTAGCCAATCAGAGCGCGCGTATTATCGTTGCCATATAAACAGGTCATTTCTGATATTCAGGCCTTTATTTTCCTCTTGTCACAAGTTAGATTTGTGTTATACTGTGTCATGTATTCCTTGTTGTGAATTTCGCTGAAAATCTTTTTGAATTTGTGTTATTTCAAGGAGATGAATGCTTGTCAGTCGTGAACTGCGAGCGGGCATTAAGAATTTCCATAATGCCCGTGGGCATTACGGAGAGTTACGCCCGCTCGTTAGCCAATCAGAGCGCGCGTACTATCGTTGCCATATAATAAAAGCAAATTCCTTATTGGAACCAAAAGTTTTAACCGGAAATTTGTAACCGAAATCTGGAATCGGACTAAAAACCAGATGTATAGTATCAGTTTCGGAAATTGAAACCGGAAATTCGGAATCGGACTAATATATATCCTGAGACTCACAATGCGTTCAGTATAAGTTTGAGAAATAATTAGATTTTAGAGATGTCATGAGACGCTAAATATAAGTATTATTCTAGAACTATGTGATAGAGACTACATAACCAGATAAACTGGTTATAAAAATAAAAACGTGGAGACATAAGAATTATAGAAACAAATATAAAATGATAAAATTAAGAATAATAAATCGAAAATAGCGGGCGCTAGCATCCAATCTGTACCTACGATTTGGAGGTGTGGCATAAATATGAGAGTCATGTTGTGTGGAGACCAGAGGGAACCATGCTTAAAATTACTATGCTGATATTGTCCTGTTAGGAGGAAGTGTTACGCCAAATCCGAGAGGTAGATGAGGAGGAGAGAGGAAGTGGAAAAAGAACAGAAAGTTAAAAGAACCTAATGAGAGCTCTGATTTTGAGGAGGAAAAGTCTAATTTGGGAAGAGGAAGAGATTTAACAGAGAACACACAATGAATTGCTAGCAATTCGCGAAAAGAGGGAGGTGGTAGACCAACGCTTAAGACAACTTATGAAGAAACTTGGCTAGTGTAGCATACAACTTTCAAGAAGGTTCCACGAATAATGAGAACAAAACGTAGCAATAAGTAACAGATTTGTTACATCGCATTATTGATAATGATGGATTGTGAACAGAAAATAATGATAGCGGAACTCTGGTGGAGCCCCATAGCCTAATGTGTGGTATTAAAACAAAATGAAATAAAATGAAACAAAAATGAAATAAAAGTAACCCATCGAGCACATTTCGCGTGGTTTTAATTTCCGATGGACAGCCGCTGGTGTAAGTATCGCGAACGTGGTCCGTCGTTTGTACGTACCCAGGCCAGGTTCCTCAGCCTGCCCCATTGCCAACACAGCTGAACACAGCTAGGAGTAATGTCGGAGCGAAAAATTTTCAAGTTCTCATGGCAAAATCAAATGTAAATCGACTTTTCTGCCAAAATAGCAATCGCTAGTATATATTTTACATGTCAGCGACGTTTTTGATCGTGATTGTTGGCAGAGTGGAATGAAATTGAAGTGTAGACTGTGAAGTAATCGATGAGAAAATCAACTTCACATGTTTTAAATCACGCTATGAACGGCTTTTGATTGCAAAGAGAAGAACAAGAATTGCACAGGATTGTTTCAACTAAAGCACGGAGGGGATTAAGTTGTCCAAAACAAGGATTTAACTCAACAATCGACTCTTTAACTTCACGCGTGCTCGACGAGAAAAACATTTCACTTGATAAGAGCGAACTTTGTGCATGCTGATTCCCGGGATAAACATTAGATGGGAAAAGGCCATAGAACTTTATGCCACCCGTTACATCGAAATCCTTTACAGGCGTTTAGCAAGGAAGGAAACTGAAAGAAGAAATTGAAGCAGGTGAAGCTGTTGTTTAAAATGAGACGCTTTTCCATTCAAGACGAAAACCAGAGAAACAATTTATTGGCTGAATTTATGAAAACGAAAGCTAAATTAAGTAACTTAACTACTTAAATTAGCGTAAACTTATATTAGTTTACAGTTGACGCGGTTTCCATTGTTATTCGTAGGGAATTAACTCGGATAATGGCTCTCAACAAACTAAAAGTCGGGGAGGGATTTGAATTCTCCAGGGAAAGGTTGGGGTTGATCAATAGAATTGAATTGAATTTCTAGGTAAATATATTGCTCATTATGGATTCATAGGTAAGTATATGGCTCATTATGGATTAATAGGTAAATATCTAGTTATTTACCTATGAATCCATAATAAGCCATATACTTACCTGTAAATCAATAATGTGTTGTTCCAGAAAATATCCCCCCCCTCCCGGAAGAGTGTTGAAAAGTGACCCCCCCACCTCTCTGGAATTCCCGAAGAAAAATACAGTATTTTGTATGGAAAATATATCCTTTCCTATTATCCTTCCTATGGATAATTTCTGGAACCACACGATAAGCCATTTTTACCAAGACTTCAAGGGGCACTGTCACGTTTGTTTCATCAAAATGTTTTAAAATAAAACAAGTGTTCTACAGAAACAACTCCGAACCTATATTCTGTTTCAAATTAGTCTTAAAAAGAAAAAGAGGCTTGTTCAGCCTGTCAGCATATTAGCTTTCGAGGTGAAGTCGCTACGCTTTGAGCTCCCGATATCTTCAACCACTTACGGATTTATTTCGCCTTATTCGACGGTTTATTTGTACCTACTCAACTTCTTACGATATTAGAAGCCTATAGTTATAATTTGGGCTTATGGAAACTCGGTCTAAGAGCAAGGGGATGGAAAGTTCAGCACGTGTTATCGGCTCTGAGGGCGCCATTGCTTTGCCTCACGAAACATCAGCCTCACCAGTTTCCAGTATGACATGTCCAGAGATATTAATCGTCGAGCAGGGCCAAGTCAAAGTATATGTTACAGTGGAAGAATTTCGAGAGCTAAAACAGGAGTTCGAAGCCCTACGAAGGGAATTTAAATCTCCCGCGAAAGGTCATGAGTCTGACCTTATGGTTCGACAGCTTCGATCCGAAATCGACGAGCTCCGTTTACGAAATGCACATTTGGAAAGTGAGCTGCAAGCAGCTAGAGACGATAATAGAAGTCTAGTTACTGCCATTAGAATTCTAAATTTCCACGACATGAGTCATGACAGCGATAAGAATTTGACTTCCAAATTGGTTCCACCGGCGTCGTCATCCTCTACTAGTCACATCGAAGGGTGCACTCAACCGGCAAAGGACCAAAACAAAGGGAAAAAAAGGAAACAAGCATCGCCTCAAATTCCAAAGCCTTCTAAAGCCCTCGAAGAAGCGACAAACAGTTCAAACAGTGTTGTACGGGTTCCACGAAGGCAGGTTGCTTTGGTTGGGGATTCAATTTTACAGCATCTCCAAGGAAAGAAATTATCATCTGAAACCTGCGCTATTAAGGTCTCTTCGTTTCCTGGCTGTACGATCGAAGACATGCATGACCATATCCGGCCTGTATTACGAAGAAATCCCGAGGAGGTTATTGTACACGTTGGTACAAACAATCTGAGGTCCTGTACTTCCGAGCGTTCCTGCGCTGAAGCAATTGTTGATTTGGCATCAAAGATTGCAACCTCCGATGTCAAAGTCTCTATCTCTGCACTGATATGCAGATCGGACGATGACTTGCTCGCCAAAAAGGTTTCCGCTGTCAACAAGATCATTAAGCGCTTTGCCAATCAAAACAACTGGGGTTTTATCGAGCACAGTAACATTAATGCAGAACAGCACCTTAATCGCAGCGGACTTCACTTGAACGTTAAAGGCACTGCTGTACTTGCTAAAAATTTTAAAACTCACATTAGGGATGTTTAGGGAATTACCGTATGGGAGTCCAATGATAATAACCACCTGCAATTGGACGATGCCGATTATCCTGTAAATAGCGGTAAGTCTTTAAAGGCTAATATAACAGGGAAAGGTTTGGTTATTGCTATGCTGAACATAAACAGCTTGTTGGCGCATATTGATGACCTTCGAATTTTCATGAATAATTCAAAAATTGACGTGCTTGCAATTAACGAATCAAAACTTGCTCCCTCCATTCATGATCAAGAGGTTCATATTCCTGGATTTCAAATTGTTAGAAAGGACCGTCTTCTTAATGGTCGGAATGGTGGGGGCGTATGCATATATTTGCGCAGTAATCTGAATTATCATGTTCGTCATGACCTGGCATGCGAAGAACTCGAAAGTCTTGTTGTTGAAATAACCAAGCCTCACTCCAAACCATATCTTATTAGTACATGGTACAGACCTCCTAATTCTCACTCTAGTGTATATAGCGAATTTGAAAAATTAATTGACAAAATTGATGCTGAGGACAAGGAGCTGTATTTGTTAGGAGATCTGAACTCGAATCTCCTCCCTGGCGATGGTCAGACCTATAATCGTGACGCCTCAACGCTCCTAAATATCCTAGATATTTACGGTTTGAGTCAATTAATAACTGAGCCAACGCACTTCACGCCTACCTCCCAGTCTTTAATTGACGTTTGTATTACAAACTGTCCCGATAAAATTACGAGTTCAGGCGTGATACACCTCGGTATATCGTGGCATTCTCTGGTTTATGTGACTCGCAAAACCAATTATCAGCGTTCAGGCGTACACAAAACTATAGAATGTCGCCAATATAAAATTTCAATAGGGAGGCTTTTCTCAACGACCTTAAACAAAAACAATGGGAAAGTGTTGGATCGGGTGATAATCCTAATGATATGTGGACCACCTGGCGAACACTCTTTATGGGGAGCGTTGACAAATATGCGCCTCTTAAAAGTAAACGTGTAAGACATAAGAAGTCCCCATGGCTTACCGAGGAGCTTTCACGTAAAATACACAAACGGAATTACTTTAAAAAGAAGGCGGTTGCTAGTCAGAGTATTAATGATTGGACAGTGTTCAAACATCAAAGAAACGAAACTAACAACGCCATTAAAAATGCAAAAGAATGTACTTCCAGGAAAACCTGGAGGCCAGCAGAGGAAATCCTCGAAAAACATGGGGCTTACTTAATGATCTATGTTCGCGAAAGTGTACAGAACAGAATATTTCTGAAATCAAAGTTGAAGAGAGAAAGATAAGTGCCCCACAGGAAATGGCTGATGTTTTTAACGAATACTTCGTAAACATTGGACCTAACCTTTCGAAGGAAATTCCGGAGTCAACTACAAGACCTGAATCATATCTTAAAGGTACAGATAAGTCGTTCTCTTTGAAGGCGCCATCTACTAAGTCCGTAATTAAGCTTATATCCGAAATTAACGAAAAGAAAGCCACAGGTTTGGATAAAATTCCCTGTAAGCTTCTCAAAATAGCGGCAGAGATAGTAGGCCCTTCTCTTTCTGTTATCTTTAAGTGTTCTGTCGAGACAGCAATTTTTCCTATTGAGTGGAAACTTGCAAAAGTGACGCCCATTTTGAAAAAAGGCTGCAAGTCTGATTTAAATAATTATCGTCCGATTTCTGTTACTTCTGCGATCTCAAAAATCTTTGAGCGACTAGTTTACAACCAATTCTATGAGTATCTGAGCGTGAACCAGCTTTTGGTCTCTTGTCAGTCTGGCTTTCGATCATTGCATAGCACGTTAACTGCACTTCTTGAGGCAACTAACGAATGGTCAATTAATATTGACAACGGCCTTATTAATGGGGTCATTTTTATCGACCTTAGGAAGGCGTTTGATACAATAGATCACACCATCTTATTGAACAAGTTATCAAGCTATGGTCTTGACATGAGATCATTGTGCTGGTTCCGCTCATACCTCAGCAATAGAGCCCAAAGGTGTTTCGTCAATGGAGCACTATCAGGTGCGAGCACTTTGAGCTGCGGCGTGCCACAAGGGAGTATAATCGGTCCATTATTGTTCCTATTATACATAAACGATCTCCCAATTGTCTGGCGTCAGCTTCAGCCAAAATGTTTGCAGACGATACTAATATTAGCTCTGCTGCTGGGAGCCTTGATCAACTCGAGCCAATTCTAAACATCGAACTTCAGAACTTGGCCATTTGGCTTAAAGCAAACAAATTGAGTCTTAATATAGCTAAGACAGAGTTTATGATCATAGGCTCCCGGCAGAAGCTTCAAGCGGAAGGGACATCTGAAATATGTGCTGCTATTGACGGTAATCCAATCCGGAGGGTCAATCATACCAAATCACTCGGTCTTATTATTGATGATCGACTCTCCTGGGGGGAATACATTAGCGAATTGAGTAAAAAAGTTTCTTCTGCAATAGGTGCCCTGAAGCGTGTTAGACCTTATATCACACAGGACGTTGCAGTACAAGTTTATAAAGCCCTGATATTACCCTACCTAGATTATTGTAGTTTGGTATGGGATGGGCTTAGCAACCACCTGGCTGATAAGGTCCAAAAATTACAAAATCGTGCTGCGAGAGTAATCATGAGAGCAAACTATGAGACGCGCTCTGCCGACTTGCGAGAAACACTGCACTGGGACACCCTCTCAGTGCGTCGACACAAACAGAAAGCAGTGCTTATGTTCAAATCTCTTCATGGTCTTGCTCCCTCATACCTGCAAAACCAGTTTACTCCTCGCAGCATGTCTTACAATTTACGAAATTTTGAGCGAAAATTATACCTCCCTAAGCCTAAAACTGAGTACTGCAAACGAAGTTTTAGCTATAGTGGCGCGAAGGTCTGGAACGATCTTCCCCAGTTGATGCGATCCTGCGAGTCACTTAGCTATTTTAAATCGAAATTGAGCAAGTTGTTCTAAATTGGGCTCCCATGCACGGCAATCATGTAAACCAGTTTGTATTTTTGTTTTTATTTGAAATACTGTATGTAACTGATGATTTTTACCGTGTTGAAATAAAGTGTATGTATGTATGTATGTATGTTCAAAATCAAAAATGCCAATTAGCAATCCAATTCCATCCGCTCGATTATACACGAAAATACTCCAAATTTGTATTGATCTAGCAGCTGAAAGGTTAGTTAAAAAACGTAGACCATTATTTTGTTGATTTGTAGGAGTTTGACTGCATTTAAGCTACTTAAAATGACCCCAAGTTAGACCAAATTTATGATAGACCATGACAGTTGCCCCTTTCACAATGACTAAATTCAATTATCAACCCAAACATTTTACTAGTGAATTCAAATCCATACACTTACCCCGAGAAAAAAAACATCCAATAATCTCAGTTTATGCATCTATGCTGACTGTCTGTCTATAACCAATATTTGCTCCTAAATATCCTTTATGCGAATCCCGTTGAACGCCACAAAACACGATTTCATCATGAATGTTTCAAAAGAAGTTGTATTTGACATGCACGTGGATGTTTCCCCAGGTAGCAGTGTGTTTGTGAAAAACATTTTCTAGTAGTGTCTAGACTTTTGTGCAGTAAGCCTGTAGAATTCTGCTATTTATTTGGCGAACTTTGTGACCTTCATGTGATTGTGATTTGATTTCGCCATTTCTTCTCCGGGTTTCATTCGAAGACATGGCTTCTAAAAGAGAAAATGTAAGAAGAATTGATGAGCTGTTCAGTCGAGTAATGCGTGATGAGTAGTATTGATTTGAGGGCTGGGAAGTCACAAAAATAGTTTTAGGGTGACGTCATCACTCCTTTGGGATATCAAGGTGACGTCATCACCAAATTGGGACATCCCTCGGTAATAATAATCAATAATCATTGAATGATGTCATCGCTCAAAAAAACTCGAGGACACCTTCTTTATTTATGACATCATCTCTTAAATAAGCGGAAACACAACCTCTTTATTGATAACTATTCTTTCCCCCCGTGTCCCCTTAATTCTGAATCACCGCGAGCATCTGGGACACTCTCATGAGTGTGATGATGTTATAGCATGAGACAAAGTCTTTAAAAGCTGGACTAAACTTGAAAAAAAAAATCACTCATGTTGAGAACTCTAAAGTGAATCCATACTATTATGTCTCAAAATAATACATTTACAACGAGAAACGGAGAGATTTTGCATCCTACTGGGGAGCGTGGAATGTTTGCTAGCGTGACGGTGTTTGGTGGGAGGGAACCTCGGTTCCACATTCGCAAATTCTTCCTTAATATACAAGGAGATGATATGTATCCAACAAAGACTGGAATTTGTCTTCAAGCTGATGAACTGATGAACTAGATCAATTGTGTAGCATTGTCAAAACGATGAATGATCGAGTGTCAACAAGTCAATCAAGATTTGGGGGTATATAAAAAACAATGTAGATCAATTGATCCCGAAAGATGAATAATTGACAATGTCACGCACTTATAGGACTTTATTTACATAACTTCAAAGTCGATCTTCTACATTAAATTAAGCATTTGCAAATTTAGGAGATAACTTGATTCTAGTTTCATTTATTCTCTTTGATCGCCTAACTTGCTTTTTCTGTTCCGGCTCTGTCATACTCTTTAGAAGGAGATGATCGGTTACACTACTAGATGGTGGGGTGTCAAACGCTGCCGCCAATTTGGGAACTTTCTTTTGTTCTTTCATGTATTGTTTCATTAAAGGTCCAACGTCTTTCTTTGGATTCGCATTTTGGTATTCAAACCACACCGCTTTGGGTGGTGATTTTTTTCGATTTTAGGCACGACTTGTCTGTTTTTGCAGATCCAGGTATCTGTTTAGTAACGTGTCATACTCTTTCATAAGCACATCGGCCGGCAACGAATTTTGATTCAACACATTTTCCATCTCTTCATCCATTTCATGCATGCTGTTGAGCACTGCAGGTTGCAGATACGATTGTTTTTGAAAGTAATTGATCATTGACCGCTCTACCTGACTTGACCGCGTAGAGGATTGGTAACTAGTTTTGTCGCTTGGTAGAATGTTCATCCTCAGCCTGCAATCGTCTTTTGTTGTTGGCTTCAATCGATAAACAGATATCCATAAGGGCGCATGACAGCTTCATCATATGTTTTCATGAATGTTTCTGTGTTTCCAGGGTACATCTGTTTTGCCAGAGTTAACACTTGTAGTTTATCTCTTGGGTTTTTAAACAACACCAGATAGTGAGAATTAAGGGAGATGGTCCTTCCAATTTTTGATTGAAAATACAGATTTTGTACAAGGTTCACTAAAGAGAGATTTCTGTGATGAGACCCAGAAATGTACAGATCCAACACTCTCTTATCGGATCCCGTGTTCGACATGAGATCATCAGATCATCTAGGAGAATCATATTGTTTATTTGGGAGTCGAAGTACCAGTCCTCATCCACGTGTTGCGGGATCCCTTTATGAAACTCAATTCCGGGTATGGCGTTAATCATTGCGTCATAGGCAGGCTGCCATTGAGAATAACACCACACTATTCTTTGCGGGGTGGGTTGATTAACGTCTGAGCGTTTTCTAGTAAATTCTGTACCCACACCGTCTTTCCCGTTCCGGTCATACTAGAAATGATCGCTGTAAACGGGTGCTGAAGTTGAAAGGGGCCACATGACGAGTTGGGCTCACGTGCGGTAAAATAGCTCGGTGGCTTCAGATTGTTATGTTGGTTATCAATATGACGTTTAAGGTTATCACTTCTGGAAAACTCTTTTCCACATTTCGGGCATAACATGTTGCTTCTTTGGCGTCTTGGAAAGCAATAACGACTCTTGAAAATATCATACCTTATATTCTTCCTTGCCTCCTCCCCAAAAACTCCTCCTCCTCATAACGTCCTCAAAACCTCCTCCTCAAAAACTCCTCCTCCTCCTCCTCCTCAAAAACCTCCTCCTCAAAACCTCCTCCTCAAAACCTCCTCCTCCTCAAAAACTCCTCCTCCTCCTCAAAACGTCCTGAAAATCTCCTCCTCAAACCTCCTCCTCCTCAAAAACTCCTCCTCCTCCTCAAAGCGGCCTCAATTCCTCCTCCTCCTCAAAACCGCCTCAATTATAAATACCTTTATCGAGGGTTTAGCAGATCTCGGAATTAATAAAACCCTTCTTCAAAATAAGGGTGTGTTGAAACGAATCATAGACTTGGAACACGAATCTTTAGAAACAGATGAAGAATCAATGAGCGAGGACGAATTTGTAGAGGGGACCAGGAAGTTAGTTCAATCAGGTGGTGGATATGAACCAAAAACACTGCCGTGTGATTATTGCGACTTTCCCGAAACGAAGGCAATGGTCTTAGCCCTATGTCCAACGTGTTCGTGGTCAGATGATTACAATTATATCCTTGATGGAAAACTTGTTACATGCGACATTTGTTCGAAGCCATTTTTGCTACATCATCAGTTTTACAAGGATTGCTGGCAAGACTGTGACAACTGTGGACGGGCGCATTATTTTTCATTACAAAATGAGGAAAATTGATGTAATTTTATTATTCGAGAGTTTTTTCCATTAATGAGATTGCATATTGTAGCTCAAAAGATAATTTATTTGACCTTTGTACAATTTAACACCGCTAGTATGTTACCCTGACAACACGTTAACTCGTCTGTTTTTGTCTATGCTTTAATAAAGAAGGTTTATTGACTTTTCAAGTGAGTTTTATTTACATCACAAAAGAGTATGGTACGCGTCGCAGTGTTTCCCCTCTAAGAAGTTGGTCTTCTTACATTGAGGGCATATGCGGACCGATAACTCTTGAGTCCCGAAATGCTTTCTAAGCTATCGTCTATCCATCGCTGGATAAACGATTCATCCAATATAAGTTCGTGTTCTGTTCGAATGACCATATCTTTATTTACTAATCGAAGCTTATGCAAATTTTGTTGAATAATCTCCAGTATTTGCGCTTGCTTGTCGTTCATTGCGTTTCTATTAAAGTTCCGCCACTGTTCCTATAACGATGCTTAAAAATATCCTCTCAAGATCGCTCTGAAGGTATCCCAGATATCAGGTGCTTGTTTTTAGAAAAACAACAGAAGCAAAATTGGTCCGGTTCTTGTTGCTTCCCCAATTTAGCGAAACTTGTAGGTCTTTGACAACAAACGAAAATAAAGCTGCTGCCACGAAGTAAGAGTACATAGCTCCACCAAGTTTTTTTTTATGACTACACTTTCTCTGCTGTCAAGATGAATGGAGGTTTCTCAGAGCTTATTTGAGTTTATATTCATCAAAAGTCGGTCAATTATTGACATGACTGTCACGCTAGAGTCCCGGGCCCTCGCGATGGTGGCGCTATTATTCGTCCCCACGTTTCTCAAATATTATGCGCATGCTGTAAAACATGGACTGGACTGAGAAAACATGGACTGAGAAAACATGGACTGGACTGAGAAAACATGGACTGAGAAAACATGGACTGAGAAAACATGGACTGAGAAAACATGGACTGAGAAAACATGGACTGAGAAAGCATGGACTGAGAAAACATGGACTGAGAAAACATGGACTGGGAAAACATGGACTGAGAAAACATGGACTGAGAAAACATGGACTGAGAAAACATGGACTGAGAAAACATGGACTGAGAAAACATGGACTGGGAAAACATGGACTGGGAAAACATGGACTGAGAAAACATGGACTGAGAAAACATGGACTGAGAAAACATGGACTGAGAAAACATGGGTACAGTTAGTTCCAAAAGAGTGAAATCAATCGCAAAGTGATTACAACAATTCTGAACAATACAAAGTCATCGAAATAGCGTTGACAAACATAAAACAGGAAATGATGTAGTATGGAGAGTATTTTCCAAACATGAAGCCCGTGAGAAAGCAGGCGCACGCTCATAAAACCAGCACTCTGATGTTTTAAAATATCAGCAATCGCTCATGCATTATGAAGTCCGTCAGCCGTCTCAATTTGATGGACATCTGATAGCTGGCAAACTGCATGAGCGTTACTCACTTTATTGTTTACCACCGAGGTTGACACTTGATACGACGATTAAGTTTCAAGGTCAAAAGCCGTCACATCTGGTGGGATGAAGTTTATTTTCCGGTAGCTTGCATGTATGTTTGGTCTGTTTTCTGCTGGAAATAAACTTCCTTTCCCAAAGAATGAAGTGTGGTGTTGTTGTTTGTTTTGCACGTTCGGGATCTCAAGCGCAGAATTCAGCGTGTATTTAAAGTAAACCGTATCTACTTGGCTAAGAATTTGCTATGACCTTTGTTAAAAAAATACGGGCGATTCTGTAAGATTAGTGTGTTAGCTAATAGACTCGAATGAACTACAATTGTAGCTCACTATGCCTGTATGCGTCGAACGAATTCGTAAACGAAACGTGTGGCGACTTGAACTTGTATACATAAGCACAGATTGGCTTGAAATTTTCAAATATTTCTGAATCTAGCATCATTAAGTGGTATTCTACGATGACACTAGGTTTTTCCCGCCAGTTTCCCCAGTTTTCTCAGTCCATGTTTTCTCAGTCCATGTTTTCTCAGTCCATGTTTTCTCACTCCATGTTTTCTCAGTCCATGTTTTCCCAGTCCATGTTTTCTCAGTCCATGTTTTCTCAGTCCATGTTTTCTCACTCCATGTTTTTTCAGTCCATGTTTTCTCAGTCCATGTTTTCCCGGTCCGTGTTTTCTTAGTCCATGTTTTCTCAGTCCATGTTTTCTCAGTCCATGTTTTCTCAGTCCAGTCCATGTTTTACCAGTCCATGTTTTACAACATGCCTTATGACCCCAGACTTGTAGATCAGGACCCAAGGTGATGAGCCATCATCGAGTTGCAGCGGTTTCTCATGGTTTCTCATGTTTACCAAGGGGATGAGTCATCGCCCAATCCGGATCAACAAAATAATTCCCCAAGGGGTGACTTCCGGGACACGTGTGTTTACCAAGGGGATGAGTCATCGACCAATCCGCTGCGGAATTCCCAAGGGGTTGCTCTAATCCCTCTAACAATAGGCGATCATCTGACGTCATTTCCGGCCGATTCCTTTGAAAATTGATCTATACATCAACAATTTGCGAATGTGAAATCGTGACTCTATGCTGCTAGCAAATACCATCACACTTAGCAAACATGCCACAATCCGACATTTTGTTTTTAATATACACATAGTTGTACATCGCTGAATCTAATTAATCATGTTTCAGTGCGATCGTATGAAATGTGTTACACGATTCATTGAAAATCAACTACTTCCACACTGCTTCCTTTTTTTGTTTATTATCCATCATCTCATACACCACAATTACTTGAAGAAACTTTCATGATATATCTTCACCCAGTGTTATTGATCTATTGTTTTTTATATACCCTCCAAATCTTGATTGATTTGTTGACACTCATTCATCGTTTTGACTATGCTACACAATCGATCTACACGTGTTGCTAGATCATGAAGTTCATCAGCTTGAAGATACACAATGTCATTGCGTTATTGTTTTTTATATCCCATTAAATCTTGATTGACTTATTGACTTCCTTCCATCGTTTTTGCTATGGTATACAATTGATCTACACATCTTGTTAGATCAAAACGTTCATCAGCTTGAAGACAAATTCCAGTCTTTGTTGGATACATATCATTTCCTTGTATATTAAGGAAGAATTTGCGAATGTGGAACCGAGGTTCCCTCCCACCAAACACCGTCACGCTAGCAAACATTCCACGCTCCCCAGTAGGATGCAAAATCTCTCCGTTTCTCGTTGTAAATGTATTATTTTGAGACATAATAGTATGGATTCACTTTAGAGTTCTCAATATGAGTGATTTTTTTTCCAAATTTAGTCCAGCTTTTAAAGACTTTGTCTCATGCTATGACATCATCACACTCATGAGAGTGTCCCAGATGCTCGCGGTGATTCAGAATTAAGGGGACACGGGGGAAAAGAATAGTTATCAATAAAGAGGTTGTGTTTCCGCTTATTTAAGAGATGATGTCATAAATAAAGAAGGTGTCCTCGAGTTTTTTTGAGCGATGACGTCATTCAGTGATTATTGTTGTTAGGGGGATGTCCCAATTTGGTGATGACGTCACCTTGATATCCCAAAGGAGTGATGACGTCTCCCTAAAACTATTTTTGTGACTTCCCAGCCCTCAAATCAATACTACTGTGATGACAACGCGACTTCAACTAGCGCGCGAGTGCAGAAACGCGGTCGAGAAAGAACCAGTAGTTGGAATGAAGTGAAAGAGACCCTAAATTGTCACAGTTGTCTTGCTTCCTCAGGCCCATCTTATCTTCATTTTTGACGTTGAAAACATGTCATTAGACTACTGTCTTGCGTACCTTTCAAAAAGGCTCTAGCTACGCCCCCGTACACGCAACTCGTTTCCTAATATCAGGGGCGGATTTAGGGGGTGTTGGGAGATTTTCCCATACATTTACTGTATTTGCTGGAGGAAATTTGAAAATTTTAGTCACTTGTTTTCACTATCCGGTTCCCCCCTTTCTGAAATTCCTGAATCCGCTCCTGAATATCGAATAATACGCGATTCACCCTGCCACTCTGTGTTGTTGAGAGCCAACAATATTTTGTGGCATTGACGGCTCGAAAAAGAGTTCGCAAAATTCAAGAAAAAAAATTCGCACGAATTTGTGTTTCATTTCTTTGTCAATAGTTAGAAATAACGTTTAACTATATTCTAGCAAATACGTGAAATACTTTCTTCCAACTAGCCGTCAATGTTTGGTTGTATTGCCGTCTCAAAATTTATAGAAACAATAACAAAGGCGTGGCTGACAAGGGAACTTCAAGGGGAATTCCATTTGGAGATCGAGCAATTTCAGGCTTTTGTGGAGAAAAAGTTGTATTAGAGTAATACGAGGGATATTGAAATACTGCTTGCATTTTCGAGAAGCGATAGATGTTACTCAAACTGTAGTAACTCCAAAAACAAATTCCCATTGGAGCCAGTAAAAGTAAATTCCAACCCCATGCAAACACATGAAACATTTTTTTGTCAAGTTCAGTCAAGAGAAAATGATATAAGAGAACATATCCCCGTGCCCTATGAAAGTCCACAATAACAATATAAAAATAGATTTTGAGCGACTTTCGGTCACGAATCATGACGTCATGCGTCACACAAGGCCAACGCGGGAAATTTTTCAGGGAGGCAGAAGAGCAAATCTCGACATACAAAACCATTTTTTTTGTAAAATTTGATAGGCTTATTTACTATTTTGGTACAAATGATAGTTTGCAAAAGCTGGTAGCAGTTTTTCCCAAACCTGCCAAATTTTCCGCAGCTCAAAACAAAACTGAACTCAAACGGCAAAGTCGATAAATAGACAACTTCGACAATTTTTATTAAATTATTTTAGGCTTTTCAAGCACATCTCATAAAACTAGAAGTAGAAGTCATGTTTTGTGAATGCAGAATATGTTCGTAGCCCTAGCTCATTTAAAAGAAGGAGAAATGATTTAATTTTCAATCAAATGTGTTTTTGTCTTGGAAACAGAATGATCAAGCGGAAAACGAAGATAGTGCGACCCGCTTTGACTTTCATTATTTTAACAAAAAATAAGGATCGTTGTTATATAGCGAGTGCTCACTCCAACCGAGCGCGCGCTCTTATTGGCTAAATCAAGGTCACGTGGTGAAGTACAAATCAAATATTCCCCGATCAGTCAATATTTCGAAAAATTATTGACTGGTCGGGGAATATTGCTTTCGCGCGTCGCGTTTGAGAGCGGGAAAGAAAGAGAAAGTTTATTGTAAACACGCGAGTCTTTTAAAAACCTTTGCTAATTTTGATAAGTTTTTGCTAATGCAACGAAAATTGTGCTGTTTATGAGTGTTTTCCCTTTACATGAGGCAGTCGCGCGCAAATTTTGTAACTTCTCTTTTCATTCTTTAAATACATTTGGTTTGACTTAATAATTGCAGTATATTTTCTGCTATATAACAAAACACTTAATGACTACTCCCTCGGGAAACACCAGTTTTGTTTCCCTCGAATCTCGATGTTTCCCTCGACTTCGTCTCGGGAAACATCGAGATTCTCGGGAAACAAAACTGATGTTTCCCTCGGGAGCAGTCATTAAGTGTATAATTACCACCACATAAAAGGTAATTCACAGAAATTTGATTAGGTCTAAACAGTCTAAACTATGTATTCACACTGAGCTTCAGTGATGTGTAGTAGCTTCAAAAAGAAATAGAGCTGAAGTGACAGAAATAAGATAACAAACGAAAACGCTTACTTGTTCTTCCGGATCCCGTATTCCACTCTTTAACAGCAAAACCTTTACTATAAGTAGTTAAGCTTATTCTAAGGAAGCCCTCTTTGAGGAATAAGGTGAGCTTTTCTCCAACAGTTTCTCATGTTTGCGAACAACGAACAGTCTAGTGTTAAGCCTCGTAAAGTTTTTTTTCGGGAACGACTTCTTCTGCAGGCAATGTTCTGTAATCCTTCTGGTCTTTTTAATCCAAACTTGTGTTATATAAGTCAGCCGTGCTACTATATCTTACTTATTGTCAATTGGTGTGGCTAGTGAATCGCGCAAACTTGAACGTTTGCAGCAAGGAGGCCTAAGGGCTGTATACAAGGATAAAGAAGCCAGCTACGCGCAACTCTTAAAGAGGGCTGGACTCCCTACGTTGATGAATAGAGGTTTACAGGATATATGCATTCTTATGTACAAAGTCAAACATCAGCTTTGTCCTAGCAATATTTGTAACATTTTCATGGAACATAAGTCAACGTATAATGTTAGGATGGAAGATTTCTCCATTCCTAGGTACAATACTGTATCTTATGGACACTGGTTGCGAGGGCTGTATCATTTGCTCAACATGATCCCTTATTGGGCATGGAGTGGGGGTTTGAGCCCATGTGAACGGGGTTGCCATCGGCGCGGCTTGATAACTGTCGCGTATAATCATGTTTATTATTCAGCCATGCCACTATCTCGGTTCTGATTGGCTAAGAGTACGCAGCGAAACCTTGTTGGCGTGCAGTGCCTGACGTCATACTACAGACATTAAGATTGATGCACTCTAATGACGTCATAACGCAAGCCAATAGGTTTGGCCGCCATCTTGGTTTTCATTTCCGAATTGAAAGCCAGTTTTGCGAATATTCTCGTTGAATCTGTTATGATTTTTGCCAAAAGATCATTGCTCAGGATATCTAAACATCAACTATGGCTAACTGAATTGAATGCAAAAGGAAAATACCAATGGACGTAAGATGAAGTTGAAAAACCGTGTCGCCGTGCACGGCCTCATCGTTGACTTCGTTTGGCTAGGTAAGAATTCTTGGTTGCTGAATAATAAAACAATTATTGAATTCGGTTTTCGCATGATAGTGAGATGTGTCAACGCCTCGAGTTAGTGTTATCCGCCTCAGCTTCGCTTCGGCAGATAACACAAACCTCAGCGTTGCCAAATCTCACTATTATACTCAACCTCATCCAATAAGTGTTAAATAATTACACGATCTTTAATAATATACATATACCGTTTCCGGGATACGTTGTCACGGGAAAAAGGAACAAAGCTTGGTGCGCTTGGGAGTATGGGTAAAGATTTCTTTGAATTTCTGTAAAATATTAGAAACAAATATGCTTGGAAATGCGCTGAAATTTAGTGATTTTACCTGTGGTTGCGATTACTATCTGAATTCAGATCAAACAGTAGCAGTTTAGATGCCCCCATTATCCTTTGCGCTTCAGGCTTATATGCTTTTTGGGTGACAACGTTTCCCGGAGACGGTATATGTATATTTAATATTTTTACATAGTACATATTTTTAATAGTAAATTACTTAGCTAGTATTATTGTAAATTTTATTTTTCATTTTTCTTTGTGTCCCCTAATTAGTATGGGCTTAGCCTAGGCATAGTTAATCGAGTGGAATCGTAAGGAATGGTTAGGATAGCGTGGGCTGGATGTTGAGAGGGGCTTTCACGTGATATTGACCCTGCACAATCTTTTGTTTCATGCTCATCTTATATGCATGTCTGGTTGTACACTGAATCTTACTGGCTGAATTTTGCAATAATTTATGCTAGAAAGAGTTAAAATCGACAACGCCGTCCCGCAGTGCAACAGTCATGATTAAGGCAACATGGTCAAGTGGATGGGGCACCGGTCTCGCAATCTGCTTGTTTGTTTGTATAGCCAAGTTTGCCTCCCGGTCAGTCTTAGTTTTTAAGAAGCTGGTTATTTGTCTATAGTCCCGAATCAGCTCTATGATCTTAATAAATCGACACACTAAACATTTATTTATTTATTTTTATCTATGAAAGTCGTCGTAGAAAGAGTTAAAATTGAAAGAGCAGTCCCGCAAGGCCATGGTCATAAATTCTAGTCATAACAAAACCCTAAGGCCTAGGAAATACGTCGAATTTTACTCGTACTTAATTCAGTCGAACCTATTTACTTTGAAATAGGTCATGTAAAATGCGACGTTTGCTGCAAATTAGTTCGAGTCTAATTAATTGGTTCGACTTCGACTTGAATTCGAGAGGCCAACTCGGATAATACGACTGTGGTGCGACCAAGCGGCAAACGTCGCATTATACTCACATCGAATTCAATTCATAAATCATGCAAATTAGAAAATAATTGATTAAAATGTGATATAACGTCGTGAAAATAGCCTCTCCCCCATCTACAAACCTGGATTCCACCCTTACAGAGCATGCGTTCTATGCTAACTTGCCGTCAAAAAGATAAAATCTATGGGGTCTTGCTTGCAGTAGCCGCTGCATGTGGGGTCTCGTTCAGTGGTAGCTGCCAGGGGGCCTTGTTTGTAGTGGTAGCTGCAAGAGAGGTCTTGTTCGCAGTAGCCACTGCCAGGGGCGCCTTGTTTGCAGTGGTAGCTGCAGGGGCGCCTTGTTTGCCGTGGTAGCTGCAGGGGGGACTTGTTTGCAGTTGTAGCTGCAAGGGGGGTCTTGCTTGCAGTAGCCGCTGCACGGGAGGTCTCGTTGGATAAGCGAAAATCGAAAACACCATATCAAAGATCACCATTAGCTAGTACTCTCATAATTATGAATATTGATTATTACGTCATCCAACACGCGATTATGAGCTTGTACCACTTATGACAATAAACCAAATCGGCTAACGGTGTTTACATCGTATTGGCACCCAATTCAGATCATGTGATGATTCCTTTGGGTAGTTACCATTGTCGAAGTTTTCTCACTCGACCGAGTGCACGGGTGTATGTGCAGAACTAACAAAAGTATCCACCCAAAGGAACCATCACATGATCTGAATTGGGTGGCAACAAGATGTTTTAAAACACCGTTAGCCGATTGTGTCTATTGGCCATATTTCAGTAGGTTTTCAATAAAAGGCCGTCAAACTTGACTCAATCATATATATTAACTAAGTATGCCTAATAATAATGCTTCTTTATTACTTCCGTTTGCAGATTAAAATACTGAATTACCGGAGTTGGTCCTGACAATTAAGCGATACTATACAAAGCGTATTAAACTACTTATTATACTTGACAGTGACGAACTTGTTAAACGGTCCGTCCTCCCCGGAGTTACGTGGTATTCTGCGCAGGACCCTAAAGAGTATGGGGTGGTGTAGCGAACGCTCCTATCATCGAGTAGTGGGAAGAGCACGCTGCCAGGCTTGATGTTGTCAATAAATTTGCGGCACGCGTGCTCACGGCGGGCCTCAAGAGGCAGCAATCCGGCCTGAGTCAATGCCTGTTGGTAGCTGTTGTGCGCTCCGTATATGATCGCCAACGCCCTCTTCTGGACTTTTTCGAGAGCCAGAGAAAGATACTGTGGCAGGTTGGAAAAGACCACTGAAGCGTACTCTAATACGGAGCGGATAAGCGCGCAGTAGATGGCCACAATATCTATCTCTGGAACTCGACATGCCTTAAGCTTCCTGATGGCATACAGCCTACGGTTCGCCTTTTCGCTGGGAATCCTGAGTAGGATTTCAATAAAAAACAGTGAAACTTAGCAAATTGGACGTGGTGAAATAAACTTTAAACAGAGAGATAGTAAACAAAAAAATGTTTTGGCTTAGCCGAAACGGCAACAATAATAACAATGTCAAACACCGCGCTTATATTGTTAAGTATAAGGCCAACTAAAAATATATTTATCCTGAGCGAATTCATTAAGATTATTGATAAGATCTGGCTAGGACGGGCTCTATGCGCGCCAGCTCTGCTTGCTGAAGAGAGTGAAATAACACAAACCAATATTAAAGGTCTCACCCGTGAAAGTGTCTTCGGGAAAAAATTTCCTCGCCTCGCAAATTATGCTATGATAATCAGCTATATATCATTTTAAAGCTAAAATATTGCTCTATCTTATGAAGTTGTTTAGTTTATCGAAGTTTAAATTTTTCTTGTATTTTTCAGACCCCGAACTAAAAACTACCTTGTTTACTTGAGAAGCTTGAGCAGACCACTAGCGATTTGTTGCACAATTTCACACTTTGTCGGATTTTAATCTCGGAGAAAGGAACTGCAAAACCGTGTCAGCGATTTTTGATATGGATTCCACCCACACACCAATCCCAACGGGCTGATAGCTTAGTTGGTAGAGCGGCGGTCTAGATACCCGAAGGTCGTTGGTTCGAATCCTACTCAGCCTGGATTTTTTTCAAGTCCATAAGGAATTCACATTTTGCTTTCCACAAGTTTCGGAAGATAACTTTCATGAAAAGAAACCGATCTTTTCCCCTCCATCGATCTCCGATCTTGTTGACAAGGCTAGCTCAAACATAATCGGGTGTCATGACAGCTAGCGCGCATTTGATTTGCTTGACAAAAAAATCCATTGTTTATTAGCCAATCAGCTTCATGAAATACCTGCACTCATTTTGAGTGCAATTTCTTTTTTGCAGTGCAATTGCATTTGTAATTGCACTGCTCTCGACCAATCAGAATAAATTTTTGCATCTATACTATTAGTGAGAGAATCGCGTAGGTTTGGACGTCTTTTTTGCTTTCGGCTGCGACAAATTGTTTATTTTTTGGTTTCTGCATTTTCGCATAAAATGTATCCTATAACACAGTTCCCCAAGTTTGCAAGAAAATGGTGTGGGTGTGGGTTTGAAGTTCCGTGGTGCAGCCGTTTTTCCAGGCTTCTGGGCCAACAGTTTGACCTTGACCCCGCACACATCAAGTATTATTTATAAGATTTACAATAATGACTTACCTCCCTGCTTAGAATTTGCCGATCCCCAAATGCATGCCAACGACACTAGCCTTACTGTCGCCGGGGATAAAGCCCAGGAAATCGAGTGCAAATTCAACAAAGACCTTGAAAATATAAGGCTATGGCTCTACGCCAGCAGATTAAGTTTAAATGCAACCAAATCTGAATTATTAATTGTTGGATCCAGACACAGGTCTTCCTGTGTGCTCTCGCTATCACTCACCATAGGTCCATAGGTGGTGCTAGCATTCCAAGAGTAAAATCAGCAATGTCACTGGGTGCTTATATTGATGAAACTCTCATTGGTCAAAGCAAGTGGAGGAGACCTCTAAGAAACTCGAGTACAATAGGAGCTATGAAAGGGTACGGAGCCGGAACCGTGCTTACCAGTACGCCGTCAAAAAAAAAACCGAACACTGCCCCTACGATATCATTTCCTGGTTGGAGGCCTTTAGCGAGTAGCATGGTTACACCCTTGATGAAGGTCAAATCCAACTACAGATCAGGAATATGATCAATATTAAGTAAAACTATATCTCAGGCAGTATTCAAACAATATTCACCAAACTTTGGTGCTTTACAAATAAGCATATGTTGAATTTGATACTGGACTCTGTTTTCTGCTAACACTATAAGATAAGCCATATAAGCGTGATAAAAGGTCTATTATGTGAATGTATTGCTGAGGCTGATACTGATCTTTTGGATCACGGTGTAATAAAATGTCAGTTTAGTGGCATTCATGTTGCTATCTGCTACATAGAATCTGGAGTACTTTTCAAACATATTATTTCTTTTCCTTAAAGCAAACTTGGGCCAAGAAAATCGAAAATTACCTGGTTAATTCAGAGCGCCGTGCCAGCCAGAAGCAACGAAAGGAATACGAAAGAGTGACTGGAGAAAAGGCTCCTAAACGAAAGCCTGGCAGGAAAGCAAAGAATAACGTACAGAGGAGACCTTGCTTATAAAGCAACAGACGCTGAAGGCAAAATGCAAGAAAAAGCCAGTGGACACCACAAAGGTGGGAGCTCTAATGAATGAGACATATCAAAAGAGAAGAAGAGAGATAATGCTAGGGAACCAGAGAGTCTGGTGGTCAGTGATTATCCAGCCCTAAAGGAGCTCAATGGAGTTCAGGCACAGTTGAGCAGATTCTCCAGTGCATTCATTCTAACTAGCAGGTCATCCCAATCGATCTTGAACCAACACATCTTTCTATGTCAAATTCATCTCTCACACGCATGTACTTTATTGCAAAATCCCTACCATGAAGTGCTGTTAGTGGGAAAAGCTGGAAATATTGATTAAGTCAAGTGTGCTTATGGGGAGCATAACTTTCTATGGCTTTATCAGCGAAATAGAGCACAGTGATGCTGGGAGAGACACGATAAAAAAATCATGAAAAAGTCATGAGCCACAGAAAAGTGATTTTTAAAACGTTTCGAGTGTCTCTCCCAACATCACAAGTGCTCTATTTGCCAATAAAGTCATAGAATGTTGTTCTCTAATGCTTTTTGGGAGAACCATTACTTCATCGGTAAAATGGAGTATAGGTTTGGACAAATCCGAGCAAGCGCTATATCGTAGCTATATATAATATCTATATTAAATAATGACAGCATTACGCCTGTATTTGAAATATTTCTCTGTTTTATTTTTCTTCATGTACTGTTACTTCGAAGGGAACTTGAGAGAGTTGAAAATACTCCTAAATTGTGCCATACCATGAAAGGTGAATGGGAGGCAAACAAAGAATCAATTGGTGGTGGAATGAAGGAGAAGTCATCCATAAGTTTCGGAAGATTACCATACGTATATTTTTTATTCTTATTATTATTTAGTATTTATATATATGTAAATAGTGTCTAATTCAAATTATTTTTTAATATGTTGTAAAAATTGCTTAATTCACCCTTAGGCTGCAATGTAGTTTTAAATAAACCATCTATCTATCATGTATCTATCTGTTTTTTCGATCAAACTCATGATGTAGAAGCGTGCCCGTCAAACTTGTCATCACGCAGCGGACCTGCCTCCATCGTCTCCTCGCCGCTACCAAGCCATAGATATATGCGACTTTCAAGACGACGATCTACTGGCAGACAAGCAGGGAATTGTCTCAAACACATTTCCGAGTCAGTTCTAGCACCAGAAAAGATACGTATACGACATACGAGAAACGGCTCAAATGTGCTTCATGTTTATGGTTCTAAGCGTGACACATAAGTTTCTTCAGTCGTTCCAGGCTATAGGTCCGGTAAGCCCAAAACAAAGATGACGGCTTTATTATGAAATGAGTCTAAAGTATTCTGTTTTCATCTGCTGCAGCAAGTCACAGTACCTCTAATCAAATTCTCCAATCCGTGTCATTAAAAAAACGTAAGCACACTGGATTATTCTTTCGCTTCCCCTTCTTCGCACCCCCCTCTTCAACGTTGGTCCGACAAAACTTTTCAAAACTCTAGCAACGAATAAGTAGACAACATTCGAAGGGAGGTAGGGGGTCGAACGGGCAAGTGTCTCTAATTTTAAGTCTCAGTAGAAACTAGATATCTCAGTGTTGCGGTAGATCTGAAATGCTATGTTTAGGACTCAGAACATGTTTTATTATCATTGCTCATGTTTAGAGCGAGCGAATTACACAAATAATTTCTCCAGAAAACCATTTTTGTGAAAAGGTGAATTTTAACTTCCAATGACACAATACCCGTCTACACGCTCGACAAAAACATGTTCTGTCGGCACGTGAAACTTCGAGGTTTTGAAAGTTGAACTTCAAAGTTTGCCCGCCCAAGCGTGAAGCTTTGGTGACGCTCGTGAGTGGAAAAAGGTAAAAAGTTCAGTTGACTTATGTCATTTTGACCAGAAAAACTGTGAAGTGGCCAGAATATTAGCTTTTTTCAATGTTTGTTATTGAAACGAAAGTGCGGACTTGAATATTGTGACATGTGGCGCCGATACGCAGTGGAATTCGTTTTTTGTCAGGTTTATTCAATACGCTACAACAAACCAACACACAAATACATCGTTACAGTCTTGAATATGAAAAAAATACACACTAGATCATCCACGTGGTCGATAATATCACTTGAGCGCTTCAGTTCATAGTTCAGCAACAATTTCTAGTCATCAAATCGTGTTTATTACAACAGTAAAGACAAAACAAACGGGTTTTTCACCTACCTGACCGCCACTGACTTCACTCAGCTTCGTACATGCGAATTCATCGCACATGGCGGTCGGTAGGTATCACGTGTTCGAGTCACATTACGTCATCCTTGGTCACGCAACGGCGACAGTGACAAAAACGTTCAAGTTTGGCCGTCAAAACATCCAAGTTTCACTGTCAAAACTTTGAAGTTCCGCGTGCCGACAGAACACGTTGACGTGTGTGTAGACGGGTAGCTGCAACCGACGGTAATGTGAAGTGTTCCGGTTGTGTTTGCCAATTGGAAAGCCGAGCACTTCTTATTCTTGCTTCATGACAAATTCAGCTTTCCACAATAGTTGATTTTCGTAGAAATTCCCTGTGATAGTAAGGACTAGGTTTTGTGTTTAGCAAGCAGTCACATGACACTTCTGCAGAAACCCGATGATGGGAAACGTCTCCGCAGAAATTTCCTGTGATTTATGTATGCCTGGTGCTTCATGGTTACTCCTGATTCTACACAATCGTTACATAACTGTTTTATAATTGATTCGTCTATTTTTAAAATTATATTTCAATTTGTATAGGTAATCATACGACTTAGAGTTAATGACGTCATGAAATAGAGATTTTGGAATTAGGCGCGCGCTTGAGATATGGGGAAGTGGACGTCCATATCACCAGAAAAGCGAACATATGTGAAGTATTTGAAAAAAGATGCAGGATTACTTGCTTCCAAAATATCAACAAAACTTGGGTTTTCGAGAGCATCTATTTTTAGAATAGTTAAAATGCCTTCGATGTCTGCAAAAGGCTATAAACGGAAGGTGAAGGAAAACGGGGGCGCCTGAAGAAGCTCTCTAAAAGGGGGGAGCGGTTAAAACTAAGACAAATTTGAGAGGCGAGGGCCGAGGAAAGCAAATTTGCGGCAAGAGGATTGCTTGTTAAGGCCGGACTGCAGAACAAGAATGTTTCCGAAAAAACTCTCCAACGTTTATATCGAAGGCATAATTATAAATACTGCCGTGCGAGAAGAACGGTGGTTCTCCTAAAAAAGGACCCCGCGCTCCGCCGAAAGAAGTACGAAAAAATACGATAGGGACTTATGGACATCAAAAATGTCGCTTATCTAGATGGGGTGAGCTTTGCGCACAAACGGAAACCTGCAGACCATGCCAGATCACCACAGGGAACGGTATGGCGAAAAGCTGGAGAAAGATTGGATTTTCACTATACAGCAAAAGCCGCGCACGTCGGCAGTTGCGGCAAAATGGTCCATGTCGTCATGGCAATAACTCATAGGCAAGGCGTTTTCTTATCCCGTCAATACAAAAAATGAACGGAAAAACGTTCCGACAAATAAAAGAAGAGGATTTTAGAAAGATGTTTCGGCAAAGCCGTTAAAACTCGAGACGAGGCTACTAGACGGTGATCCAAGTCAAAACAG
Organism: Scolanthus callimorphus; assembly: GCA_033964015.1. Taxonomy (NCBI): domain Eukaryota; kingdom Metazoa; phylum Cnidaria; class Anthozoa; order Actiniaria; family Edwardsiidae; genus Scolanthus; species Scolanthus callimorphus. The sequence goes on along the minus strand of JAWWUD010000019.1, from coordinate 172,957 downwards.
CGCGAAGGCAAAAACAGCTTATAAAGCCTTTAAGTAACAACTATTTCCTATCCTGCCGCGAAGCCCGGATTTGAATCCGATTCAAAACTTCTTTGCGATTTTAAAGAGACAACTGCATAAGGATACCCTCTCATAAAATATAATCCAAGAGACATTTGATGAATTCGCAGAACGTATTTCCTGTACAGCAAGCGCCATAGATCGCGTTGTGATTGACAGGATAATAAAAAAAACATGGACGCAAAGACAACTACTAATCACTGTGCATAATCTATTGAACAGAGTGATACTACTACCGGCACTTCTATAAAATAAACTTGTTTTCTTACGATCACATTTGCAGTGCAATTTTTAGAACGTTAACCGAAGCGAATTTGCATTTTCGGTTCTATGTTATCACTTCCGGTTTCGAATTGCCCGTTACTCAGTCGGGAAAAAAAATTGCATGAAATCACTTAGAACCTTTTAAAAATTATTCCTATATAAATCACAATCTCTTTTGAAAGCACCTTTGAGCAATTGGATAGCCAGATATTAATTTTCAAATGAGTAATCACGAGTGACCAAACTGTCTAAAAGAACTGAGTCAATCATTAGTTTTCTATCATCGTGGTTACTCGTGGAAATGAGAGATTTCCTTGTCCTATCTTACAATTTTAGAGACTTAATGGAACATGAGAATAGCCTACTGGATTTACTGTTCGTGAAACTCTTTCAAAGTTTTTAAAACTCTTTCAAATGTCAAGATGGGAAACAGTGACGGCAGCGTGGGAGCGCCCAGACCCCCTCCCTTTCAACCCTCTCGTATTGTCCAAATTAACAGACAAATAGTAACATTAAAAGGCGAAACTATTCTAAGCAATGTTTTTTTAACCTTTTTTGTAATCTTTAGGTCCTTGTGAGATTATTTTTTCATATCATTACAAAGCGCGCTGAAGCAATTAACTCTTTACTGACGGCCAATTTTCCTCTATTTGAAGCCTTTTTGCGTCTATAAATTATTTTGGTCTCTGACAAAACCATATTTGGGGTGACCATAGAAGTAACCGCTGATCTACAGTTCTATGGGCGCATGGTTTGCAGTGCTGTTTCAAAACATCGAGTACGCTCTATATTCAGAACGTGAGCTCGGCTTAAAAAAGGTTTGTTTTGAATTTTTGAAGGCCCTGCAATTTTTCAAAGCTGTAGGTGGTTTTCCACCTAAATTTGTGTGGACCGTCCGCAAAGAGTTAAGCACCTTGTCATCGGTTAAACTTGCTAGTGTTCCCACTCAACGTCGAACCAGTTCAGTCGAGTAGCAGAAAGTAAATGATTCAGGTACTACAGAATTCGAACACCAAGTAGCGTTCGTCACAGACACGGAAGAGTTACCAAAATGGCATTAAGAATCACTGGCCGACGCACCCGTAACATGTTAACCATCAATCTACCGAAATGTAGGCTAAAGTCGGGCCAGTGTTACTTTGCCTTTCGTGGGGCAAAGCTCTACAACTCTCTATCCGAGAATGTCAGAGCTGCAAACACAACCCTAGCTTTGAAACGGAAAGCTACCGCCCACTTTTTGGGCCAATAATTAGAATTTGAATCTCAATTCGCAATTGTTAAATGTATATAGATTGTATATAGATATGGATTTTTTATGTTTTTTTTATTGTTGATTTCAGTAATTTCCTTTGTCCTCTTTGTAAGTTTTCGTTTGTAAATTGTAACAGAATCGCCTTTTTGGAGGAGTTACAATAAAGTATGTATGTATGTATGTATGTATGTAGAATTCTCTGGCAGGCCATAGAACAGCCTTTGATTTTACAGTTATGACAACACCAAAAATTAGACAATAACATTCTAAACTTTTTTCAACATCTTTTATTTCCAAAAACTAACTCGACGGCGAGCCCCTACCACTGATAAGAGTATTATTATTCGCCAGATTAATAAACATTTAAAGCTAGATTAGTGAAGGTACGTACATGTTACGGCATGCCCCAAATATGTAACAGATAAGCTAACGGAAGCGGTGTTCCAGTGGAATCGCAGGTATGCGTGTATCTTCCCTACTACGGGACCGGTTACAGCTATGTTTCAGTCCTTTATCTTGCACACTCGTTAGACATAAGCATTTCAACTTGAGCAGCAATAACGAAACCATGGGGAAAAGGGCGAACAGGCAAGCGAAGGGGCAGAGAGCGTGGAAGCGGCGAAGATCGTTTAGCAGGAGCCAATTGGAGAGTCAAAGTTGGCCGTGATGCCGGAATACCACAGGGTCAATTCTTGGCCCTCTTCCTGTTGTACCAATCGCAAAGTAATTACACCAATTCTGATAAAAACCTATAGGAGTAATTACAAAGTAATTACCAATTACTCACGACGGTCATCTGAATTCCGCTCTAGGGAGCGAAAGTTGAATAATTTGTATGGAAAGATCACAAAAGTTGACGAGCTACTATAAGACAAGAGCGCAATACGCTGGTGTGAATGTGAGTGAGAGAGAACAGGAAGTGGAGCTCGAGTGTAATAATATGGAGTTTGAGGAGCGTATTAGTAGTTTACTTGGGGAGAGGGCGGTTTCTTTTTTCAGGGGGGGGGTATAATAACGAGATGTACATGGACTTGCTTTCAATGAATGTGATACAAAGACTGATACAGGGAATACGAAACACAATGGCACACAGAGCATCTTCACAGAAGACGTTTAACGAACTACTGACAGCCTACCGAGATGACATTATACCACAACTGATTGTCGGATGGGACGACATGACAGAGACAGAGCTGGAGGGCTTTCTCGGAATTAACAATGTCTACTGCGGGATGCATTTCATTGTATGCCTTGGCTACGCAAGCTGCGGCTACAATAAAATTCTGGGAGGAGCTTTTATTTAGGGGGAAGGGGGCAGGTAGTGGGGTAAATAAGGGTAAGGGGAAGAGAGTGAGGACTGTGTGTAAGTGTGTTCAGGCAAGAGGGAGTGAGTAGGCAGGTAAGATGGTTCAGTTTATGTCATTTGTAGAAAGTAAAGGTATCAGTGGTCTGCCGTTAGTACCGTTTAAGGTTAATCGTTTTAATGTTGTGTTTAAGAATTGAGAGGGTACTGAAGGAGTTTTTTAATGTGTATGGAGATGACAACTTACTGACGAAGGCTGTAAAACGTGACCTCCATGTTGCTGCTGGAGTTCGTGTGCTTGGTATGGTTTCGAAGGTTGTAACTGTCCCACTCCGGCGTGTTCTTGAGCGTAAAGATGTGTATGTTCTGTCTATGAGTAAACGTTATGAGAGAATGATTCAGTGTTTCGAGACGTGGGCAAAAGATGCCAGTTTGATTATGAGTTGCGAGAAGCGACTATTTGATGATGTGGATGTGAACGTTGACAGTGATGCGTTTAAGTCATTGTTTGTGCCTCGCCCTGTAGAGTCTGAAAATCTGGCCACAAGAGAGTTGTTAGAGTTAATGTTCACTAGTTTTGTTTGTGTCACTAAGCGCCTTCTTGTTGGTCATCTTCCTGGGGGTAAGTTTTATGTTCTCACCGACAAGTTGACTCACTAGACTGCGACAGTGACGAAGACGAATGTAGTGAGCGAGAGAGATTTCGTGTTTGTGGATAGAGTGATGAGTGAGAAAGTGAATGCGAGTACCATTGTGATTGAGGGTATGCTTATGAAGGAAGAATGGAACGAGTGCTTGGAGGGATAAGTTGGAGGGCCAGACGAGACATGACTTAATGGAGTATGCGCGTAAGTGTAAGTCTGGACAATTACGTGTGTTTAGACAGAAGGGTCACCTGATAAGGAGAGAGCTTTTGAGGAAAAGAGAGGCGAAAAAAAGTGAGCAAGAGAAGAAGGAACGAAAGGAGTTGGAAAGGAGAAAGAAGTTGTGTGAGAAAGTGCAAAAGATTGGTGGAATGGGGTCTAGTGTGGAGCAGGCAAGAGAGAGACTGAGTGGTAAGTCGAGAGAAACTGTGAAGCGTAACATTTTACCGTTAAATTTTTACCGTTATGTATCGGCTGTTCACGGGGATAGGGCTATTTTTCAGTTTTCACGGGGAGCAAAGCAGTAAATGGTAGTGCGGGGGGTATAGATGGGGAGGAGGAAGCTGTAGACAGTGACTGCTTGCCTTAACTTTAGCATCTAAGGAATCGATCCTTAGCAAGACAAGGAAGCGGGCATCCAGAATGCCAGCACAGGTAAGGATGGGACTTCTGGCACAGGTAGAGGAGGGGGAAGCGCTATACGGGAAGGGGAAATATTGGTCTGGAAACGGGTTGAGCACGGTCTACAGCATGGAGGTAAGGAACAGTGTTTTTTTGGGAACAATTGTTGGGTTACAGTCTTGGGATAAGGAGGGGGTGGATTATTTTAACATTTTGTATGATGGGTGGGATAAATTGTACTCTTTCCCCTTGATGCTTGACTTGGCATGTGGTGATTTGAAGTTGTTAGCAGTTGCTTTGGAGGATTTTGTTGGTTGTCGAATTAGTCATGCTTGGGATAATGGTGAGGGCAAGTTGCTGTGGTGGGATGGAAAGGTGATGTGTTTGGGTGAAGAGGAGGGAACTGTTTTGTTTGAGTATGATGATGATGATGACAACGGTCATGATGATGGGGAGCCGGGGCTTTACGACGTAAGTATTCTGGATGACTACATAGCACATGTGGTAAAGCTTTTGTAATGAGAAAAATTGGACTTTGTTTTTTCTTTTAAATGAATTGTATATTTATGGACATAATATTTTTCTTTGTCCCATTTTAAAATTGTTATAGATATTTATTCAAGATTGTAAATATCAAAATTATCAAGAGAAGTATGAATTTTATAGTGTATGACACATAGAGACTTTAATAGTTGAATGGGACTGGAAATACCAGGTCACAAATGTCACTCCAAAAGAGTTAATAGAAACCGAAATAGCAACATGCAAAGGAAATGGTATCTAAGTCATGATGGTAGCTAAAGGAATACAATGAAATAACATAACACATGCATGCTTAGCTCAAGGTAATAGTTAGATTCTGCTATGACTTTGTTTTGTCTTTTAAATAAATTGTATATTTATGGACATAATATTTCTCTTTGTCCCATTTTAAAATTGTTATAGCTATTTATTCAAGATTGTAAATATCAAAATTGTATTTAAAGAGAAGTATGAATTTTATAGTGTATGACACATAGAGCCTTTAATAGTTGAATGGGACTGGAAATACCAGGTCACAAATGTCACTCCGAAAGAGTTAATAGGGACTTGAAATACCAGGTCATAAATGTCACTCCGAAAGAGTTAATAGAAAACCGAAATAGCGACATGCAAAGGAAATGGTATCTAAGTCATGATGGTAGCTAAAGGAATACAATGATATAACATAACACATGCATGCTTAGCTCAAGGTAACAGTTAGATTCTCCTTTTTTTACACAAAACAAATACATGTACAAATAAAATATTGTAAAGAAAAAAATCAATTGCTTTTGTTTTTTAAGGCAGCAATCCCAGTCAATATGGAAATCCCAGAAAATCAGAAAGTTGATCAAATAAAAACAAATGGGGCTTTTCTAGATCTGCTTACTCAAAGTCAAGATCCTCATAAGGAGCAAGCTTTTGACATGATATTACAAAAATACATCATGCAGCCAGATGAAAGGTAAAAAATACTTGCAAAAGCAAAGACGATGCAAATAAAGAGTACTGACTAGTTGCCTCAATTAGACTTAGCCTGTGATAAAATATTGTCATTTTGAATGTTGTGGGATTGCCTTGACAAACAAAAGGTTTGTGAAAAAAGTATTGTAAATACTTTTTGTAAATAATTTACAAAAAATGTCAGTCCAGTTATATGATGATCATAGAGTGTTCACAGATTTAGCTTGCATAAACATTGCTAGTTTACAATTCTGATGATACCTTGGAAATTGGAAATGGTTTAAAGTGCAATTTGTTAACCTAGTGCTCTCAGAACCATTTATGTATTAGGGCTTCCATGTGTTTTCTATAAAATTTATATCTTATGTTTGCAATAAAAAAATCTTTGCAAAATGCATCAAATGTAATAAATGCATCAAAAGCATAAATTAAGCCATTAAAAAAATTAAGCATTGTTTGCTTTTGACACCAAAAACACAATTTTATGGATTGCAGCCCATCTCCACCTCCACGTGGTGCAATCTGGAAACTGCTGATGGCAGCAGGCTAGGATAGATGGATCAATGTAATTAAAACAAAATAAATTTTTCCGTTTTTCAAACAGACCTAATCTTTACCACATCGATGTGAATAATAAGGAGGCACTATCATCCAAGACAATCTGAAGGTAGTCCTTGGTGTTACGGAAACTACGCTGTTCATTCATTCTGACAACGTGTTTTCCTGGGAAAGACCTTATACTACCATCATACAACATACAGGACAAGTCATACAGGATTCATACAGGTACACTTCCACAAGCACAAGTTAATTATTAAAAGTATTATCTTGGTATCTTATCTTTCCAGGGGTTTTCTTTTTAGTTTTTTGTCAGGCACAGTCTTAACCTTTTCTTGAAGCACAATATCACCTGTTTCGTCAGGGCCAGTGCTGTCTGGCTCTTCATGAACCGTTTCTTGAGGCGCAATATCGCCTGTTTGTTAGGCATACAACGGGAAATGTAATATTTATAATAATAAGAGACCAGTACCTATCCATTACATCTTTAAATCACAACGCTGTAGATAAACTCCTTTAGTGGCTTAGCGTAGTTCATCCACTCGATCAGACCAACTGAGGTAGAGGGTCAAAATTACAAAGGAAAATGTAATATTGATATCAGAGATACCTATCCATTACTTCTTTAAATCACATCGCTATAGAGAAACTCCTTTAGTGGCTTAGTGTTGTTCATCCACTCGATCAGACCAACTGAGGTAAGAGGATCAAAATTACAAAGGAAAATGTAATATTGATATCAGAGATACCTATCCATTACATATTTAAATCACAGCGCAACGACCGTATTATTCTTTCTCACAAATTGTTTGATTGTTTAAAAAACCCAATCATCCCTCATTTCCAGTACTTCATCCAGTGTGAATCATAATATAGGGGCAAGGGTGCGGGCACAGGTGTAAAAGTGGGAGGGCCATCCCCCCTCGCCCCACTTTTTAGTTATTTGGATTTGTATCGCTGTGCAGGTTCTAAGTACAGAAACTACCACTGGTAGTAAAAAGACCATATGGATATCCCAGTAACAGCTGTTGGCGATCTTCAATCTATTTTTCCATCTTTCCATCTCTTTGTCTTTTCTCCTTTTTTTCCAAATACTAGTAAAACATATTTAAATGATAAAGCTGACGTTCTAAATCATTGTTGTTATTTGTGTACAGTTTTATAGTAAACTGTTTATAAATTATTCCCTTCTGACTATTTAGAAAAGAGGGCACATGTGTTGGGCCGCCCTCCCGGAAGATTTAAAAATGGGAGGGCCATCCTCCCTCACCCCACTTTTTAGTTATTTGGTTTTGTATCGCTGTTCAGGTTCTAAGTACAGAAACTACCACTGGTAGTAAAAAGACCACATGGGGGATTTATAACAGTCTGGTTAAGAATAATATGGGTGCTCATACCATGTATGGTTGCTATGGCAACCAGCTGGAATCTCTTTGAATATCTCCATATCTCCATTTCTATTTTTCTTGTTTTAAATTTTACAATGAAAAATCTTTTCTATCGTTAATATATTTTTTTTTTCGAATAGACTTCTTTACCAAACGTCTTACACGTTTTTTCTTCAATAACGTCACACAAAATACATTACATTGACTCACAGAGCTCAGCTTCTGTGGCACTAAGTTTCCAGGCACAAGACCTGAAATTGACCACCAAATTATTTGCCTCTAGGCGAAGATGGTGCAAACACAAGGCAGATTTTCATCTTCCGTTGAATTGTTGTCTGTTTCCTCTTTCATTTTCTGCCAATAACTTCTTTGTTTAACCCCAGTTCTCCAGGAACATTGATATCGGTGTTTATCTCAATACCAGCTGTTGGTGATCTTCAATTTATTTTTCCATCTTTCCATCTCTTTGTCATTTTCTCCATTTTTTTTTTCAAATACTATTAGAAAATATTTAGATCATAAAGTTGATGTTCTAAATCATTATTGTTGGCACTAGGTAAGTTGTGTAGAGTTTTATATTAAAATTGTGTGTTAGTGTTTTGTAATTAGAACATTTACATTTTCTCAGATGAATACAAAATATATTCTAAAGACAAACTAATAATAAATTATAAAAACAAACAAAGATCCCATGATGCTAGAGAAGAAGTCACTTCTTTTCAGTTCTTAGTAAACAGACTGTATCTTTATAAACACATATTTGAATGTTGTTTCTGGTTTAAAACACAGTTCCCGTTACTGTACAGGCTTATGCAAACCGAGATGTGGTTGGGAGAGTTCGAGCAGATCAGTGGAAACACGAGCCTAAGAAACGTGTATTATCCAAATTATATTAAAATGATACTTCTTCAGTTCTCAGTAAACAGACTATATCTTTATAAACATATATTTGAATGTTTCTTCTGGTTTAAAACAGTTCCCGTGACTGTACAGGCTTATGCAAACCGAGATGTGGCTGGGAGAGTTCGAGCAGATTAGTGGAAACACGAGCCACAGGCACGCGTACTATCCAAATTATTTTATAATGATACTTATTTTCTTTGTACAGTAGAAACTATACTTAAAGTATACTTTTTTTCAGGGCAGATATACGGGGTGTACTTAAAGTATACTCCTTTTCCATGTGGGACGCAGCAGGCCTTACATTGTGTGATCTGTTGGAAATGCTCCAGGTTTCCTGGCAAACACGTGGAGAGTGAGTACTCGTTTAGATTTCTAGGAGGATGCTTTTTGGGGACTTTCATATAGCGTACATTTCATAGAGTTCGTTGAAATTCTTCATAAATAAATAGTAATTATTACTATCTCTAAATTACACCTGTTCTATTTTTTTTTTACTCATTTCACCAAGCTCAGCCTTTGAAGGGCTTTGCACCAGGCATAAAGAACTGAAATCGGCTTCCAGATTGTTGGCCTCTACTCCTCTGTGAGGTGTGAGCAAGTTATGAAGTTTGCTCAAACCTAGCCAGTAAATATGAAAAGTTGGCGACAAATGACTTCCCAACCTTAATACTGTTCCCTGACTGTGGGCCTTTAAGAACCACTTTTCTCCCTTTCTACGAAGCAGAGACCGCGGTAGAAAAAATTCGAGACGACCAAAATTTCGAGAAAAGTGATAGCGATGAATGTCCCGCTAACAACTGTTTATGGTTGTTTCAAACTGAAGTTCAATCTCCTTCGATCTTGAAATCTCCTTTTCTCAATTTTCGTCTTTTTCTCCATTTTTTTCCAATACTAGTAAAAAGTACTAGTAAAAAGTGTGCATAACATAAAGTTATGCAAGTAAAAATATTGATGTATGTGTAGTGTTGTGTAATTACAACATGTAAATAACTATAGATCATAAATTATTATAGATTAGAAAGAGTATAAAAACAAAATAAAATATCCCCTGTGCCTTGTCCAATGGGTGTACAATTATTATTGTTGGCAGGTTTGTGTAGAGGTTTATAAGTAAAAACACTGTTTATTAGTGTTCTATAACTAGAACACGCAAATTTGCCAAGATAAGTAGAAAATAGATTATAAAAAGAACCTGATGGAAAATATCCCATCTACCAGAAACTACCGGATCAAGTTAACTTTTTTCAGTTGTGACGGTTGTGCGAAGGGCAGGCACATTGGGCCTCCTGTGGCGAACCGGGTATCCTGTGGCCTCACGCATGCGCTGTATGCACGCCTCGAACTCGGTTCGTTTGTAGAGGATTCATTCGTTCGTTCAAGGATTCAGACAAGGAAATTACGTATAGAAACAGATCTTTATCAGAACCGTAGAGGCCTTGCTGCTGCCTGTTACCATCATCACGCGTGTCGGGGTTGTTGTTTCCTGTATTAAAAAACTACCTGTCACACAGTTAATAGTAAACACCATGTCTAATGTCTGCTTTAAATGAAAATTCTGGTTTAAACGTAAAACGCAACAAGTTGTGAATTAATATGGCAAGGATTGTGATGGCTAAAGTTTTCCAGGTAGTCGTCCCTCATTTCCTCTTCTTAGAGCCTGAAGGCATCAGGACACTCATACATAATTTCTTTCAGTTACCTTTGTGGTCTTTGTGGCAGTGCGACAGGAAGTAAGCTCGGAATTTAGGTTTTTTTCTGTTTTTGTTAGTTTAAAAGCTTGAAAAGGCAACCCACTGGTCTTCGTTTTACCTGTTTGTAGGTTGTCTTAATGTGCCGCTATTTCACTGGACGACGACCGTCTTTCTGGTCTTCTTTTTACCTTTTTCAAAATATTACCATTGCGCGCGTGCTCTAAGAGCCATTCAGAATGCACAATTTGTTACTGTGCTCTCTAGGAAAAAAAAATATAACAATACTGTTAAAAGGAATATAAAACACAAAATAAAAATGACTTTTTTGGATTGCGATCCATCTCCACCTCCTCGTGGTGCAATCTGGAAACTATAACAGACTGTTTTATAACAGGCTGGTACAAAACAAAGATATCACCAGGTATTCCATTAAGTCTTTATTAAAGCCTTTACTAAAGGATGGCAACTTATCAGGTAAGTACAGCAATAAAAGGACAACCTGCTTAGTTGACAGCTGTTTTAGTATAGTACTTCATAAGGACCATGTTATAATACCATAACAGTATGACTAGCTGAAATAGTGTGATAAATGTCCAGACTGTTAAAGGTCTGTTCATATTAGCAAACACGCACACGGGTGTTTCGCGCGCGAAATTAAGTCCAGTCCCCTGCGCGGTCAAAGGCTGTTGCTATGCAGTTGAAGGTTCAACAAAATGGCGGCAACATTTGAATTTTGTTTGTGGTCAAATAATGGCTGAAAATATGTCGAAATGATAAAAGAGGGAAGTCTTTCTTGAAAACTTTATTTGTATAGAAGTTGTCTGAAAAATTTAATTCAACAAGGCTATGTTAATATTTCCTTATAAAAACACAAGCGAGTCTGCGATCGCGAAAAACCAACAACACGACAATCGTAAAAAAATATTTTAATACAAAGGATTGTAGTAATGCCTTATATATTTTTAAAGAAAAAAAAATATGATTGACTATCGCAGGTCTAATGGCAACAACGCACAGGTCGCTACTTTTACACTCGTGCCGTGTTTGTGGCAAAAACGTAAAAGCAGATAAATATGTTTACAGCTGTCGAAGTGAGAAGGTAGCGGAGAAGTTGGCGACGGTATTCGGCATAAATAATGCGGAAGACGTCCGGTTATCCATCCCAGTAACCTCTGTGTTGTATGCTACGCGAAATGATGCAAAGCCATGAAATCCGAGCAGTACCACACCTCTACAGTGCCCTTTCTGTGGACACAACACACTGCAGCAGATTGTGGTGTTTGTAATGGGATCGGATGGGGAACTCTCAATGGTTACACAGTCATACACATTACTAAATACACATATTATACATGCCCGCATATAAATTGCAACATAAACAAATAAATAAATAAAATACACTTAAAATAAACTAAATATAATTCCTAGCTGGTTAAAATGTATTTAATCAACATAAAATCTTATAAACTAATACAATGGAATTTTCAGCTAATAAACATAAGATCTTACAAGCTATTACAATGGATTTCAGATTGACGATGAGACAATGCTTAGGATCAGCATGGAAATGGAAACCGAGAATGATAACAAAGATGAAGAAAATAACAAATCAATCCTGAACCAAGCCAGAATAAAAGAGAATAGAAAGAATGCACTATGTGTAAGACATGCTATGTTAACCGGAAAGGAGAATGAAATTAATATAGATTTAGCCACTGGCTAAAAGCGGAGCTCCCGGTTAGATATTTTAATAAAAGGCTGCGTTTACCTATCTTGTTGGGCCGTTGCTAGGGGAAATTATAAGTCCTGCAAAAGATTAATAATGTGACGTGTCGCGACGTCACTTGCTACAGAAAACATTCTCTTGCTACAGAAAACGTTCTCCATTGCCATACTTGCAAATTCAGATGTTTTTTATGTTGCATTTCAAAGAGCTCCATACCCACATACTCCGGATGTCTTCTCGACTGTACCCAAGTTTGTTCGCCTAGCGATGTTGCCTTCTCGAGATATAGACTTTTCTAGATTTAATAACGTCATCGATGACGTCATGTCACGTGATCTTGGTAGTGCACCCCCCTTGCCTCCAAAATAAGTTTACCCAAGTATGGTCACCTAGCGATGTTGCCTTCTTGAGATATTGACATTTCTAGTTTTGATGACGTCATCGATGACGTCATCTCACGTGACCTTGGTAGTGCACTCCCCTTGCGTCCAAAATAACTTTACACAAGTTTGGTCACCTTGCAATGTTGCGTTCTCGAGATATAGACTTTTCTGGTTTTCATGACGTCATCGATGACTTCATGTCACGTGACCTTGGAAGTGAACTCCCCTTGCCTCCAAAATAACTTTGCCCAAGTTTGGTCACCTAGCGATGTTGCCTTCTTGAGATATTGACTTTTCTAGTTTTGATGACGTCACCGATGACGTCATGTCACGTGACCTTGGTGGTGCACTCCCCTCTTGCCTCCAGAATAACTTTACCAAAGTTTGGTCACCTAGCGATGTTGCCTTCTTGAGATATTGACTTTTCTACTTTTGATGACGTCATCGGTGACGTCATGTCACGTGACCTTGGTGGTGCATCCCCCTTACCTCCCAAATAACTTTACCCAAGTTTGGTCACCTAGCGATGTTGCCTTCTTGAGATATTGACTTTTCTAGTTTCGATGACGTCATCGATGACGTCATGTCACGTGACCTTGGTGGTGCACTCCCCCTTGCCTCCAAAATAACTTTACCCAAGTTTGGTCACCTAGCGATGATACCTTCTTGAGATATTGACTTTTGTAGTTTCGATGACGTCATCGATGACGTCATGTCACGTGACCTTGGTGGTGCACCCCCCTTACCTCCAAAATAACTTTACCCAAGTTTGGTCACCTACCAATGTTGCCTTCTTGAGATATTGACTTTTTTAGTTTTGATAACGTCATCGATGATGTCATGTCACGTGATTGGTAGTGCACCCCCTTGCCTCCAGAATAACTTTACCCAAGTTTGGTCACCTATCGATGTTGCCTTCTTGAGATATTAGGGACCTTAAGATCCAGGACGGGAGATTGGACGTTTAGGACTAGGCCGAGGTCCTCGTCTCGACGGCACATAATTTTTGCTAAGATTTTCACGACGGGGACGCCATTTTTATTCTAGAATATCAATACTGTATATTCGTTTTATTCAGCCGCATGTAATAGTTTCGGAGAGCTGATTAAGAGTTTTTTTGATGTGAAATCATTGTAGCTTATTTGGCATGACGAATGGATTAAAGCTGACGCCTACACGCTTCGTCATTTGTTTGTGTGAGTAAAAATTGGCTTTTCATTTGTTTAGCTTGATTTATAGTCGGGGATGTGTTATTTTTGAGATGAGTTTTAAGGCTGCAAGGGATGCATTGGTTTTAAGTTATAATAGCGGAGTTATAGACGATGAGGAATTTTGTTTGTTATATGATGCTTATACTTCCAAGAACCCTGATTTCCCGTACGAATTGTACGAACATTTCGATCTTGAAGACATGGACAACACGGAGTGCAAGGCTGAATTCCGTTTTGCTAAAGCTGATATCCCCGTTTTGGCTGAGGCTTTAGCCATACCAGAAACATTTACATGCAGTCAGGGCTCCGTGGTTGATGGAATAAAAGGTCTTTGCATCATGCTGAAGAGGTTTAGCTACCCATGTAGGTTTTCAGATTTAATTCATCGCTTCGCTCGCCCTGTTCCTGTCCTGAGTATGATCTGCAGCACTGTAGTTGACTACATATATGGCATCCATGCCATATAATAACTCAGTATAATCACAATCTCCTTAATCCTGCAAGTCTTCAGCTCTATGCAGATGCAGTTTATGCAAAAGGTGCAGCCCTTGATAATTGTTTTGGGTTTGTGGATGGAACAGTGAGGCCCATCTGCCGTCCGGGAGAAATGCAGAGAGCTGTGTATAATGGGCACAAAAGGGTTTATGGACTGAAGTTCCAGTCGGTTGCTCTGCCAAATGGTATTATCGCAAATCTTTTTGGGCCTGTTGGTAAGCAATCAATTGTTCTTACATGGATGCAAAATACTGTCCAATAGTATAACAGAAACAAATATGCTCAATTCCACAGAGGGAGTTCAGGCCAGTTATATTTTGAATGGGCAGTTCACCTTGTGATTTCCAGGAATAAAAGTCTCATTTTCTATACCAGTGCTACAATTTTAATTCAGGAAATTCAAGTGGGTGGGTTCATTCCCCTAATAAATTACTCTATGTTTTCTTCTGGAATTGCATGGCTTATATTGACTGATTTTAAATCAGACTTATTTATTGATTAGATTGTCATTACAAAATGTCCTCACCCAAATTTGCAAGGAGTCTCAAAATGCATCAGGTTGTCAAGAATGTACATGTATAAGAACCTGAATATGAAGGTTTTGTGATTTTCAAAAGGCCTGAGGTTTGATATACTTGGGGAGGGCTAATGCAGTTATCATCTGATTATTAATCTGAATCAGTAATCTAAACCACTTTGAATGTACCAATGGCAGAAATATTAGATACATGTAGCTGTAGAAAGGCACCACTTGCATTTAGAGCATCATTCAATTTCTAGTGCCCCAAAATAGTTTTCTTGTTACTTTTTATTGGATAGCCTTATTTTAATTGAATGTTTATATAATATATAATATTTTAAAGTCTATTTATTTTCAGCAGGGAGAAAACATGATGCATCTATGCTCGATGAGTCTAATCTTCTCAATGATCTTGAAAGGAATGCATTTTCTCCCACTGGCCAAGCCATGTGCATCTATGGGGATCCTGCATATCCACACAGAGTACATCTCCAAAGACCATTTCAATTTGGCGTTCTAACACCCCCAATGATCAATTTCAATCAATCTATGAGCAAAGTTCGCACCTCGGTTGAGTGGATTTTTGGAGACATTATTAATTATTATAAATTCCTAGACTTTAAGAAAAACTTGAAGTTAGGCGTAAGTCCTATTGGAAAAATGTATATTGTCTGTGCACTGCTCCGAAATGCACTTACTTGTATTTATGGCAACACCACTTCAGAGTTTTTCCAGCTGGATCCACCATCACTTGAGGATTACTTTGTTTAGTATAGGGTATGTTCCTTCATTATACTGAGGGGGAATGAATATTTTATTTTGCAAAACAATTTTCTGGGGTGAAATCCCCTTCGAAAAAAGGTGGCTTTCTTGGTTTAAGTCCCCCCCCCCCCTCCTCCTCCTTCCCTCCTTTGAACGAAACAAGGCATATCCATTTTGTTATATTTAAGTTTCAGAAGAACAAAGAAAGTGGGGATATAAACGGAATTTGTGCCTCAGGACTAACCTAAAGCCTGAATATAACAAGTTCCCTAGGGGGTCTAGGGGTAATGCATCCCAGGGAAACAGTCAAGATAATACAATTGCAAGATGGCGTGAAATGTATTAGCTACATGTAAATACACTAAGAGCCCCACTCAGTGTTTGCTAAATACTTCAGAGCCCCACCCCTTTTCTAGGCTCTAAAAAGTTTGGTGCCCTCCCCTCAAAGTGTATTTCAAGGTTCAATTGAATATTTGCTAAGTTACTTTATAACTTTAAAAGTGGTCTGTATGGGAAATGTTCAGTGCATTATGGGAGAAATGGAATTAATAAATGCATAAGTCATTCAACTCTATATGCTTGTAAGTGAGCTCAACTATATGCTTCTAAGTGAGCTCTATATGCTAAGTCTGCAAATCTGTGTTTGTCATTACTATGTATTCCATAATTAAATCATCTATACATAAAAAGCTTGTGTTGAAAACATTCACTGATCTTTTTTTCTTGCCTGTAATTGCTGTTGATGATGCAAAAATGTGTACTTCCAGAGAAATTCCATACCCCACCATAGATACACAGAGGAAATAACCCCAAGGACCTGGGAAAATGCAGTATTTGTATGACCCTGGAAATTTAGGCCAATTGGACCCCCTAACCCCCACCCCCCATCTCCCTACTTAGAGCGGATTTCAGAGGACTGTTGAAAGTAAACCAGACTTGTGTTTAGTCGGTATTTGTATTGGTCCAGAGCAACGTCTTTCTACTTTTTCAACTTAAATTAAATCTGCCAATTCTCATGTCATGACTAAATGCAAGTCTTACTTTGCCTCCTGATTGGTTCCACTCTATCCAAGAGAAAAGGGAAAAACATTCTACAAGTATGGCTGAGGCTAATATAATGATGCAAGATGTGAATTTTATATCATTTGAATAAATAGTCTTTGAAATGTACATGTATCTACACAAATCAAGCTTTTTGAAGACACAATGTAAAAAAAATTGACAGATAATTTTTGCATCAGTTTTCAATCATGTACAGTATCTACACAAATCAAGCTTTTTGAAGACACAATAACTTTAACCAATTTGTGCAAGAAAATGTGACATAATTTTTGCATCAGTTTTCAATCAGCTTAATTCTTTTCCATGAATTTTGTAAACATATTGAGCATCATGTATTGAAACTGGTTTGCTTGTTGTTGCTGACTTTGAAGCTGTTCTCCGAACATCTTGATCATTGCCTCATTCTTTCCAGCCTCTTGTTGCAACTCTTGCTTCTTCAGCTCCAATTCCTCTTTTTTGATCTCATCCATTCTTTCATTTCTATCTCTAAGGAAATCTAGTGTCTCATTTGCACTTGTTCTCCTCTTCTTTCCTTTTCCTCCATCCTCTGTTCTTTTCTTTTTCTCTCCCAGTCTTTCCATGGCCCTCTTTCTAATCTCCTCTGCATCCTTCTTGTCTTCCTGGTTCTTTTTCCTCTGGGTGGCAGCTTCTTCTTGTTTTTTATCTGCCTCATCCTCTCTTATAATTAGATCTTCCAAAGCTTGATCAACTTCTGTCAAGTCTTCAGTTTCTATTCCACTGGCTCTCTCTTCTTCTCTTAATCTACGCCTATATGCCTTTGCCTATATGCCTACGCCTATATGCCACGCTTTGTCCCCCTAAAGGGACAATTGGCAAGAAGCTCCCGGACGAATATTATATCGTGTTCTTCTTTCCAAAACATTCTGTGATAAAAAATAGAACTCAATTAAGCTTACTTAAAATAAATACCGAAAGTCACTTTACCTCCAACTCGAGCCCCCCATCCCCTGGATTTCCAACGAAAAATAGGACAATCCTTTTCACTTTTTATGTTCAATTAATGCGTGAAAGACTAAGTGCAACCTCCTTGATGTAATTTAAAAATGAACTTTTAGTGGGATAACGAGTAGAGTAAAGAGCTCCTCTTGTTGCAGGGAAAATTTTGCAGTTTTTTTAGTTTGCTTTCTTGTCTAAAATTCAACAAATTGTTGAATTTTAGACAAGAAAGCAAACTAGAAAACGGCAAAATTATGTGGTTTTGATAATCATCGGTAGTTAAACAAAATAGATGTTACAACTAAACCTGGAAAGTAATATTAAATTATAAAGGAAGACAGGAAATCTCGCGAAAGAAAGCTTACCGCAAGAAAGTGTGTTTCGGACCCGGCATGCGGCAAGCGACAAAGTAAACACCATGCAAAAAGACATAAAAAATATGTACATACGCAGGTTTTTTGGTATTTTTTTCCTTTGAAGATTCCTCTGTAGGTGGAGAAATGTCCATTTTATATCAGCCAGTACTTTCACAAGGGAAAAAGGCGCAAAATTCACTCGATAAAAGCTACAACGCCAAACTTGCGATTTTGCCGTCCCCGACGGGAGAGGACGGGAGCAGGACGGCGTCACGCAACTTGTGAAAATAGATTTTATCGTTACTGCGCATGCTCAGATATACTAAATTACTTCCGGTCGGCCGTCGTCCTCGCTCCCGTCCTGGATCTTAAGGTCCCTATTGATTTTTCTAGTTTCGATGACGTCATTCCGGACGAACGAACGGACGGACGAACGAACGCACAAACCGGAAGTCCATGACAGAATCGTTGGATGCATATGTTTCGCTCGGCCGCGTGTTTTACCAAGGCCTCAAATACTACCATGTTGATTTTATGTACTTTAATGGTAACACTTATTCGAAGTCTATGGAAAAATACGTTACAGTGAATTTAGTAAATCAATACAATAATATCAAATAGAGAAAAGAGATATTTACCCGTTGGCGTCTCAAATGCGGAGTCCGACCGAGCGAAATGTACATCGGTTCTTACTAATTATCTTAATTATATGACTATGACGTCCTGCGTTACAAGCAATTAGAAATCAGACTAATTTCGTTGTTTAGAACGAAACAGCATATACACTTTTTTTGTTCCTTTTTCTCCTGCATGTAGCTATGGTGATCCGCTCGCGGGCGCCTTCGGTTCTTACTAATTATCTTAATTATATGACTATGACGTCCTGCGTTACAAGCAATTAGAAATCAGACTAATTTCGTTGTTTAGAACGAAACAGCATATACACTTTTTTTGTTCCTTTTTCTCCTGCATGTAGCTATGGGGCTCCGCTCTCCGCTAGAAAGGGAATCAAAAAACTACAAGAGGACCTTGCACAGGCTCATAGAGCACTCGCCATAATTTCAGAACAAAAAGCAAGAATAGCTAAGGCAATTGGTAATGCTTTCCTTTAACCATTTCAATTGTGATTAATGCATTTCCTATCAGTTACTAGCCCTCAAAAATCAATGTAACAGTATTCTGATGTGTATACACAGTTTCAGAACAGAAAGCAAGAATAGATAAGGCATTTAGTAAACCATTCACAAATTTGATAAATGCATTCCCTGTCAGTTACTAGCCTTGAACGAAAAATCGTTTAGGCAACGGAATGTCTCTTATACTTATGTTTTGGAGCCACGTATATAGTACAACAAAAAATCCTTAGGCAATGGAATGTCTCTTATACTCATGTTTAAATTCACCTATAGCCATGCTCTATTTTTAAGATATACTATATGTAAATAAATAAAGGCGATACTTGTATAGTCTAGTTGTTGTCGCACGACGCTCCAGCCATGTACGTCACATCAAAGCCATGTGGAATTCGGGAGTAATAAGTGGAAAGAATCTAGACTTATTGCCATTATATAGTTACAATAATGTCCCAGTAGGCATCATCTGTTGTAACAGTAGACGACACTGAACAGGTTATGGTTTGAAATAGTGTTGTCGCCAGCGTTGTACTCTGATGATATATCCGGCTCTGATAAAATATATTCAACCATCGTAATGATACTGTGTCGTGGTTTCCAAATACTACTGTGACATGTGGCTTCCATACCAACTGGTGACTACGGCTGCCGTGGTTGTATGTCATGGACAGAGGATAAACGGCCACATATCACTGATGTAATCATGGAACAACAGCCTTGATGTAATGCCTCAGTCTCTACAACAAATAAAATAAAATGTAACACATAAATTTCTATACCATTACATAGGAAACAAAACAAGACGTGTGGTATAAATATCCCCAGGACTACAAATTGCACCCATGGGGGTCGTCTTTGCGACTGAACTTTGTCAGTCAGTCAGAGGTTTACGACTGAACCTTGTCAGCCAGTCAGAGGTTTGCGACTCACTTCTTGTCTGACTCGCTGGCACAAGTTCTAGTTTTGCGACTAACATTTAGAAAATGCGACTAAACTTTTGAAACTTAAACTTTTTAAATTTGCAGCCCTGTTCTCAGTGGTAAAAATTGAAGCCCTGTTCTCAGTGGTAAAAATTGCAGTTTCAATACATTCGAAATATTATGTAAACAACATAACAAGTCAAAACATTTCGACTGGATCTTTTTAAATTTGCAGCCCTGTTCTCAGTGGTAAAAATTGCAGCCCTGTTCTCAGTGGTAAAAAATGCAGTTTCAATACATTCGGAATATTATGTAAACAACATAACAAGTCAGTTCTACACCGGAGTCGGTCAAACAAAAGAATTCAAGTGTATATATTAGGCACATTTATTTTCCTTGAAATTAGGTTCCAGAAATTACGTCATTGATGACGACAGCACGTCATTGATGATAACATCAGACGACAAAGGTACATATATTTTGCTGCGGCAGGAGTACAGCTTAGGCATAGATGTGGTTTCATACATAGAATCGGAGGTTTAGGCAGTTTTAAAATTTTGCCAGTCATTGCAACAATATAAAGACAATATACAGACACTGTGCCATCCAGATATGGAAGCAGAAATATATACACATAAACACGTAAGGAAACATAAACAAACATGCACGAAAAGAAAAACACACATCAGAGTGTATACATACAAACCCAGAATAGAATCAACCAGAAATCAAGCATAAACAAGCTTACACAAAAAAGGACACACACCAAGTGTATACATACAAAAACAAATTGGGCTTTGGTACCGAAGCAGAAACGTGTGACCATCTCAGGAATCTAGCCTGGGATTAATGGTCTTTCAGCCTTCCCAATCCCTGATGACAAAGGTTGATTGAAATGCACAGTTGGCATAAACAATTCTTTAGAAACCCCATGCATGGACTTTTGTAGATAGAATTATCCATAGATCTATACCAGACTATAGATCTGTTCAAACTACCACAACAAGAGGCAGTTCCCCCTTTCTACTGAAGTTTCATTTTGTGTATTATACTGTATGGCTTTAATTTATTTTACACAGAAATTTCATTGTGTGAATATATAGAATTTCAATTTTGGGTATTTGAATTTATGGAAATTAAGAAATTAGGCATAAATTCCTTTTAGGCATAAATTCCTTTTGTGCATATAACAAATGTTTGTGCATAAAATTTATTTTTGTGCATGTACAAATTAATCCTGTGTATTCGTACATTTTTAGAAAACATACACCAATTAGTCGCAACATAACACAACACTACAGCTAGTTATAGACACACAAAAGTGACAAGGCACAAACAAAACCAGAAATCAAGCATAAACAAGCTTACACAAAAGGAAAGGCATACATCGAGTGTATACATACAAAAATAAACTCTTGAAAGGCAGCGTAGGCAGCCTCCACCTTAGCTTTGGCTGCCTCCATGTTTGAAAAACGTTTGTAATTATTTTGTCGACTTTGTTGTTGTGTTGTGTAAATTTTGCGTGCGCGTCAATTTTACAAAAGCGCGGGAAAAGTATATCGAAGCCGTCGCAAATTTGTGATGTAAAGTGCAATTTCCCTAAGTTCAGAAAAAAGTTTATAAATAGAAAATCGTAAAAACATGGGTAATGTGATATTCACCAACACATTGGGTACTCACCAGTCACTAGAAAAACTGAGAAGTGGTCGTCAAGCTGTCTGAAAATCCTGCCAAATTTGAATGTTCCTCCTTCGCACCACAGAGTTCATAAGAAGTTTCCCGTACCAAATTCCACGCCAATAGAAGTCTTATTCTCCTTTCTGTGTCAATACAATCTCTTGCTGTAAGCAACCCTTCTAAACATACAGGCATAAAGTAATTTCTTTTGCTTTTAAGGCGCAAAAATGCACTCAAACGTTAGTCGAGTTAGTCGCTTGTCCCGACAGTGGCGGCCATCTTGAAAACGTGTTTATGCAATATCATGTGGGTATCCTGTGGACCGCGCGCATCGTGGGACTGGACTTAATTTCGCAAAAGTATTGAGGCGAAACACCCGTGCGCATACTCTGAGTGAAATCTCTACTTTTGTCGTGGCATAATAATAACAAATTGAACGAGTTTCGGCATTGTCTAAACTCTTTATCATGCCAACGCCTGCGGTTGTAAAAGGGAACTATAACGTGCAAGATAATGTTCCCTTGATTGTTAATTCTCTATTTCCTTAAACCCAGAAATTAAGGTGGCTATAACCGAATTATTCTTACCATATACTAGACTAGCAAGTTTACGGGCTGATGGATTTAGGTAAGCAATTCTGATACATTTATTTTGCAACAGGGGATTGGCTCAATTAATAAGGTAGCAAACAAAAAGAACCATGGTTTGGTTGCCATGGAAACCACATGATCTTGCAGAGAAGTGTGTATCCGACTATTGCACAGGAGCCATGTGATAGAAGAGAAAGAAATGTCATGTCTAAAACACTGCAATATGAATAAAATTATAATACTGTATGTGTATTGTATGTCGTTGCTATGGCAACGGATGACATAATGAAGGAAAACCAGCAAAGTAATGATTGCCTAAACCGTGTCATGTTTCCAATTGTTTTAGATTGCACTTTAACTTTCTTTTTTTATACCCAGTAATGTAATCATTGGTGCTGGCTAGCATGGTACCATGGTACTTGGAGTATGAGAAAAAGTTAAGGTGGCAACGACTGCATTATTCCTACTCACAAGTATTGGGCGAGTAGGGCTACTAGATTCAGGTATGTGGTACTGATGATGCATTATATGCAGTATATATTTATTTAATAAAGCAGTTTCATTGATAAACCGACAGGTGAACTATTGATGAAAATGGTGTGAATTGTGGTTTGGTTGTCATGGAAAGCACGTGAACTTGCAGAGAAAAGTGTACCCAACTATTGAACAGCAGCCATGTGATAGGTCTTTTTGCGAGATGACGTCATATTCAAAATGGCGGCCTCCGGACAAAGGAATTTTACCCCCTATCAATCCACAATGCATCACAACTGGTGCATTGTGGGATTGATAGGAAGTAAATGTCCTTTGTCAGGAGGCCGCCATTTTGAATATGACGTCATCTCGCAAGAGGCCTATTGAATTTCATGTGTGAAACATTACAATATGCATAAAATTAGGCTAATTTGTATATATAATAGGACTCCATGCTGTCCAATTAAGAAAAAATTGGATGATTCAGAGGAACTCCAAAATTGGACGAGGCCGCAGGCCGAGTCCAATTTGGAGTTCCGAGGAATCATCCATTTTTTTCTTAATTGGACCAGCATGGAGTCCTGTTATTTATTAATTATATAACATCAATGTTCAAACCCAAACTGTCCAATTTTAGCGCGAACTGTCCAATTAGAGCGCGCGCGATCCATTTAAAAAATAATTGGACGATTCAAGAAAAATCGATCTGCCGGCACAATGGGATTTCGAGCTGGCTATATAATTACAGTGTATATTATGTTGTTGCTATGGTAAATCAAAGTAACGATTGTCTAAACCATATTATGTTTCCAATTGCTTTAGATTGTACTTTAACTAGATTTTCTTTTTTATACCCAGTAAAGTGTTATCATTGGTGCCGGCCCTCAATAGTACATATCTATCGTTACAATATAAATATAACTAGCAGTAATCATAGATTAGAAACACGTTCGAAGGACTTTTTCCGTTATTTCTTATCCTAAATCATTTGACTTCGCTCGTACGTTTCTCTGATCTTTGAAGCACACGAGAAAGGCTTGCTACGGAGCTTATTTTTGACAAGACTCATTTTTCATTCAAACAAGACACGAAGCGATCTCATTATATAAAGACATTTGTTAGCGTCCAGGAGCTTGTGTCTAACATGCTCTGTAAAGCGGCCGTTTTCTTGAAAAGTAACACCTAAAATATTTAGAGAGCTAACCTTGGATATGTTGCTAACAGGTGCTAATTGGCTGGATAGGACACCTTTTTTACATATTGACAGTTCATTGCATTTCGCTAAGGTGGCAACGACCGTATTATTCTTATTCAACAGTGTTGGGCGAGTAGGACTACTAGATTCAGGTATGTGGTACTGATGATGCATATATTATTTTAATCAAGCAGTTTGATTGATAAACTAGCAGGTGAAAACAAAATGACGAAAATAATAATGGTTTGGTTGCCATGGAAACCAAGTGAGCATGCAGAGAAGTGTACTTGACTACTGCACTGCAGCCATTTGGTAGAAAATGATGGCCATTACCTTGTCTGTCACAACGCCAAGCTTGATCAAGAAAATAATTAAATGTTTTATTGCATTGTTTGTATTTCATACTCTGATTTGGTGCCATGTTTTGGTGCCACTATTCTCTCCATTGGTGGTTTTTTTTATATAGGCTTAAAAAAAGAATGAGCTGTTGCGTGAGTGGGGAATCTGTGAGTTACCCAAAATCTGTGAAGTTGTCCGTAGCTAATGAGCTTGCTGCTTAGAATCTTAGACAATAATCTTATGTGACGACACTGTGACGACAACCAATCAACTCACTGCTTCTTTCCAAAGTGAGTTCCGCAGCCAATGAGCTTGCTGCTTAGAATCTTAGTCAATAATCTTCCGTGACGACACTGTGACTACAGCCAATCAACTTGCTGCTTCTTTCGTAAGTGAGCTCGCATTGCATCCTGGGAGGCGTTCTTAATTTAGACAAGATGGCGGGGCAAAATGTTTGCGTGTGATTGTGAAATCTGGCTTTCTCGCCAACTTATAACCTAGAAATAAGACATCCGTTTATTGACGAATGATCCATAAATGAAAGTACACATGTTAAGGGGCGAGTAAGTTCTTTGTCGTGTCCAGTCGAGGAACTGAAGCCTTGAGAAGTTTTAACAAGCGAGTGTTAGATCTCGGCCCGTGGAAGTGGTGAGACCAGACATGATCGCTGATTCTCTTCCATTCAGAACGCAGGAGAATGTACAGAATTTGCTTCTTACATGCGTGGATCTCAATGTAGATTCGAGCGGGGGGATATCTGAAAGAGTTAGCCAACTTATACGCTAGAAAGAAGACTACAGAACAAATCAAGTGTTGACATTTGTTACAATACAAAACAATACAATAATTTATTTAGAGTCGTTGACGTGGGGAGAGGTTACCTGAGCTCCCGAGCCAGAAGCTCATGTGAAAAACGCGCGACTATTACATTTAACTTGACTACAATTACAATTTACAAGACAAGATACTTCGAAAATTATGTAAAATTACATCGAGATGTCATATAGCGATTACGATTGCAGGCATTTGCTGCACTGGCAGCCATTGTAGTTGATGCCCTTTAAGAGAGACTTAAATTCAGAAAGAGTAGCAGCAGATTTTACATTATTAGGTAGTTGGTTCCAAACGTGAGAAATGATATATGAAAATGAGTTATGTAGGTAAGCGGTATTATACTGAAGCTGAGATAAATTTAGACCAGATGAGCGCAGATTATAAGAAATAGGTATACAGGTAAAAAAGTTGGAAATATATACGGGACCTTGTAGCCTATGCGCCTAAACGTCTCTGCTCTAAAGTGTCCACAGCTCCAAATTGTAGACAGAATTCATAGGAGACGGTGTTGCCAAGATTTAGTAAAGTCCTGAGGGAGTAAAAATTGCAATGTTCCAGTTTGTTGTTTAGGGTTTTAGAAATTCCAAGTAAGATGGGAGAACAGTATTCTAGGTGGGGTAGGTCTTGTAGAGGGAGATCATGACAGGAGATGGAATGAGACGCTTAACACGACGCAGAGCAGCAACTTTGGCGTAAGCTTTTTTCAGCATCAGGGCCACATGCTCCTTATAGGAGAGCTTATCGTCCAGCGTCACACCAAAGATCTTGAGCGCTGGGGTAATCTTCAGAGCAGCAACTTTGGCGTAAGCTTTTTTCAGCATCAGAGCCACATGCTCCTTATAGGAGAGCTTATCGTCCAGCGTCACACCAAAGATCTTGAGCGCTGGGGTAATCTTGATTGCATCGCTGTCGACCCTGAATTCATAATCATACACGCCACTGTCCTTGCCCAGGATCATGGCCTGTGTCTTGGTAGTGTTGATAACTAGGTGGTTGCTATCAAACCAGCGGCTGAGTCTTGAAATGTCGTCATTAAGACCAAGCTCTAGAGCCATAGGACAGTCGCTCGCGAGGTACTGGGTGGTGTCATCCGCATACAAGCGCAATGAGGATGTACTAACGCAGCTGTTCACATCATTCATGAAAATATTAAACAAAAAGGGTCCTAACAGGCTTCTTTGAGGGATTCCACAATGGACGGGTAGCCAATCAGAGAGCACAAGGGGTCAGCACATGGGGTCAGCCGTTTCGCAATAGCTGGTGCCGCAACTTTCAGAATTTTTGGGGCAATTCCGTCAGGGCCGCAGGATATTTTAGTGTCAAGCCCAACTAGCAGATCAGCAATGTAACCAGATGTCACGTGATGAAAATGGAAGTCCAGGTTATAGTTCTCATTTAAGATCGATCGTACACTGGGGTGAACAGCAAACTCGCTCAAAGAACAATTCAGAACAGATTCATCAATGGTCGGCTTAGAGAAATATTCGTTAAATGTTTCAGCAGGATTTGAGACGAGTTGACCGTTATCAATAAGAGTGATCAGTTGCCTATCGGATTTTTTGCCGCTGGGTAAGAGCGGGCTCATTTCCTTCCAAAAACGACCGACCGCACCCATTTTGATATCGCTGGCAGCATCACAGCAAAACTGCTTAACACCCTGTCTTTTCAGAGCCGACACCAATCAAAGTCCAAGAGCGTGCGCCGAAACCTTTTATAGAGTCTATTTCTATAGCGCATTTCTTTTTGAATGTTAGGTGTGATCCAAGGCAGCTGGCGGAAACGAATGCGTGTGCGTTTAATTGGCGCGTGTTTATCCGTAACTTGTTGGAAAAGAGCGGACCAGTGGGACCAAACATCATCGGAATTTTCGAGAGTAAAAGCACTGTCGACCCAGGGGACATTGTTGAGATCCATAACAAACGCGTCGGGATCTAAATTCGCCGTTGATCTGAATTCGATAAACCTTGATTTATTTTTAGGAATCTTCTGCTTCCGAATAGCAAATACTAAGTCATGGTCACTTAAGCCGAGGCGGAGGCTGCCGCTGCGAGCAAGCCTATCAGAATGCGTGACTAGGATGACGTCCAATAGAGATTCACTTTGAGCTGTAACTCTGGTTGGTTTCTCAATAATATTGCACAGGCAAAACTGATCGCAGAAAGCAGAGAGCGCTTGGTGTGGT
Organism: Scolanthus callimorphus; assembly: GCA_033964015.1. Classification (NCBI taxonomy): domain Eukaryota; kingdom Metazoa; phylum Cnidaria; class Anthozoa; order Actiniaria; family Edwardsiidae; genus Scolanthus; species Scolanthus callimorphus. Next base: position 145,972 of record JAWWUD010000019.1, on the reverse strand, counting down.
AAATGATCGTCAAATTAGTCCAGTACATTTACGGATATACCTAGAACTAATTGCAACAGAAGCTCTCTCTTCACAATTCAATAGTAATTACCATCATAAACAACATTCTAAAAGTCCTACTGCATCCGTGCGGTGGAACGCCTCCAAATTTAACAGTTTAGAATATGACTTTTTTCCTTGAGCATGGAAACGAGGCTGTAACCGGAAGTTGAGCTATTTCTCTGGAAACCGAGCAATTATTTTATCATATCTCAATGAAATAGATATTTTGTGTCTTAGATAGATAGTTTAAAGATAGAAAGATAGTTTAATTCGATAAAACGTTGCAGTTATAAAAACTGAATTGCGTTATATACATAGTAAAATTATAAAAATATTTGGCTTTACAAATAATTATATATATAAAAATGGATAAAAATACTTAATATAATGACAATAGTTTTATTTAAATATATTTAAATTTACTTAATCTATTAACTAAGTTAAAAACTGTGGATTTCCTGATTCTTTATTCCTGACTCTCACTTCGACATGGCGTTAATGAAAGAGCGCTTGAAACGTTCCGTTTTGGCACGTGGCAAATTAAAAGTCCTTTTACGCCTTAGATTATAGTCCGAATTGTGTCTAGGTGGCAGTAGATGATGTAGCTTGTGTTCAGAGTTGGACGCGATAGAATCGAATAATTGCCTACATAATTCGTTACGTCTATCTTTAAGCGTTGGCAGGCCTAGGCTCCCAAGGCAGTCCTGATATGACATGTCCGGTGATATAATAGAAAGTACTCTCTTTTGGATTCGTTCAATATCCTCGCAGAGATAAGCGGGGAGCGCATGATGGAAGACAGGAGCGCAGTATTCTAGTACAGGTCTAATAGTTGTACAATAGAAATTGAAGATGTCATTAAGAGGGACGCGAGCCCTTTTCAAGAGAACAATAAAATACAGGCGCTTGTTTGCTTTCTTAATACAATCTACAACGTGATTGTTCCATTTCAAGTCATTAGATATTGTAACGCCGAGAATCTTCGCGCAGTCAGTGACTGGAAGTTCTTTACCGTCGACAAAGAGGGGTGGAAAATTATGAGAGTTCTTCTTAAAGTCGATAATCATCTCCTTACACTTGTCGGCGTTGAGCTGCATCCGCTGTGCCCGAGACCAGTCCTCCACATTGGTAACAGCCTGTTGCACATTACCCAGGATGCCGCGGGGTATGATATGGGAGATTGTGGTATCGTCCACGTACTTCCACGTAAGTGTGTCAACCTTAAGATCGTTTAACATGAGCAAGAAGAGCCATGGACCAAGCTTGGTCCCCTGTGGAACCCCGGCAGGGACTGGGCCCCACTCGGAAAAACAGTCCCCAGACAACTTGACGCGTTGATGTCGGTTTGTCAAGAAGTCAGTCACCCAGGCTTTGGTGCTCTGCGGCATGTCGAGGCCATTGATCTTAGCGACAAGTATCTTGTGATCAATAAGGTCAAATGCCTTCGATAATCAAATAACACGACCCTAACCCCTTCTGTGTTCACGCCTGATATTTAAGCGAATCATTTACATTTAAAAATCCCTCTATCATCAGTTATTCTATTTTCGCTTATATTGCTCGTCCGAAACAAGAATTTGAAAGTATTATTAGTACAATGACAATTTGAGCGCACGCGGTGAGCTCGCGTCTTGTTTTCTGTAGCATATGGGTCTAGTACAGGCTGGTAGGGCTGTGAATGACAGATGATAATCATAAGAGTAATAAACTGGCATTTTCTGAATTCCTAAGACCACCTTTTTATCTCTTCAATAGTCGTCCTATTCTTCTGAGTTCCTCTATTCATCATCTGCTGCTCATCTTTTGCTCCTGTATTACTTTGTTATTTTAACGGCTTTTTTGTAGGAATTGCAGTGTAGCATAGCTCCTGGGTATTTGTTTGTTTGTGCGGAAGTTTACACTACACGACTGATGATACACTGCATCCGCGGCTGGCAAGTCGTGCACGTGCAGCAACCTCGCCCTCACTACCTTCGCCCATGAATCCCCCTCACAACACCTATCCACAAAACAGTATCCGATTCGAGAGAAGTAACACTGATAGCATTTTGGTCCTTCCATGTTTACTGTTTAGCAACATCGAAATAAGTTCTGTATCAAAACTAAAAGTGCTTTCAATATTGCGACTGACGCCTGACAGTGGGACTAGGGATCTCCTTTTCTGCTTGCGTGATATTTTGCGGTCGGCAGTAAAAGTCGGTACTCACTGAGCACAGGATGCAAACGAAGTACACAAGCACACGACGCAAGCACATGACGCAAGCACACGACGCAAGCGAAGTACGCAAGCACATGACGCAAGCACACGACGCAAGCGAAGTACGCAAGCACAGGACGCAAGCACAAGACGCAAGCACAAGACGCAAGCGAAGTACGCAAGCACAGTACGCAAGCACAAGACGCAAGCCAAGTACGCAAGCACAGGCTGGACGCAAGCACAGGACGCAAGCACAAGACGCACATGACGCAAGCGCAGTACGCACATGACGCAAGCGCAGGACTCAAAAACAGTACGCATGCGCAGGACGCAAGCACAATAAGCAAGCACATGACGCTAGCACAGGACGCAATCACAGGACGCAAGCGCAGTACGCAAGCACACGACGCAAGCACACGACGCAAGAACAGGACGCAAGAACAGGACACAACTCTGGACGCAAGCACAGGACGCAACTCTGGACGCAAGCAGAGGACGCAACTCTGGATGCAAACACAGGAGTCAAGCGCAGTACGTGTGCACAAGACGCAAGCACAATAAGCAAGTACATGACGCAAGCACAGGACGCAACTGCAAGGCAGGGAATTTTTGGCACGGCTCTGATTAAATGTGATACGGGTACCACTTTTAATGGCACGGCTCGGGTGTATATGCGCTTTGCTGCACTTTATTTTATCAGAGCTGAGCTGAACCGAAATTTCACCCGTGCCGGGATTACGTGGTGAGGTATTCTCAGAAACACAAACTTTATCAACATCCATATCTGTAGAAAGGAAGTGAAGTTATATTCTGCTCAGTTGGTCAAGCAAATGGATATATTTTATATTATGTCAGCAGCAGCAGCAGCAGCAGCAGCAGCAGCAGCAGCAGCAGCAGCAGCAGCAGCAGCAGCAGCAGCAGCAGCAGCAGCAGCAGCAGCAGCAGCAGCAGCAGCAGCAGCAGCAGCAGCAGCAGCAGCAGCAGCAGCAGCAGCAGCAGCAGCAGCAGCAGCAGCAGCAGCAGCAGCAGCAGCAGCAGCAGTACTTTTGGTAACTAGTACTTTTTGTTTTCGTGGGCCGAAAAGTTCAATGGTTTACTCTCAGTAATGAGAGTAGCTGGTTCGATTCCAGCAGAGCTTCCATTTTGGAAACAAAAAGTGCTTACAAATAGAGGATTCACTAATTGTCATTACCCCTCCCTCCCAGAATAAAACGTGCTTCCTAGCACGTGACGATCTCTTTTAGCAAACCAAGGAAGACGCGTTCTGGTTTATGTCTTAAACGCGGGAGTTTCTACGCTCTGTTTTCGACGTACACATCTGAGTTAAGTGGTATGTACAGATCAATGAAAATATTGTTTCGGCTATGTCATGCACGAAGGGGAACATTGTTTGCGAACATCGATCTTAGTGTTTTAAAAGCAATGTGTAGAATTGCATAGAATTTGCATGAATTAATAGCTCATAAATGCCTTTCATGGTGTTCTGTCCGGTAAATGTAAACTAGTTAGTTCATTGGATGACAATATAGCCAAAAATGTGTATTAAAAGCTGATGTACTGTGCAGAATGGATACATGGATATGAACTACGGGAAGATTGCGAAGGGAAGGCTCTAAAACAACCAAACTTGGGTAGTGTTGTCTAGGTTGCCAAATGAGCGAAATAACGTGGTCACGTGATGTGACGTCATCGATGACCTTATCTATGCTTGAAAAATTAATATATCGTGAAGGGGAGGCTCTAAATCAACCAAATTTGGGTAGTGTTGTTTAGGTTTACCAGATGAGCAAAATTAGTTGGTCACGTGATGTGACGTCATCAATGACATCATCCATTCTTGAAAAGCTATTTCTCGTCAAGGGAAGGCCCTAAGACATCATCTAAGACAACAAAACTTGGTTAGAATAGTCTGCGTCACCAGTTGGGTCTCGTGATGTGCGCGTCAACAATAATGTCAAACTTTACAAATAGAACAAAAGTGACTGGGAGCACCACTTTTAGGCAGGGCCTAGATCTATATATTAAGCCATCGGCAAACAATAAATTTAGACTCGTAGACAGGAATTGTTTTTGTAGCGCCTCTAATTTTAAAACTATAATTCTCCTAGGACTTATTAATCATGGTGTCACAACCACCGATAGTGATGGTTGAGTTAACCCAGCCTGACCACACGGATGACGAACTGTTTGGCCTTGGTCCCGTTCCTGTAGTCGACGACTACACGGTCATGCCGAACGACCAGTGGGCCGCCCTGTGTAGAACCTACATTAACGAGCTAATGTTACAGCAGGTGGTGGCAAGGAATGTGCCTGAGGTTCATCAACGCGCTGGGTTTATCATATCCGCCCTGAGAGGCCAGCATTTTGCCCGATTCGGCAAAGACATGCCTGTGTTACCGACGGGTAAGTGAGAAGCCTTTTATGTCTTAAACGCGGGAGTTTCTACGCTCTGTTTTCGACGTACACATCTGAGTTAAGTGGTATGTACAGATCAATGAAAATATTGTTTCGGCTATGTCATGCACGAAGGGGAACATTGTTTGCGAACATCGATCTTAGTGTTTTAAAAGCAATGTGTAGAATTGCATAGAATTTGCATGAATTAATAGCTCATAAATGCCTTTCATGGTGTTCTGTCCGGTAAATGTAAACTAGTTAGTTCATTGGATGACAATATAGCCAAAAATGTGTATTAAAAGCTGATGTACTGTGCAGAATGGATACATGGATATGAACTACGGGAAGATTGCGAAGGGAAGGCTCTAAAACAACCAAACTTGGGTAGTGTTGTCTAGGTTGCCAAATGAGCGAAATAACGTGGTCACGTGATGTGACGTCATCGATGACCTTATCTATGCTTGAAAAATTAATATATCGTGAAGGGGAGGCTCTAAATCAACCAAATTTGGGTAGTGTTGTTTAGGTTTACCAGATGAGCAAAATTAGTTGGTCACGTGATGTGACGTCATCAATGACATCATCCATTCTTGAAAAGCTATTTCTCGTCAAGGGAAGGCCCTAAGACATCATCTAAGACAACAAAACTTGGTTAGAATAGTCTGCGTCACCAGTTGGGTCTCGTGATGTGCGCGTCAACAATAATGTCAAACTTTACAAATAGAACAAAAGTGACTGGGAGCACCACTTTTAGGCAGGGCCTAGATCTATATATTAAGCCATCGGCAAACAATAAATTTAGACTCGTAGACAGGAATTGTTTTTGTAGCGCCTCTAATTTTAAAACTATAATTCTCCTAGGACTTATTAATCATGGTGTCACAACCACCGATAGTGATGGTTGAGTTAACCCAGCCTGACCACACGGATGACGAACTGTTTGGCCTTGGTCCCGTTCCTGTAGTCGACGACTACACGGTCATGCCGAACGACCAGTGGGCCGCCCTGTGTAGAACCTACATTAACGAGCTAATGTTACAGCAGGTGGTGGCAAGGAATGTGCCTGAGGTTCATCAACGCGCTGGGTTTATCATATCCGCCCTGAGAGGCCAGCATTTTGCCCGATTCGGCAAAGACATGCCTGTGTTACCGACGGGTAAGTGAGAAGCCTTTTACTTTGCTAAATCGGCGGTTGCACACGGCGCAGGATGTCCAAAAGACAGCCGTCCAGCCGTTCTCCCCCATAATATAATGGACTGATTGGATCCATTACCCTATCTCGATTATTTTGCTTTTCCCTAGGAAATATGAACAAGCTCGACATGAAAAGGAGCGTAAGGGAATGTGCACAGAAACTTATCGCTCTTACGGAAGGATCCGTAAAGAGAAGACGGAGGTCGAAGATGGAAAAATGTCATCCGAGAACGACAAGAAAGAGAAGACGGAGGTCGAAGATGGAATAGAGTCACCCGAGACCAACAATAAAGAGAAGACGGTTGAAGAGACGATCGATGATACCAACACCATTCCTCAATCCGAGAGTGCATACTCAGGCGTCAAGTTCGTCTCTGTTGGGCGTCGACGATTTTCGAAGGATGCCACCAACCTGATAGAAAGGGTATGCAAGAATGAGATCACTCAGAAAGACGTGCCCACCAGAAGCACCATACTGAGAAGGCTAAAGAGCAACAAGGAGACAGCAGCCACCGTGCAGAGAGAAGGAGATGAGAAGGTGTATGCCAAGGTGAAGCACATGCGGCGAAGCTATCAGTCTCGAAAGTAGCTCAAGAGAACTCGGAAACATAGACATGGCTCTGCTTCAAGCTCATTCAAGTGTATTCTTCACGATCCAGTGCTTTCCAATGGCCGTTCTCCGTAACACGCGCAGTTTAAAGAAACGCTTGCAAATTAGAAACTGTTTTTTTTTTCTACAATTCCATGGCAACGCACGTCCCCTTTGGGCAAAAGCCATGCAGAATACACAAAAGACAAGTTTTCGCTAAGCATTTCTCCTCAACTGCAAGTGTTACCGAGAATGGCTATTAGGTTTGTTTCAGTTGCGTTTTTTTTTTTTCTTATGAGATCTGTAATTCTAATCCTCATGGCAGTATAAGGATGAAAATAAAAACATGTCTTTACAACAATGTTCCCAATGTCATTGACACTATTTTAATCACAAAAAAAGAGTTCTGTATTAGGGGTTGTATTAAAGTGGGAAAACGACTGGTCAGTAGGCTCCAGTAGATGTGTGCTATAGTTACCGCGGTCAGTAGAGTCCACTGAGCCGGTCACATTGCCACCATTGCGACAGATTAATAGTAGATAAAGCGCGCTCATCATAGAACAATTATGCCATTAAGCATAGTATCTGGGCAAAATATCGACTGATTTCGTTCCTCTTGAAGCTCAATATCTTTGCTATAAAATTTCCTAGTTAAAAAATCATGTAAGGTTGTAAAAATGTTATCTTGATCTCTTAATGTTTTTTTGACTATCTATACAGTACTGCCTAAATCGCGATGTATTTTCTTTTGAATTTGACCTTAGGCTTTTTTCAGTTCAAACATTTATGTGGGAAGATGACCGGTCGTTTGGAACATATTTTCAGAGAAAATGCCAGATCCTACCGATGACGTCATCGATGACGTCATTCATCGAACAGTCTGACTTCAGCATAACTCCAAGAACAAGCATGAGTAATTTCCTGTCAATGAGAAAACCGAATGTACTTCACCTATAATTTTTTTTTATACTTGACCTAGATTTGAGAAATGATCGACCATGTTTGTTCACTACATCAACAGCACCTGAACTTCTTCACCGTGTAGCCCCCTTTCAGGAGCAGTAGAGGCGATTATATTTAAGTATACCAGAGTTCTATCCTTGATCTATCATTCACGCTGATAGATTTGTCATACGTTGCTATGGCAACACGTGAGCCAAGTTCAAAGTTTCCCGACCGAAAATGGCCGACATAGTAGAAGTGCCATATCTCAAACAAGATACTGCATATCATGAAGGAAGTGCTGTGGCTGTAACAAGCTATGCCTACCGTACGTGTTGTTCAACTGTTGTAGCATTTAATGTTTGTTTAATTGGAAAATGACTTTCAGAAATTATTGAAGAAGACAGGCCAAACGACCGAAAACTATAGTAACTATAGTAACTATAGTAACTGTAGTAACTGTAGTAACTGTAGTAACTGTAGTAACTGTAGTAACTGTAGTAACTGTAGTAACTGTAGTAACTGTAGTAACTGTAGTAACTGTAGTAGCAGTAGTAGCAGTTATAGGCCTGGTTGTTGTGGGAAGACAACGGTTTTTTGGGAGAACCACCGGTCATTTGGGAGAACCACCGGTCATTTGGGAGGACGACCGGTGATTGTGGGAGGACGACCGGTGGTGTGGGAGGACGACCGGTTGTTGTGGGAGGACGACCGGTTGTTGTGGGAGGACGACCTGTTGTTGTGGGAGGACGACCGGTTGTTGTGGGAGGACGACCGGTTGTTGTGGGAGGATGACCGGTTGTTGTGGGAGGACGACCGGTTGTTGTGGGAGGACGACCGGTTGTTGTGGGAGGACGACCGGTTGTTGTGGGAGGACGACCGGTTGTTGTGGGAGGACGACCGATTGTTGTGGGAGGACGACCGATTGTTGTGGGAGGACGACCGCGGCGAATTGGGAACATGACCGATGGGTCATGTATACACCGTAAATGACGGGATTTTCCTTTACTTTGTACTAAAATGTCGGCCTTCAATAACGAACGTGTTTTTATGTCCGAAGGGCTGAAAAGTTCAATGGTTTGCTCTCTAATAAGTGAGTAGCTGGTTCGATTCCAGCAGGGCTTCCCTATAGGCATAAAAATACTAAGTTAAAGGAAAAAAATACGGTTCGCAGGGTTTTTTAGTTAGTAAGCGTACTTCAGGTCTCGGTAATAGTAACAAAAACTTTCGTAAATATGTAAAATATCAAAAATCGCTCACAAAGTTTTGCAGTTCATTTCTCCGCAAGTAAAATTCAAACTTCGCTAAAATGAATAACTGCATTAGTTAGAACAATCTTTTAGTTTTAAAACAATATATAGCTGATTATCGTAGCATAAATTGCGACGCTACGAGACTTTTTTCCCGTAAGCACGTCGTTTTCCCTTACCGATACCTTAATGCTGCGTGACCTCTCTTCTCCTGAATAAGACCGTCACACAACTGCGCAGTCGTTCTTTTTTGTCACTATCGTTTCCACTCAGGTAAGCTCTTTGCTCTCTTCGACATTTGTAGGAAATAGTGGCCTTAAATAGTATTATAAAATCAATATTACCCGACCAATGTGGTTCTAACTGTAGTCTGCAGGTAATGATGAGTAGTTTCGAGACTAAAAGTGGCAATATCTCATACTGTGTTAAAGAAAGATGCCACGTGGCAAAATACGAAGCAGAGTTCGTGATAATGGCATGCGAAATTAGCCGGTTAATACATTGGGCTGCCAAAAAATCAGAGAAACATTGCACCCAACATGATCATCGGTCATTATTTTCAAGTACTCTTGATTGCATAGAGTAATATTATGGAAAACCGGTATAATTTAACGTAAGTAAATTGTACACGTGGCTACACGTGGTCGACGGCCATCTTTAAAACAAGACGCCTCGCAAGGCTTTATTTGGGGCGTGACTCATATCTCGGGAGGGGTCGAACCCCAGTCTAAAGAATTTGTCTAGGTGACAAGGGGGGACGCAACTACATGGCCATGTGTTTTGACGTCATCGATGACGTCATCTACACAAAACTCTATCCTATTTGTTTTATGAAATCACACAATGTGCTATAAAAGGACAAGATATGCAGTTTTTAATCAAACTCGTTTCGTGTTTTTCAGAGCCCATTCAAAATAATGAAATTCATAAAGCTTTAAACGAAAGAGATTTTACTCAGATTTTACTTGACGAGCTCATGCTCCAGCAGGTGGTCGCAGATAAAGAGTCTGGCATCTTCAACAGAGCACAGTTCCTAATTTCCACTCTGCGCGCCCATCACATCTGCAGACTTGGGAAAGACACAGGATCGGTTCAAACGGGTAGGAAACATTGGACTTTAACCTTTGCCGTGATTCCTTTTGTAGTGATTTCCCGGTCGTTTGAAGCAAGTCGCAAATTTCAAGTGTGAACAAGTCCCTTATGATACGAAATGATAAGCCCAATCAAACATAAATCAATGTGTCTCGTCCACGCGCGCGTCATTTTTGGGGTCCACATCAAGTCTGTTTTTTACTATTTGCTACTTGTAAGCAAATGCCTTTAAAACAAGAATTAATAACCGTTCGTACTGACGTTACTGTAGTCACCAAACTCGTGTTTATTTAACAAATAACTCTCCTTTTGCGTGCGTGTGTACTGTAATAGATACACAGATGACGTCACAGAATGTCACGATAGAAAAAAGTACGTGACTTGTGTTCATGGCATTCTGTGAAGTCTTCGGGGGAGGGGGAGGGTTCTCGTTTATTTAATAAAGCTTGCATTTTGTTTGCTACTCCTATAATGACGTATTGAATAACCCTATTACGCATCTGACTTTGCCTCTTTTTTGCTTCAAAGGGTCCATTGACAAGATGTGCGTTAGAGGGAAAGTCAGGGAATGGGCTGAGAAGTTACTCGCCCTTGCCAACGACTTCCCAGATGGCGAGTCAAGTGCAGGCTCTTCGAAAAGCGAAGATGGCGAGGACGGCGCCTCCAAGCCAATGGTCCCACCCGAACCAGACAATTCACTCACAATCCTTGTTGAGACCGAAGAAATGCCCGCGTCCCGTGATAAAGCGCCACCGGTAAACGCGGAAGCCGACTTAGGAGAGATTCCTCCTCCGAGCAAAGAACATGGAGATGGACCTGCTGAGCACAAGAAGAAGGGTGCCCCAGCTGATGAGAAGGATAAGAAGAAGGGAAAAAGACCCCTTATCTCTACTGGTGTCTGTCCGGTGTGCGGGAAACAAAGAGCACACCTACGAGCGCACCTGGCAACAAAACAGTCAGGCCATGGTTGGTCGGATGAAGACTACGACAGGTGGCTGTTCGGGAAACAGCAAGAGACCAGAAAGGACAGACACAAGATCCTTGTGTGCCCGAAACAAAACTGTGCTTGGTCTGGTGTCAAGCTCGAATACCATCTCGAGAAGCACCATAAAGTCCAGTCTAGTAGCGACTCGATGAGCGTGCTAAAAGCCAAGAGCAAGGCTTTAGAACGCCAGCAGCGATCACGAGATCAGGAAGAGAAATCTAAAGGGAAAGGTACCGGCAACGGCAAGAAGGGAAAACATGCGGAACACGAAGAGAAGAAGAAGAAGTATGGAGAGAAGACGATGGCTGCAGAGAAGAAGACAAAGAAAGCGGCAAAACGCAAGAGAGTCGAGACATCCTCGTCAGAGTCGAGCGACGATGACCTCAAAATAGTATACGCTGATGATGACTACTATTCAGAGGATGATGATGACAATGTAGACAGCGAAGATGACGAAAGTGACGTGCAGGAGCAAGGACAGGAAAATCCCCAAGAAGATGACGATAAAGACGGAAATCAAGGAAATGAAAAAGAAGAAGAACAAGAGAATGGAACGGATAAGCTAGGTCCATATGGCCCAACCACAAAGCAATATTCTATGATTGGTGCTCTTCTGCGGGGATGGAACATTCATCTTGGGACGCCAGACGGAACTGACAAGTCCCCTACCGCGATTCGGCAGATGTGCAACAATGTCGATAGAATTGCAAGAGCCGTAGATCCCAAATTCAATGACTTGTCAGTATTCCTTGATAAAGATCTGGTGTACAAGCGCTTTTTCCAGCAACAAATCGATCTAAGAAAGGAAGACAGCAAGAAGGGATACTGCAACAAGTCGTTGTCGGGATTTTCCACCAGCCTGGAGCGCTTTCTGACGTACGCTATTTCGTCCATGAGAAACTCGATGTCTGCCGACAAGAGGGAGGCATTAGAGGCCCTACGAGATGTCCAGAGAAATTGGAGGGAATCGTGGGGGAAAAGGATTGCAGTGCAACGCGCAGAGATGGAGTGGTTGGGGGAAAAAAATCTCCCCACTTTGGAAGAGGTAAGGCGTCTTGGGGAGTCTGAGCATGCCCAGACAGTCCACAAGATGCTAATGAGCCCCCAAAAATACAGCATCACCATGGAAGATGCCACAAACGCCCGGAACTACATAATTTACTTGACGAACGTTGAGAACGTAAACAGGTCAGGGCCAATAGCCGAGTTGACGCTTGCGAGATACGCCGATGGGAAGACGCAAGGGGATAAGTATACCGTCCATATTGCCGAGCAGAAGACAAGCCGCACAATGGGCGGTATACTTATGCAGTTTTCAAGCAAGCTTCATCAGCTCATCGACAAGTATCTCAAGCATTTTCGCCCGGTATTGGCTCGAAATGCAAAGCAGGGAGAAGATGCCATGTTTCTTAACTCGACTGGCACCCCATACACCACCAGCCACGTCCACCAAGCACTCAAACAGTTTGCAGCAAAAGCTGGCTGTCTGAGACCGGAAAGCCTTGCTGGATTTTGCTCGGGAATGCTCAGACACGTCGTGGTGACAAACACGCGTGGGCTGAGCTCCCCAGAAAAGAACGAGCTCGCGAGCAAGATGGGCCACCTCAGAAGCACCGCCGATCGCTCATACAATCTCATTAATAAAATGTGGGCTGCGTCGAACGCGCACGATACCGTGGCAAGCCTGATGGGAGGACCTTCCGAGCACGAAGAGGGAGAGAAAGAAGAGACCGGTGGAGGAGCTGAGGCGGAGGAGAAAAGAGTAGAATATGACGTGACCTCGGAGAAAACAGACGCGGAGACTAACGTTGTTTCACCAACAGAGAGTACGTTTCCCGACAAGCACGGAATAATCTCTCTTAGCACGCTTCGCTCCCACGCCAAACGCCACTTTTCCGCCGCAGACGCCAAGATGATCGAGGCCCAGTGTCAAGGACTGATCCAGCAGAAAGAGGTGCCTAACAGGGCAATGATCCTCAGAAGGCTGAGATCAAACAAAGAGACGAACGACATCATAGAAAGAGAAGGTGCGGAGAGGGTGTACAGTAAAGTTAAGCACATGCGCCGCAATTACCAAAAGAAGTAGATCAAGAAAAGGATCCCGTGTCCTGCCTTTGAGAGGCGCTGTTTTAATTGACATTCTCACTTTCAGTTCCAATGTTTTCTGTATCACTCGAGATTGTTGAGGTTGTACGCCGATATCTTGGCGTTTTTACGTTTCACGAGTTTGGTAAATGTGCATACATCGACAATAAAATATTTCCTTTTTCCGCTATTATTGGTGTTTACTCTTGCGTACAAGGGCCGAATTCAATCAGAACCCCTAGGGAAAACTTTGTTCTCGCATAAATTACGTTCGATGTAAATAAAAATGTCAGAAAAATGCAGTCTCCAAAAATTGGCGTATTATTGTGGGAGAACGACCGGTCAGTAGGACCCAGTAGTTTGTAGTCCTGGTTGTCAAAACATTTTTCGACGATAACAAACGTTAATTGCTACCTATGAAGGAGCAACCAGCTCATGTTAACTGCATCAGAAACCGCAACATCGAAGCAAAAATTGAATGCCTCCGCATCTTTTCCTAGCCCGTTATGACGATTCTAAATTTCGAGGGGAAAATTTTTTCCCAGTCTTAGGAAACAAGACATTAATCTCTTGACCAATTTTCGACTATCAGTGCAATTTTCCCTAACTTCTGAAGCCATTTTTGGGGTTTCACAAAAATGTGACCTAACAATTTTTCTCCAAAGAAAAAAAAGTGTGGGAGGAGCACCGGTCGTTTAGACGGCATTTTCAGAAAATGTAACAAAAGTGCTGATGACGTCATCAGCAACGGCATTCAGATAGGTATCACGTTTCAACAAACAAGAGGAACAATCACTAGCGATTTCAAGACGATTGCTTTGCACAAAGCCGAGTTATTGAAATTTTACATATTTTGAGCAAAATTCGAAGGCTAAGATGACCACATGGATATAGTACCCAAACAGCAGCAGCAGCAGCAGCAGTAGTTATTTATTCACGTAATGCATGGTGCACACTAGCGATATAAGGACGTTATGTCGCAACGAAAAAAACATGGGTAAATAGATAAGATAATCAATATTTTCCTTGAATTATCATTCCTTGATTAATTCACCAAAGAAATCTTATGCATGTTCTTTTTTGTGGACATCAGAAAAAAATCTCTCAACTTGATTGTTGCGTTGCAATTTGATGATCGATGTTGCGCGTTTTTCATCTCGCGCCACAACTTGTCCCGCAATCAAAACATTTGTTGCAAGTTGTAAAAAACTTGCCACAAATTCTGGTAGTTGCTCGTTTTTCATCAAACACACAACTTGTGACGACAAACGAGCAAAATACATTAGACTTGCAACGTAGCCTGACAAGTTGAGGGATTTCGTGCCTCGTATTTCCCTAGCTGAAGGCACAATGTTCTTCCCCATTGAAATGTTCAATTAAAGATGTCGAACTCCATGTTTTTTTTGCTCAAAACGCACCAGAAATGCAATGTTAGGTTGTTAAACAGGTTTTAAATATTCACACTAAGATATCTAGACCTGAAAAAGATCAATATTTAAGTGTTCTAAAGTTTATTTTCTACTTTTGTTACCACGCGGGCTTTACCCTGTGACACAAGATGGCGGCCATTCAAGATTTCGAGCACTGTCTCTAAAATCTAAATTTCACAACTTTCCACTACTAGAACTTACTAGGACTTTTCATATGTTATTAAGCATATAATTCTGTGTCGAAAACCGTTGAGAGACCTTCTGTTGCAATTAGTTCTAGGTTCACCCCATTTTTTCGATAGATGTACTGGACTAAATGCCCTCATGTCCATGTTATAATCTCCTACAAACATGATCTTCTGGCGCTTAGTGAACATTTTCTCCGTCGTTGCGCTGCACAACGAGATAAAGTCTGAGATGGAACACATTTTCTCGGAGCGATAACAAGCGCAGACAAAGAACCATGTATTTCCACATCCTTTCACATCTAAACAAATCGATTCAACTCCCTTCGGTTCACAGTTCTTGCGCCGAAGAGCAGTAATATTACAGCGAATATATACCAGAATGCCCCCGCCACCTTTCTTTCTATCCCTCCGTATTAGTCGGTATCCGAATGAGAGAATAGAGAGCTGGGCACAGAACCATCAATTTTCGTTTCAGCGATGAACAGTATGTCGAATTTACAAGAGTTCAGGACGTCCAACACTTCGTCAGCCTTGCCAAATATACTATTAATGTTTATTGACGAATGCTCCATGAATAAAACTACACAATTTAAAGAGCCAAGTAAGTGTTAAATCTTGGGCCAGTGGAAGTGTTTAATTTATCCTCGCAGAGACCAGGCGTAATCGCTGATTCTATTCCAAGTTCAGAACACAGGAGAATGTACAGATTTTGATTTTAATACATTCGTGGACTTCAATCTGGATTCGAGTGAGGATATTATATGCTTCCTGACTGGAGATCTTTAAATCCACTTTGACAAGCTTGCTGGGCTTTGTTCTCAGCGATTATTCACTGGTAATCATGACTTTGTCTTCAGTGACTATTTGCCGATAATCACATTGTTTTCAGTGACAAAATTGTTGAACACTTTTATCACAGTCATGGTTGGTGTCTACTAATAAAAATGTCATTTAAGTTTCTCTAAACCACATTCTGTGGTTCCTGAAAATATCTATCCTCCCCAGCAAACAGAAGGGATTGGAATTTCACAGTGGTGAGGGTGTCAATTTACTTCCCTGCTAGCAGAGGCCTCTTTTCCCTGCATTTCGCTGGCTGAGGTTCGCGAGGAAAAGAGACCTCTCTTCTGGGTCGAAACTCGCTTTGTTTTGCCGCCGTCCACAGCCTTGGACGGTTTGCTGACCGTTTCTTGAGCCCACTATATGCGCACGCATATCTACAGACATTGTCCGCTGATATTATTTGAGCCCTCAGCGGAAAACGTCTGTAGATATGCGTATATAATTTAAGCAGAGGGTTAGCTAGTACCACATCTATTGGATCTACTTTGTTTAGTTTTCCATCAAAATGTTGAACATTTATACACAACAGACCTTTACTTCGGAATATTAATATTATTGTGCGACTACGTCAACCGGGCCATCCCATAAACAGTTTGTCATTCAGAGATTCAAACCATTTTAAGGAAATGTAATAGTGTTTTGAGATGATTTCTGCTCATAATTTTCACACTTTTTAGAGAAAAGCTAATATTTTTATGCCTGAGATCTCACGAAAGTCAATATCCTTTGTTCTGTACTTACAAAATGGCCCGGTTGACGTAGTCGCACAGTAATAACTACTAACACTCTAATGGTAGAGAACATTTTAAAGGAAATACTATGAAAATTTTCATTTCTAGTATTTCTAGGCCAGTCCACTAACCAATATTGTTGGCTGCAACTAAGAAACAAGAATATAATAGGCCTTTTGCACTAGAGCTCACATCAGCAGTTCACCCCTAAATTGAGCAGCTTCACGCAAATCATTCTCAGAAATAAAAAGAGCATATTAATTTCAGTAGAAAGCAAAAATTTCAGCAAGCTGCAAATAATGCAAACTCAAACAATGGGATCAAAAACAAAACTTGCTTTTTAATAGGGTTGATATGGTTCGAGTGCAAGCTTGCTATCCACTGAAAGTCCTGAAAGTCTAAATTATAACTGAAATTACCATGCCCTTTTCATTCTGTGCATCATTTTGGTAAAGCTGCTCATTTTAAGCGTGACTTTAACAACTGTATTGCATTCAAGAATGAGCTAGCTCACAGAGCTCTTTGATTTCCTTTGGAATTATCTCAGAAATTAAGACTTGCCTTTTTTTTCCTTGTAATCATTATCTTTCTTGATAATTGTATTCAGAACTGAAGGAATTCACTTATATATGTGAATATAAGTTGAATGTATCATGGAAACTTCACAAACTAAATACATGACATTTTCTAACTACTGTGTTGTATGGTAACAGGATTGTTTCCTATCATCTTCAAATATAGGAAGACGTACCAGAAAAAGCTATTGGATAAACTCAAGGCTAAAGAGGATCCCTTGATTATTTCTGGTGACGGTCGTCATGACAGTATGGGTCACAGTGCCAAATATGGGGCTTATACTATCTTCTGCTGCTGCTCATCTTTGATTATTATTTAATACATAGAGGATACAGTAAAAACCCGCGTGTAAGAACCTAGGGATTTAAGAGAGGCGGTCTGTAAAGATCAAGGAAGGCCGGAAAAACAGATTTTCATATAACTTGTCAAGATAAAGCCCATCAATCGCTGATTTCGCTGATATAAAAATTATGACTTCGCGTTGAATATTTTACGAGAAACAACCCGAAGTTTGGAACAAGGTCGAACCACTGGTTTCAGCCCTTGGCGAGGCCCTTTCGGCGTGTTTATTTTAAGTAAAAATTCTAGGAAAATGCGAATCGTTACGCAAAATCTAACTTGATAAATGATTGACACAATCATTGCTGAAGTCTATCTATCTAATTATGTTTTAACGCGGACTCGTAAACGATCTCCTTGTGCATTAAGCCGGGATCAAATTGCAATGAGAGTGAAAGAGAGTTCATCAGAGTTTCTGCTCTCATGCACCCCTGTCGCTTTTGCGATATGATGGTCACATTCGGTGGGAAGCCTTTTTCTGCATTAAAGATTGTGTAAAAAAAATTCAAGATTAGTGAAAAGAAACAGATGTTAAAACAAAATTGAAGATTTGTCAAAAGAAGAACTTAATGTATGCATAAATGTAGAGAACGAAAAATGAAAGATGTAAGACTGGCAGGCGAAAAGGAAATAAAAAAGGGAAAAAAATATCCCACAATGGAATCCAATTTTACTAAATGCTCCAAAGTTACAAGAGTATGCCGAAGCTGTGTCAAGTAAAGAGGCAGCGCTTGACGACTGTTTCTGATTTGTTGATGGTACTGTGCACCTATTTCTCGCCCTCGCATGAACCAGCGTCTACTATACAACGGACATAAACGATTCCATGCCATAAAGTTCCAGTTCCTGCCAAATGGGGTGATTGCAAATCTATATGGCCCAGTAGGTTATTGAACATTTTGATTAGAAATTTGCAAGTTTTAAAACAAAATCAGCGTTTATGGAAAAGAAAAATGGAGGGGACTTTTTATATTATGCCCTTGAATTTTGATGCAGGTAAAATCATTGAAAAGTACTTGAAGATTTTATAGGTCATTTGCAATTGTAATAGTACCCAATTTAACTTTATGGCTTATATACTTCTTGAAAATGCATTATGCCCAGCACAATCCATGTAGATGTAAAATGGCATGGATTTAATGAACTGGCTTATTTTGATTCTCAGAAGGAAAGAAGCATGATGCTGGGATGCTAGCTGACTCGGGACTACTTGATGCACTTGATGCTTTCTCTCCTACTGGTCATCCCATGTGCATATATGGTGACCCTGCATACCCACACAGGGTCCATCTACAGCGGCCTTTCCGGCAAGCCATCCTTACCATACCGATGCAGGACTTTAACATTTCATTGAGTGTTGTTAGAAATTCAGTAGAATGGCTGTTTTGCGATATTGTCAATTATTTCAAATTTATGGATTTAAAAAAAATCTAAAGCTACAGCTTAGTGCAGTTGCCAAGTACTGTGTGGTTTGTGCTATACTGCGAAACGCAATGACCCCCTGCCTCTACCATAATCAGACATCAACATTTTTTAACCTGGAACCACCAACACTACAGGAATATTTTCAATAAGCTTTGGCCTTCAGTTGTGCTATAATTTGCCAAGATGTGTTTTCAAAATTGTTGGAATATAATTTAATGGTTTTGGATAACGGGCATGGAAAAGGCGTCCAATTGTAAGAAGAAATCCACTTCACAGTTGCAGCTGCATGACCTCTTTATTTTCTGGAATGGGAGCCAAAGGATGACCGCAGTAGGCTTTGGGGGATGTATCAGAAGAAGACCCATAAAATTGTGAATAAAACAATTGAGCAGGAATTTTGCAAGCCTGATGGTATTGTGTGCTATTTTGCTCTTTACCATTTGGAATGGGAGTGAATGTGAAAAATATATCTGGACTTCCACATTGACCCCTCCACAGATATAGATGATTACCTTCCTGAAACAGGACGAATTGGTAGAGACTCAACCAGGATGAGTTAGGCGGAACAGTTGAAGTTTTAGGGCTGCACTGACACTAAAGAAATGCGAAGTTACATAAATAATACAACAAAGTACATGAGACAGATACTATTGGAACAATTTAAATCATCATCCTCAAAGGATAAAGCTCTGCATTCATGTGACTTATGTGCAAATGTTTTTGCTGTTGTGGAGACATTGATTGTTCGTTTTTACTGATTTAAGAGAGGAAAAAGCACCTCTCCAGGATAGATAAGTTTATCTGTTCCAGAATCAACGCTTACAGTACCAAGCAAAGGGACAATGTAAGTTCCCTACTGTGGACACCATCAGCATAGTTCGCAAAGAACTGATGATAGAACTCGATTCTATCATTCTTTTACAGGTATTCAACAACTTTGTTTTCCTTGGATAAATGAAGAACCTCATTAAGAGCGCCTCCGCGTAAATAGAGACCTTAAGCACCGCGACGGGAGTCGGGACGACGTCGCGCCGGAAGTGATTTTTCGTTTCCGGTCATGCGCAGATGTGGTATTTACTCTGATCTCACGTCGTCGCATTCACGGCGAGGACGGGAGATCTCACTGTTTGGCGTTGTTGTCACGACCACAGAAGTTTTGGTGTCTTTCCAGCGAAATTCTGCAAAAATCGAAATTATTTTATATAGCCAGCGTTTCCTAAAGACTAGAAGAGTTAAAGTAGCCGATTTTGGTGAAACTTTGGTGAAACTTACGGCAATAATGAGCATCGTATATGTAAGCGAGTCAAGCAAGCCACCATGTGCTTCTTCTGCTGCTAAGGAGAAAAAGTAAGTAGAGCTTATCTCGATAGATTTTCAAGAATTTTCGTCTCCAACTGCAAATATATCGATCTCTTGAAAGATCGGGTAATATATAGAGGATATTACATGGCAGCGCGGAGATACGAATTTTATCTTCGAGTGTTGAAAATTTATCTCACGAGTGAGAGCAGCGATATTTAACAGGATATTTTCACGTGTGAAGATATCAAGTTTTCGCGCGGGAGATCACCTGGTATTTCATTTGTGTTTATATAAAAAAACATGTAATTCGTCCAATTTTTTCGTTGATTTGCGCTCCATACGGTTCGTAGATAAAGTTACACATTTTCCCGCCAAAGTCACTCGAAGAAGAAGTAGTCACTTTTATATGCTTCAAGAGGTCCTTTCCAGTTAAAAACCTTTTGGAAATCAATATAAATATAATGAGAAATCATGTTTGCTTCTATATTCCGTAATAGAAACCATATGTCTTAGTTTTAAAGCTTGACTGATGTGCTTCTGCCCGTCAAAATCACTCACAAACCTGATTCATTCTAAGCTATATTGTTTTTTTGTTTATTTCTTAAAGATCTGCAATGACCTGGACAGACAATGTGATGTGCTGCTGTGCCGCGAAATTCTGGCTATTGATCCCTTACCAGTAGTAAAAAGGGCACTCCGGCACGAAGGCAGAAATGGAGGAAAGTGGCAGATAATTTGTTGGCCATCAGAGAACCAAAATTTACATTCACACTATGGAAAGCTGTGAAAGAAAGATACAACCTGCTTGCAGATAAGCAGCGAGCCAAGCTCAAGAAAGTAAGGAGAGCAAGTGGCTTTGCAACGGAGATGTCAGAAGTGGAGACAGCCTTAGAAGAGCTTATAGAGAAAGAAGCAGCAGCAGATTCTGATCAGGCATTGTCCTCAGCCAAACGAAAAGAAGAAGCACAGAACAAAGCCACTGCAGAGGACATGAGGCAAAAGGCCATGGAGCGGCTGGGGCAAACAAGGAAAAGGAAAGGGGATGATGGTGAGAGCAACAAAAAGAGACGATCTAATGGAAGCGATACTCTCATGTATTTGAGAGAGAAGAATGATATGATGGCAAGCCAAAGAAAGGCAGAACTTGAACTGAGAAAGCAGGAGCTGGACCTGCAGACAGCACAACACCACAACTTCATGACGGCTTTGCTAACACAACAACAACAGCAAGTAAAGGCTTAACAGGACTTTCAAAACCTGCTCCTAGGCGTGATGTCTAGGTTTGCGCCAAAGTGAAATATGGGTAACTTTAGTCAGACTGGAGTCGATCCGGTTCGATCGTAAAAGAGCTCGAACCCTATCGAACGATACGATATATCCGACACGCCGGGTATATGGCGTTTTATTAAAAACCTCGCGAACAGTCGATTAAAAGTCGCGCAAATTGCAGAAGTGCTTCTGTGATTCTCGTGGCTGGTAAGTTTGCGGTGAAAGTGAAACAGCAACAAACAAATCGACTGTGCAAAATGCCCTCAAATGCCCTCCGTGAAAATGGTTTAAAAGGACTCCGATAATAAGAAGCCTCTTCTCGCTCTATGTAGGTGATTGCCGGGGATCATGTTGTACAATTTTTTTTTCGGACTTTCTATGACGTTTGTTTTTCTTCCTTGGATCCCTTCCTCGAGCGTTTTGGGGGGAATTGCCACCCTCGCTCCCACCCTCAATTCTGATGGTCTACCCCTTACCAAGCTAGTCTCCCGCGCTACCCGTCCTCTGTGCAGGTCATGCAAGATGGGCTCAGGTAGAAAGTCCATTACCATTCAAGCGTGGATTCCTACAACTATACCATTTGATATGGAAGGACTAAACAATATTATTCTTGCTAAAACTATCTCGGGTATTTATCGATGGTTTGGGATTTGCACTGCGACGGCATGTCCCCCACAAACCGATAAGGACAATGCTTGTTGACACACCATCAAATCAGTTTCTGGGGTATTTAGAAATATTCTGCATCAATAAACAATTTCTGCTTACATCCATTCACGTTTTGTAGCAAATGTTTCTACTAGTGTTTTGTAAAACTCTTGACCTGACAAGGTCATACTTTATCACTGATTTCTCGAATAACACTGGACTCTTGCTGTCCTTTCACACTTTCACACTGAGCACAAAGGGTATACCTTTGAGCTACAATCGCGTATTGGTAGTTTCGTTTAATATGCAGTCCTTGGGCCATTCACGTTACCAAGAAGAATTAAGAGAATGTCTTGGCATTTAACCGAAGGTAAGAAAGGGATACGTTTAATGTGTAATGACAGCGATTGTCAATATGGAGAGGTAGTGGATATTTCGGTAATGGAAGAGCAAATGGAAGATTGCGAGGCAAAGAGCGACGAATACGTAGAGGTAAGTATCTTCGTAGTCATAAACATAACTTATATTAGACTGAAATAGTTGTTGACGGAAAACGGGAGTGCAAAATTGTCGGGTTGGACTTCGAGTGCGAGTTTGAGACGAAATAGACAGCTTGCGAAAAAGGTGCATTAACATCAAACCAAATCTCTATTTTTCGTGCGCTTCACAATGAATGCAGTTAATTCATGTTTGAATAGCTTGCCTATTATCAAGAAGTTTTTATCTTTTGCTGTTTACAAGAACGGCACCATCCAATGAAATATGACCTGTTAACTGGGAGAAAACGGCAACAAATTAGGATAGCGCAATGGCATGAAAATGTTTTTTCAGCTTGTGCACGATTTTCACGTCAAAAGAAATTTCTGAGTGTAAACGAAGTAAGTCGTAGTGGATAGAAGTTAAAAATATATGCTCTATTTTTGTCAGACCTCAGTTGTTAAAGCATGATACACTGTTATTTTCCGGGTGTTAAAATAACACCAAAACTGGGTGTTAAATTTGTGCAAGTTAGAAATAACACTGAGTATTGTATTAAAAACATAAGGATTCAGGTAACAATAGTAGTGTTAAAATGGCAGCCTTTTGTAGCATGGAAGCGCTATTTCAACACCCTATTTGGGTGTTAGAATTGGGATGTTAAACTAACACGTTTTGAATTCCAGGGTGTTAATGTGCTGCAAATTGTGAATTTTCTTATAAATAGTTGTAGGAAAAAAAGTTGAAATTCCTAACTATTAGCAATTATATTGGTATCCCATTTGATGTCTCCACAGTGTTTTTTATTTTCTGGAAACGCTAAAACAGTTGCCAAAAAGAGCCCTTTCCAGAGCTAAACAAAAATGTTAAACTAAGTATCCAAAATGTAAAGAAATGATCCTTCGGGAAATCAATTCATTTTGGCCAACCGTTCAAGCTTTTCTACCATCAACATTAATTGATAAATAGTACAAAAGTAGCCAAAGAAATGGGGAGAGAATAAAATGCAATGCCCTTCAATCATATATTTTTTTTCTAAAAGATAAACGAAGATTGGGCTTGTCTGGTACCGACAAACATGAGCTACAGTTGTATTTGGCAATGTCACATTTGCTCATTCGTTCACATTCACCCATTATTTGTGTGTTTAAAACACAGAATTCATGGTGAAGCCAGGTCAATTTCATGCCGTAAAGAAACAAATCCTGCTCTTGTGGCACTTAAGGCTATGAAAAAGGAAATGAATAAAACAAATAACAAGGACAAGGCCTGGATCAGTCAACTCATGAAGTTAACTTATGCATTCAGGAGGGAAACCATTATACAAGAGACTGATGGGTCTACAGTGGAGAAAATGATATCAACTTATCCAGCCCTTAATCTAGTCTCAGAGGTGAACACCAAATAGTTAAACAAGATGATATGGCTAGAGAGCAAATGCGTCTCTGCACAGGCTACACACGTGCAGCTTGGAGACTCTGGTGCCAGTCAACAGTTACTGCAACTGGTTTAAAACATGTAGCAGCCAAAGAACTCTTTGGTGACATGCTGTGAACTATTCACATTGCAAAATACCATACTATTAGAATGAAGCCGGACCTACGCATAATTTAAAAAAAGGCAAATAATGGCACTGCATGAATGTCCACTAGCTTTTATGAGAAAGCATTCTTCTATTTGGTATCGACAGAGCGGAAAAACCCTGCTAAAATTACTAAATTTCAAATAGTAAAGTCTGGTTAACTCAGACAAGCTTAATTTTTTGCATACAGACTGCTCATTTGATGAGAAACAAAATATCAAAAATGACTTTTCTAATGGATCCGTCTTTGAGATACTAGGCTTTAAACGTTGGTTTCTGTGCCATTTTATGGGAGAGTTAGCACTTTGATCTGGAATTATGCAAACTTTGGTCGACCATATCTAAAAGTCATATTGTTCAAATTTCTCAAAAAATACATGTCAGTATACTAAAGAGTAACCATATGTCTATTCAATATTTTTTGTTTTTCAGCTCAAATCTGAAATTGGTAGGATTCTCTCTGAGCCAAATGCCCCCAAAGATGCTGCCACAAACTACCGTGAACTAGAGGGCAAGATCTTGCAGGTGGCAGCACAACATAACAGCAAGAAATTGGCCAGTTTGCTGCGAAATGCAAAAAGCATGGCAGAGGACAATCCTGAAAAAAGGTAGGTAAGACCACTAATGAGTCAAGCGTTAGAGCTAGTGTCATGAATTATAATAAAACATTCACATGAACATTTGACCAACCACATTGTGTGGAATAAACAAACAGTTTATCGAAATGCTTACGGGTACATGTGGCACAACACTACAGGTACATGTCCTGTCTGTTTCACACTACAAAACTAGTTCTAATGTATAACCAAAAACATTAAAGTGATGTGGGATCCATGTTTCATAGACTGCTAAGCATTATAGTCGCTAACCAAAATACTGTGCTATTCAGTTGAGCATGGAATTACTATACCGTAGTCGACTTAATAGTATGGTAGCGGAAACACAGATTCATTCCTTCTGTAGACTTCGACAATAGCTCAGTCGTCAGCGGATGGACTTTTCACCTCGCAATCCGGAACTGCATTTCTGGACATAGGTGAACTTTGTCACGTAATATTAGTTCGACCAATTTGCAATCGATTTTGATCGGACAGTGTCTGGTGGCTGGCAGTTATTTCATCTCGGGGTAGCCACATGTAAACATGTGTTCGCTAGCCAACCCGGGCTAATATGTTCCCGCCATGACAACACGCATGCGCATATTTGCCATATCTCATATACCATTTCTCAGAAAATTTCTTTCTCTTTAAATCGAATGTAAGAAGCACACAAGCCTTGCTGATCTAAATACGTTCTCTTCTGGTGCCTCTACTTTTTCATGCTAGTTTACTGGTAACGATTTTAGTGCCGATGACTTTGTTAAAAGATATAGGGAACTAATGATGCAGATAGAGGCTAAGACAGAAGCTGCTAGCATTCTGACCACAGAGGAAGACAGCTACAGTCAGAAGACCTGTGTCATCTGCTCTTCCCTCCCCAGAAGAAACGTGGTATTAACCGTATTAACCGAAAATGAAACATGCGACGACACTACTAGTAAAATACGCACCTCAACAACCGTTCCGATGAGAGAACAAAACTACGCCTACGATTCCAAAGAAGCTAGGTGCTAGGAGGAGGCTAATGGCGATGACCATCAAGACATCGTGTTCGGGTCGCCATTTTTTCCGCCTCCATTGCGAGACACGGTAGTAAAGATGCGGATGGAGCATAAACGCGAGGCTTCGGTATAAAAGGGATAACTCCTCCCAGCCCCGGGCTCGAGAACAACTAGTTATTAATCCGCTGTCAAAGAGTGAACATCTCACTTTCTGTACCGCGAAATTCAAAATTTAGAATTCAAAATGCGAGCAAAAACGCCAATAAATGATTTCCTACCTTTTTAAATTCATATTCCTTTCCATTTCTTACAAAGGAATTTTATTCGAACCTGATTTGGTCAAAAATTGTACATTACTAGAAAAAAAATACGTATTAATTTGATCAATTTTCTTTTCATCAAATATCATCACTATTATTACGGCCATTTTTTTACGGTTATTCGTGGACCCATTCTCCTTACTCGAATCCGCCTAACTTGAATCATTTACTAAAATGTTTAAACAATCTCACTAAAACTATAGACAGTTACGCAGCAGTGGTTTTCTGTCAGCGTACTGTAAAAGCTTCGATCTGACACACATTAAGTGATGTCGCTCACAGACGTTTGCCACAAGTCGACCTCTCACGGCAGTTCATAACAGAGATGAAAGCGACACGAAATCTTTCACGAAACAAGCTTTTGGGGGTTATCTTTATTTATAAATATAGCTGATATACGGGTGAAGCTTTTCTGGCGCCCGGTCAAAAGGGAGCACTGTCCACATTTTTTGCATTTCGTATAAAGGGAAAATAACAACGCAAATATTGCTTCTATGGCTATAGAAAATATTGCTCCCACTTGCTTTTCTCATATCTAAATGACCTATTTTTCGATCTTTACTTCCTGCGGCGGCAGGAGATGCATGAGTCATGTCAGATGGGAAATTTGAACACTGACAACGTCAGTCTTATCATGCTGCGATAAGGAATGCAGCGTCACAGAGGCAGAAATATTGTATTCCACGTTTGCGTGCATTCGTATTTGTAGTATATGACAAAGTTTCACATTATTTTTATGGACAAGAATGGATGGAAGTTTTTTAGTCTATTTAACCCTTGCCCTGCAAATAGGTTACATAGAAAAACCAAAAAAAGTCTTTTTGGATCGCATGCCCAGCAGCCATGG
This sequence comes from Scolanthus callimorphus, assembly GCA_033964015.1. Taxonomy (NCBI): domain Eukaryota; kingdom Metazoa; phylum Cnidaria; class Anthozoa; order Actiniaria; family Edwardsiidae; genus Scolanthus; species Scolanthus callimorphus. The sequence goes on along the minus strand of JAWWUD010000019.1, from coordinate 119,625 downwards.
CTGTATATCATGGTTAGATTTAGGAAGAAGAGAAACAATGACATTTCCAGGCCCTGTTCAAAGGTGGAAGATATAATATTGCACATAATAAATATTACACAGAAGATATAACATTGCTCCACAAACAGTCTTGCGATCTTTGACACACGATGCCCTACAGAAACTCTCTTTACGTGGCAATATAAGCAGTGTTATCATTTTAGCGTGTATTACGCGCCTTCACTTAGTTGAAACACATATGCGTTACAGTTTCGGACCTTGCTGTATCAAATTGTATTTTTTAGAGACAAACCAAAACACGAACAATTGTCGAATTCAATTTTTATATTAATTTGTTCGTTGAGAGGTAAGAGAGATATTCAAGTAAATTTCTGCTATTAATCCAGATATACTTACCTAGAAAAGCTAGAAGCGGATTTCACAACATTCATAGAAATCAAGTCAACTTTTATAATGAATTCGATTTTTTAATTCATTTTAAATTCGTGAAATGTTCGAAAGCTCACTTGCCCAAGCAGGCAAGGAGACTCTCGGGCACCCACCACAGATTCTGTGCCTTTGGTAATTATACAGGAATGAATAATACTAAAAGTTCACGAAGTGTTAGAGCACATATGACCTGAGTGGAGATAAATTAGAAGGACTTTCCTTTATGAGGTGCACCCACTGATTTCAAACCAATTGTGTCAGGATATGTGTCAGGGACGGACCATTAGATTTTTTGGGGGGGGGGGGGGGGGGGGGGGGAATACAAAAAAAAATCGCGCACAGCTTTTACAGCGAAAAATATATCCTGCAGAGCATTTGATTTAAGAAATCGTGCACAGTGAACAGACTCAACATTACCGTATTTTGCTACGAAGCACTGTTTGTTACAGACCCTGGTGACTCTTCAAAAGAATTAATTTACTTTGCGGCTCTCGCCACATGGCAATATCTTTGTAACACGTTTTAGTAACATCGAACATTTGTTCATCAAACACCGTAACAGCAGCACAGATACATTGTAAACTCTTCTGAAGAGGTGAAGTCCGGTCATTGCTATTTTCTCTTTAAAAGAGAGTCAGTCATCCAAGATGTTTTTGAGGAACTGACTGAATTTCTAGGCCTACCTCATGCAGAAGTGTTCTAGTAAACAAAGAAGAAACAGCAGTGAGATACTGGCAGGACCCATCAAGGCGGACATCAACCAGTATCTCCTGGAATTTCCAGATGCCCTCAAAAGAACATACATCTACACACAAACAGCAAACAGCAAATTGCCAGCAAACTCCAAAACTGACACAACGCTGGCTGGACACTCAAACTTTGAAACTTTGTTGGCTCTTGTATCATATATATTTTCCGCTTGATGTCAATGTGGTAACTTTGAAGCATTCAATTGAGAATTATCAGAAATTGCTGAAGACCAAATTTGTGAAATGTGCGGAAACACACTCTTTCTGCACGGAGTTTTGCAAGGACAATGCCCTTGGCTCATGTACAAAAGAACACAACAACATTTCTGTTTACATGCAGGCCTTTCTTGAACTGAATAAAGAGCTAGAAGATGTAATCCAGCCGATAACTGAGGAAGAAACAAGGGATGAGTAAAAGCCCCGAGTTGACGAGTGTACAAAGCTGCATTATGGCTATTTAGGCCAACTGATGAGAAAAAATTCACCAGGCAGTGTATTATCAAATGGTCCTAAAACAACTCAAAGTTGGTGAAATGGTGATGGTTATTGACCATAAAATGAAACTCTAGATGCCGCAGAGGGTGCGCGCGGTACAGAGGCAATGGTATGGGAAACATTTCCCTCCATTGGTGCTACATTATTTCTCAGCTAGAGAATGGAAATGTGCATGACCTACTAGACCTGTGGAGCGAGAATACTAAACAGGATGCATTCTGCACAGAAAGTGCCTTAGACATATGCTTCAAGTGGATTGAGAGTGCATTTCCAGGATTCAGCATTTACATGTTCTCTGATAAGTGTTATGTTCAAAAAACAAACAAAAAAAGGGTTGTTACTGCCCCGGGAAACAGCAAAAACATGCTCCATGTGGCTGTTTTAAAATACACATTACTATTTCTGTGAATTACATTTATTGCTATTTTTAATTTGTACAACTTGCATTTCTTCACCTCAATTCTACAACATTGATGTTTATTTCTGTACTCTACTGTACATCCCCAACAAAACCAATAGTAGAGAACAAGTTTCTGCAGTTACTATAGATGGGTGTAAAATGGCAGCATTTACTGCTCTCTAGTATTATTTTGCAGATTCTGCAGTAATATATTTGATGAAAGTTTCGGAGGAACTTACAGACTTTCATAACCCCACATCATAAAACGGTTACGTATGGGGACATCACACAAGAGGGACATTTTCAATTGAAATTTTACAATAAACCTTGTGGTAGTGCAATCTCGGAGACTGAGTTTAAGAATGCTATGTTTTGTACAGGAGGCCTACTTTTGAGTAATTTACTTTTTGTGCTGAAAGTCTAGTGAGTTTGTCCCCATATATACTGTTTACTACAAAAACTTAATAAGCAGGGGAGTGAAAGACAGCCTTGGACAGTTATTTCGCACGTGAGGTACAGGTTTTGTGTGATAATAATCTCAGTCAAAACTTGTCAGTCAATCAAATGCAAGACCTGACAGTGGCACTAATTTGCATGACAAAATATTCAACATATTTTTGGGGAAAAAGATGTTTTATAAGAGTGTAATGGTTGAAAGTCAGGGCAATCCAACGAAATCACCGTATTTTTAAAACTTTGATGTATGTCATTCATTTGTATGTCTATACCAGGATTTTTATTTTGGCAAAAAAAACATGGAGCTTGAAGTGGAAATTGAAAGATACACTTTTTCATAATAGAATAATACAAAATATATTTTCGTTTATTGAGACAGGAGGTCCCTTTCAATTTTACCCAAAGGGGTATTCCGGACCTAGAGGTAGCAGAGCTGTCAGAATGTTTTGAAGTAGGCAGCTCCACAAAAACGTAGCCGGTTGTAAAAGAAAAGCGGACGGCCGACATGCAAAATTTCGTAGCTTCAAAGCAACAAGTTAGTTTCTTAGGCAAGCCAATTCTGACAAAGGTACGGAGCTCAGAGGAACTACAATTTAAGGATGCCAGTTCTTATTCTATTTTCGCAAACAATAAGGGTAAGCTCTGGGTAGGGGGAAGGTGCGGCGGATGTTCTTGGTTTAAAATCTCTTCCCCCCCCCCCCCCCCCACATAAACACATACTTACTTTTCATGGTTTAGCAGGACCGGGACCCAATCATGGTTTTGGGGGACCGGGCATAAATGGGTTTCCCAGCCACACCCCACATGCGTTTGTTATGCATTTGCCTATCAACTCTGCTGACACAGCCTTAAAGGGTGATTTATGCCCTTTTCTTGTTTAAGGTTTACACTCTTCGGTGTAGCGGGACTGGTAAAAATCGTATCGGGGGTGGTTTAGGAGGACCGAGACCCCAACCTGGTTTAGGAAGACCAGGCATAAATTGGTATCCTAGCCACCCCCTATGTGAGTTTGTTATGGATTTACTATGGACGTTGCTGACGCAGCTTTATAGGATGATTATGGCATTTTCTTTGTATAAAGTTTACACACAAAAGTCTGATCTATGGTGGTTTACCAGGACCGGGTGGTTGGGCTTGGGTGGTTTACGAGGATCAAGACATTTAGCTCAGTTCAGTTTATTAGCACATATTCAACATTACAAACAAGCAAATTACAGCCGGATCAAATCTTAGATCGTAGCTCTGTGCTATTTGCAGTAAGCTGCTTCTATTAGGGACGGGCCATTTGATATTTGATAGGGGGAGTAGCTAATTTTTGGGGGCTCGATATTTTTTTCGCGTCCAGTTTTGCTGCTCGAATTTTTTTCCTTAGAACGTGACTGTGCTCGAAATTGTTTTCCTGTTCATGCTTTTTTTGGTTCGAGACATCACTTAAATTATTTCATCCTCAAAACAAAGGAGACTTGATCACTTCAACAAAGTTTGATTTCATTCTCCGGTGTTCGGGTTGGCGAACGAGTAGGGCTGACAACTGAGAAGTTTGCTTGTATGTTTCTCCAATGCGAGTTCGAGAATCTACGAGGTTAATGATATTCTTATTTCTGGGAGATGAAAATCACGCTGAAAAAAAATGGAATCAGTGAATAAAAACATCATAAAATGCTTCAAAAATTAATCATGCCTAGTACGATGTTTAATAGTTTGTAAATACTACACCTTAGCATACGCTTTTTATGTGCGCGACGCTGCTGCAATTTTGGACATATCAGTAAAGTAAACATTCACTATCATTTTCATTCACTATCATTATGAGTCAATAAAGATTATGATCTGAAATTATTGAAATTTAAAAAGGAATATCTAAGCGTTTCAATTGTTGTAGATGGCGAGCGAGCCGACCGAAAAATCCCTCTATTTATAAAGACATCAGATTCCCTAAAAACGGTAAATCAGGAGAGAATTTCAAAGTGAGTTTGCTCGATTTGTTTTGGCCACCAGCTTTGCTTGCGCGATATTTTTCTTCTAGGTGAGAGGCTTGCTCGAATTTTTTTGGGGGGCCGAAGAATTGCAACAATGTTATTCTTTGTGAACAATGATATAAATGCCTATATATCTTTCAATGTTTCTCGTCAGACAACGTAAGCAGCAAAGAGACGAGTTGTCTGGGAAGGAAGCGTTGATTTCTTTTTATTTTTTGATGGAAGAAAATATCGAGTCATCCCGCAATCGGGGGCAAATATCAGAAGAAAAAACTGAAAACAAAGATGGCATGCAAAGTAAAACGGCAAGTTTTTCGTCATTCGATTACCGTCATTTGCGGCGCGCTTTGCATGAACTGAAGAAAAACTTACTTGGCAGGGGCGGATCCAGGAATTTCAGAAAAGGGGACCGGATAGTGAAAACATGGGACGAAAATTTTCAAATTTCCTCCAGCAAACACAGTAAATGTATGAGAAAAACTTTCGAGAAAGGGGGGGGGGGCTCGGCCCCCTCTAAATCCGCCCCTACATGGTTTCCCAACCAATACACAAAATGGCATGTCATGTTTAGCAGCTTTGAGGGGAATCACGTTAATCATTGCACTACAAGTTGCACTATCACAGGGTGGATCACTTCATACCGTGCACTGCTCTAAAACCTCCGCACCCCTGCCCCCTATCCGCAGCCTCAAGCGATGCTTAAAAGAAGGTCCCTTCACTACAAGTGCGCGTTAAACCCGCGTTTTTACGCGGAGCAGCGCCTCACTCTCTCACTCTCTGTCCAGTTCTTCTATTATATTGTCAGTATTGTAGTTTGAAAGAAGTTACTTGCGTTCAATGTTTGAAGAATGTAGCGTTGTCTACTATGCCCGTAAAATGTATTCAACGAATATAAATTTCGCAGCTTTGTGTAGCTCGGAGGTACTCGGTATGCAGGGACGGATCCAGGAATTTAAGAAAGGGGGCCGGGCAGTGAAAACATGGGACGCCAATTTTCACATTTCCAAATACAAAAACAGTAAATGTATGGGAAAATCTCCCCTCGGGTCGCTTCTAAATCCGCCCCTGGTATATATTTAGCCGTGACGGGAATGTCCGTCACTAAACTGCTAAAAACACATCTAAAGGGCCATCTTAGTATTACACCTCACCAGCTTCACTCCAAGTTCGTGTTGCATTCTTTATACGTGACCGCCTCTCGAAGACCACAGGTAAGCCTGATATTTTTAATAATACTATCAAATATTTTATTCTGGTACAGCATTTACTCGGGGGCTACCTGGGTTCTTAAACAGGTAATTTTCTTTCAGGAGTTGGAATGTAGAGTCAACCGACCATCCTTGGTCGAGAGTACTCAGATAGTTTACGCTCGTCGTGCGGTTATGAACCTCTTTCACTAGTGGGTTTTTTTTCGTTTTGGACCATCGCAGCATATCAACAACGCTTCGACCTCACGCATTCACTTCCAAAATTAAAAAAAGGAACGTTATCAAGCTTTTGACAAGTAGCTCGCGCGGGTAACCTGTGGTAGTTTTGGTTGCCGTGAAAACAGAAGCTCGCAACGGAACAAACGATCGAGTACTGAGAGGATGGTGTCTTCTTCGTGTGCCGGCGAGAAAGGCAAAGAATCTGGCCACATTTTGGCCATCCTAGAAGTTGATTTCGTATTTCGTCATACACAAGCCTCAGTGAGAGTTTTCGAACTGAAATTCTTCGATATTTACGGTAAGATTTCATAGATGTCAACACTTAACGAGTCAGGAAAATGCGAGATTTCTAGATTTTGGTCAAAAGCCAAATAGCGGAAAATTGATAAGAATACAATAAGTTTATGTAAACGTATCAGTGCATGATTAATATGGCCTACAGCCAGCAAGCAAAATTTGTAAATAGAGCTGCTAAGAATCCTTAGCAGCATAATACTTTCGGGTCATTTCAGATAAGATTATGAGCGCGGGAAAACGTGACATCACGGTCCCCCAAGCTAAATACGTGTGCATTTGTTTTACATTTTATGTTAATTTATCAAATAGTTTCATTGTTGTGCGACTCCTAGTTTGCAGTACTTTATACATGAAGTTAGATTTCAGTCGGATGCAGCTACCCGTTTACACACAAAAACATGTTCTGTCGGCAGCCAGTAATGAGTATGGCAAAAAGTGGGATGATAACGTAATACAAAATAATTTCGGCAAATTCAATTTGATTTGGCAGACTGTCAAGTTTGATTGAGGTAAGGTTCATTTACCAAATCTCCTGTTATTTATATTGGTGTTTCACTTTTAGTGAGCCAATACTTACACTCTTAGAACAATTTAGGAGACCAAACCCGAAAAGAACAGCAAGATACATGACTTAACAATTTTCAGAGTATGAAAAATGTCACTTGCTATAATTTGAACATCGATAGAAGCATTGCCCCAAAGAAACTGGATATATTCAAGGACATATCCATGTTTGGGAGAAACTGCTTTTTCCTGATGTTGGGGTTACTGCATGATCACTACTCCACCAAGGAAAGCAACTGACAAAAACAAAACAACAGATGCAGAAACTGTTTGGAAGAGTCGAACGTTTGGCTGTTAGAACTGGAGCATCCATAATGGAGATGTGCCGACTACACATGCCGACTACCATTTTTCCATGAAAAGCAAAACAGTTTATCCTTCACTGTACTGTTTTTTCCTGATGTTGGGGTTACTACATGATCACTACTCCACCAAGGAAAGCAAGTGACAAAAACAAAACAACAGATGCAGAAACTGTTTGGAAGAGTCGAACGTTTGGCTGTTAGAACTGGAGCATCCATAATGGAGATGTGCCGACTACACATGCCGACTACCATTTTTCCATGAAAAGCAAAACAGTTTATCCTTCACTGTACTGTTTTTTCCTGATGTTGGGGTTACTGCATGATCACTACTCCACCAAGGAAAGCAAGTGACAAAAACAAAACAACAGATGCAGAAACTGTTTGGAAGAGTCGAACGTTTGGCTGTTAGAACTGGAGCATCCATAATGGAGATATGCCGACTACACATGCCGACTACCATTTTTCCATGAAAATGAAAACAGTTTATCCTTCAAAAACAATTAAAGTGCACTTAGCTGCCAATGTGTGTTGTTGTTCGTTCTCTTTTGTGTGAAATTATGTGTCTGAATGCAATTTAGACGAAGTAAAACCGAGTCGACCGGCAGGCTTCGGGTCGATCGGCTTGACCCGAAATTGGCGTCCGCGCGGCCCTGGAGCCGGGTGACCTTCGCCCCTCAATTGGGCATACGTCCCCCCCGCGTTATCGGGAAACTTGCAGTTCTTCCCGGGTTGGAAGCGTGTTCTTCGTGTCCACTCGTTTTGGTGCTATTTTTCTGTGCTGTCTCAGCTCAAGGATCAGGCAAATGGAGCCAGGAGGTAGTTCTAGCCCTGGCCTTTCTCCGGTAGTGTGTGCCGCCATTCAGGCGGCCGTGCAACAAGCTTTTCGGGCGGCAAACGCTGCCGCTTTTCAAGGTCCGACGAGAGAAAACAACAACATTTCGTCGTCCCCCACTGTCGTATCGGTTGCCAACGGGTCCTCTGTGGCCACCTCTCCGACTGCAAGTGCACCAGTGCCAGTATCGAATATCGTATCGGCTTCTCCAGTGTTTTCTGGACCCGGAGGTAGGTTGACAGCCCCAAGTCTTATGTCAACTTTTCCGTCTGTGACAAGCACAAGCAGTGTGATCTACTCGGCAAGCGCCCAACGGCCGAGCCTTGTCTCGTCCTTTTCTTACACGCCACTCCAAGCATCGTCCCTGCAGGGAGTCGGCTCTTGGATGGCCCCAACATTCAACAAACCGTTTGTTGTGGGCCCTGGCTATTCGCCCATCCCGGAAAAGCTGGTCACTCACATTCTGGCAGGCAAATTTATTGATCTGGCAGACCTGCTGCCTGTCAACCTGGCTCCTCTGACAGAGCCCGAACCCCAGCTGATGTTGGATGGCCGTCTAGTACTGACCACCCCGCAGCCCAAGAAACCTAAGCGTCGTCTGGAGGACATTGTTTCTTGGGTCGAGGCCTTCACTGTGTTTTCTATGGTGCTCACATCCTACTTCCCTAACCGCTACAAAGACCTAACACAGTACAAACTCTTAATTCTGCGCACGTTCCGCCAATTTGGGAATAAGGCTTGGCTCAACTACGATCGTGCCTTCCGGGAGCACGCGGCTGCCGTTCATCTCACGGATTGGTCCAACCTGGACGCGCAGCTGTTCAATTTCCACACCGCAGGTTCAGCCACCAGATCTTCAAATGTGGAAGAAGTGTGCCGCTCTTGGAACCAGGGCCGTTGTGCTGCACCAGTTAAACCATGCCGCTACGCCCATCATTGTTCGTCGTGTGCGGGGTTACATCGCCTGCTGGAATGCCCCAGCTCTAGGCAATCGCGCAAGCATGCGCGCGCACCGTCTCCGAGCTTCTCGCGCCGGGCGCTCAAGCACTAATTCTGGGGTTAACTGATGCTAGTGCGTAACTAGCTGTCCATTCTATTTCCACTATTATGATTACAACCCGTTTCTGTGATAGGCACGTTAGTAGAGAGTATTATTGTGTAACCAAGCTATTAAATTTGGTGCCTTTTATGTTTTGATACACGTTCATCTCGCCATCCCTGGAGGTTTTCTTATGACTGAAACCCGCGCTGTGCCGCGTCACGTTTGACCTTGACCTTGGACGCGCTATTGTTAGGCCGGTTTTGCGGTGTGTGTGTGTTAGGCCTCGCCGTTTCGCCTGCGTAGCCTGTCCGTTGGTACCAGTCATAAAAAAGCCACTTTGTGCGCAAACTCCTTCCCTGTAATGGCTTGTAATGCACTTAAATCAGGGGGATTGGTAAGGTTGACCGTTGACCGTGGGGTACGGACGAATGCGGTTATAAGCAGGGTAACCGGAGTGGTGGGTGTCCCCCCCTTCTGCCCGAGTTGCGACTGCTCCAGCCGTGGAGACCTCAGTGGGATGGTCAGGCCTCCCCCGTACCTATGGAGGCTGCGAATGCGACTATTCAGCTGGGTTGGTAAGGTCTGCCCTTCACCCTAGGTACTCTTGGTGCCTGCAAATGCGACTACATTCAGCTGGGTTGGTAAGGTCCTCCCTTTACCCTTGGTACCCATGGTACCTGAGAATGCGACTATTCAGCTGGGTTGGCAAGGTCCGCCCTTCATCCTAGGTACTCTTCGTGACTAGTCAGCTGGGTTGCTAAGGTACGCCCTTCATCCTAGGTACTATTGGTACCTGCAAATGCGACGATATTCAGCTGGGTTGGTAAGGTCCGCCCTTCACCCTTCACCCTAGGCACTATTGGTATCTGCGAAGGCGTCTATTCAGCTTGGTTGGTAAGGTCCGCCCTTCACCCCAGGTACTCTTGGTACCTGCGAACGCAGTGACTAGTCAGCGGGGTTGCTAAGGCCCGCCCTCCATCCTAGGTACTATTGGTACCTGCGAATGCGACGGTATTCAGCTGGGTTGGTAAGGTCCGCCCTTCACCTTAGGCACTATTGGTATCTGCGAATGCGACTATTCAGCTTGGTTGGTAAGGTCCGTCCTTCACCCTAGGTACTATTGGTACCTGCGAATGCGACTATATTCAGCTGGGTTGGTAAGGTCCACCCTTCACCCTTGGTACTCTGGGTGCCTACGAATGCGACGGTATTCAGCTAGGTTGGTAAGGTCCGCCCTTCACCCTAGGTACTATTGGTATCTGCGATTGCGACTATTCAGCTTGGTTGGTAAGGTCCGCCCTTAACCCTAGGCACTCTTGGTACCTGCGAACGTGACTATTCAGCTGGGTTGGTAAGGTCCGCTCTTCACCCTAGGTACTCTTGGTACGTGCGAACGTGACTATTCAGCTTGGTTGGGAAGGTCCGCCTTTCACCGTTGGTACCCATAGTACCTGCGGATGCGACTAGTCAGTTGGGTGGGCTAGATCCGCCCCTTTCACCCTTGGTACCGCATGGTACCTGCAAACGCGTCTATGGGGTGGTAGAGTCCACCCAGGGTTCACAGGGTAATTGCGAATGCAACTGTGCAGCTGGGTTGGTAAGGTCCTCCCTTCACCCATGGTACCCGCGAATCCGAGCTTCCAGCTGGCCTGGGACAGCCCGACTCACCTATGGGAATTACGAAGGCGACCGCTCAGCTAGGGTGGAAAGGCCCGCCCCTCACGAATGCGTCCGGATCGGATGGTTTAGGCCTGTTGCCCGCGAATGAGTTTTGCAGCGAATGAGTTTAGGCCTGTCGCCCGGGTCGGATGGTACCTTGGTGGTGAGACTTTCCTTTCAGCGCTTCTTCCAACCGTATCAGCAGTCTCGCCGTTGAGGGCGGACAGGTTCGCTCTAGAGTTACACAGTCACCCTGACCAGCGACATGTGGCATATGTACTCGACGGAATTCGGAACGGCTTTCGGCTGGGCTTCGACGCTTCCCTTGCGCTTCGTTCGGCACGGTGCAACAAGATCTCTGCCACCGATCAACCCGAAGTGGTCAACGCTTATTTACCGAACGAGTTCTCCCTGGGCAGGGTGGCGGGACCCTTTCCTTCAACCCCGTTTCCGAATTTGCACGTGAGCAAGTTTGGCGTTATCCCGAAAAATGGACAACCAGGCAAATGGCGCCTGATAGTCGACCTCTCGTCGCCAGAGGGCGTTAGCGTGAACGATGGCATCAACGGGGACGAGTTCTCTTTGCAATATATAAAGGTCGACGACGTGATTCGAATGGTTGGCAGGCTGGGCCAGGGCGCTCTCATGGCCAAATTCGAAGTTTTATCAGCATACCGTAATGTACCAATCCACCCTGACGATCGCCCGCTTTTGGGACTACGGTGGCGCAATCGGTTTTACGTGGATTTGGTTCTCCCTTTCGGCCTACGATCGGCTCCGTACATATTTAACTCTGTGGCGTCCTTTGTCGAGTGGATTTTAACCCACAACTATGAGGCCTCGGATTTAATGCACTACCTCGACGACTTCATTATGGCGGGTCCACCGGGATCTCCGTTATGCGCCTGTGCCTTGTCCACTTCCCTCCGCGTCTGCACCGACCTTGGACTGCCCCTTCATCCCGACAAATGCGTAGGCCCCTTGACAACCCTTACAGTGTTGGAAATTGAGCTGGACTCCGTCAACCAGGTGGCGCGCCTACCTGCCGACAAGCTGGCCAATCTACGTTCCCTGATCAACGCGTGGTCGAAACTCGAGGGATGCATTCGTCACGATCTGGAATCACTCATCAGCCACCTCCACCATGCAGCTAAGGTAGTGTGGCCGGGTCGAACGTTCTTGCGGCGTTTGATTGATTTACTCTGCTGCTTCAGGCACGACAGGTACCCTATTCACTTAAACACCGAGTGCCGCTTGGATCTGGAATGGTGGCGACAGTTCCTGGAGTCCTGGAACGGCGTTAGCTTCTGGCTGTATCCCGGCATGTCGGCCACGCCCTCAGTTGTGGTCACTTCGGATGCATCTGGGTCTCTAGGCTATGGGGCCTTTTGCGGTTCGGAATGGTTCAATGGATTGTGGCTTGAGCCCCAGCAACCCCAATCAATCGCTTATAAGGAGCTTTACCCTGTTGCCCTCGCGGCCCATGTTTGGGGCAACTCTTGGGGCAGGAAACACGTCCTGTTTAGGTCCGACAACGAGGCGGTGGTTCACATTTTAAACATGCGAACCTCCAAGGTGCCTTGCATCATGAAGCTTATGCGTAGCCTGCTGATGGCGGCAGCTCGTTACGGCTTCTCCTTTGCCGCCACACATGTTCCCGGAGTCGAGAATACTGTTGCTGACGCACTGTCTCGCTTTCGTTGGCAGGAATTCCTCCACCTGGCTCCGTGGGCGCGGCCGTCGCCGACACCCATCCCGTCGTGGCTTTTGGCGAGCTTCACTCCCCCCTAGAAGGAAGATGTAGGGAATTTCTGATGGAAGGCCTCGCCCAGTCTACTCGGAAGTCCTATGCCACAGGGCAGCGGAAATTTATCACCTTTTGCGGCCAGCTGGGGAAGCTTCACCCGCCTTCTGGCTCTCCATGCCCAGCAGATGAGTGGACCCTATGTTTATATGCTACATTCTTGGCAGACTTTGTTCGGCCGGCAACAATCAAGGTATACTTGTCCGCAGTACGCGCTCTCCATATCGAGCATGGCTTCGCTGACCCACTCGTTGGCTGTTTGAGGCTCGAGAGAGTGCTCAGAGGTATAAAGCGCGTAAGAGGTGCGAAGCCCACGACTCGATTGACGATAACGGATACAATCATGTTGACCATTCGTCAACACCTGGACTTAGAGTTACCGGACCATATAATGTTTTGGGCGGCGTCCTGTCTGGCCTACTTTGGATTTCTGCATTCGTCCGAATTCACCGTGGATAACTAGTTTTCCCCCCTGAAACACCTCCAGGCCCAGGACATCACGGTGGATTCTCCCTCTGCTCCCAACGCGATCAGGGTCAACATCAAAGCGTCAAAGACCGATCCCTTTTGGAGAGGTGCGTTTATCCACATCGGCAGAGCCAAGCCCCCCTTATGCGCGGTCGAGGCGATTCTCGTCTATATGAGGTCGAGGGGTAACTCTCCTGGTCCTTTCTTTGTGTTCCAGTCCGGTCAACCGCTGTCACGCGTCATCCTCACCAAATGGCTTAGGGAGATTCTGGTTGCCGCGGATATTGCGGGAAATTTCTCTACTCACAGCTTCCGGATTGGCGCGGCTACAGTTGCGGCTCGGAACGGCATCCCGGACCATCTCATTCAGTCGCTAGGCCGATGGTCTAGCAACGCTTATAGGAGTTATATTCGCACCCCGGTAGAGGCCCTTGCTGCCGCCTCTGCTCAATTGGTCTAATAAAGTTCGTGTGCTCCAGCCATTGGTTCAGTAATCGTTTTGGTCCCGGTGCTTGGGTTTACTTGGGGTCAGGAGGTCCCATGGTAACCGTTCCACAGTCCCTCCTTTTCAAGCACCGTACCGATTGGCGCGGATCTGTGGCCCGGTTGCCATGGTTCCTCGGGTAGCGTTTGGTCGGGCGACCTGCTCGCGCTCCGGTACCTAACCCCAACTAATCAGACGATGAGTTTTAAGTAGCGCTCCATCTTAGAACTATAGCGGAAACAATAGGGCCGCGGAAACAGTGGTCGTCTAGTGATGCTCACACTCGATTTTCTTCTTGAACAACGAAATGCTATGAAATATCCGGAAGACCTATTCGGAAAGAATTCAGCACTGCAAACGAAGTATTTCGCTACGAAATCGGTCAAAAACAAATTTCAACCAATCAGAAGGCCAGGATTTGTTGACTAAGCCAATTAGTTGTTTAGAAATTTAACAATTTAAAATTTTACACAAAGCATAACTCAAATTCCCCATAGCCGTTCACGCTATCGTTCTTGGACGGAGCGCTACTTAATGTGTCTGAATGCAATTTAGACGAAGTAAAACCGAGTCAACCGGCAGGCTTCGGGTCGATCGGCTTGACCCGAAATTGGCGTCCATGCGGCCCTGGAGCCGGGTGACCTTCGCCCCTCAATTGGGCATACGTCCCCCCCGCGTTATCGGGAAACTTGCAGTTCTTCCCGGGTTGGAAGCATGTTCTTCGTGTCCACTCGTTTTGGTGCTCCCACCCTCCCACCTCTTGTGCTAGGTAAGTATATTCCACTGATTATTCAGTGTGACGGGTACTCCCCTCGGTGGGCGGGGATTTGTGGCCCGGTTGCCATGGTTCCTCGGGTAGCGTTTGGTCGGGCGACCTGCTCGCGCTCCGGTACCTAACCCCAACTAATCAGACGATGAGTTTTAGTTGCTACATAATCAAATGTCTGTTATAATAGCTTGGAGTTACTAACTAGAAAATTTAAAGTTTATTTAGCTCCTGGGACCTATAACCTTACTAGACTACTTTCTTTTTGCTGTAACTTTCCCTTCCCTCTTTTAATAGTAAAAGTATCTTTCTTAAATTGAAAAAAAGGAAAAATAAATGAAAAATAAAGTATGTATGGTATGTATGTATAAACAAACAAGCAAATTTCCAAAGCGAAATTCCTGGAAAACACGTCCCGCAAGCAAAAGTGGTACGTTACTAACAAACATGGCAGTTTTATTACCTAGTTTCCCAGCCCCAGCTTGCTAGATTCGAAAGCCTCATCATTGGGATGGGAATCACTGACGAGAAGCAAAAATGAGCTCTCCTACTTCACTATAGCAGTTCCGAAGTGGACAAAATATTCGATACCCTTGAACAGACTGGCAAAAACTACAAGACAGCGGTTGACAAGCTAACAGCACATTTCAACAATGTGCTGTTAGTACGTGGAAAACATAATAATACCACGTACGAAGTCTATAACTTTCGAAAAAGCCCAGCAACAAGAAACAAAATCAAAGAGCAGATAATATTGAGTTGCAAGTCTAACGCACTCAGGGGTAAATCTCTTTGCTAAGATCTACATTTGACTTCCCTTTTGAAAGCTGGTAAAGCTCTAGAACTGAGCTAAATACAAGGGAAAGAAGCAGAAAGCGATACTAAAAGGAATGGTGAATGCTATCAAACCAGCGGATAAGAAAGGAAAAAGGGTGAAAGAAATGTCAACAACAGAATCGCTGCCAACAACAGCAAAACCTTATCAATTCTCTAAAATTTAGTAGGTTATTTAACTACTCATCAGGATGGGCCAACACCACCAAGAAAAATATAAATACTTTACAAACAGTGCAAAATTTTGCAGCACGTATAGTTACTGGGCCGAGAGCATGAAGGAGTAAGTCGTGTTCTGTAGGTGCTCCTGAATTTTATCAATGTTTTCGACTTCTGTGGAAGTTCCGCTTACTAAAAGGAAAACAAGAAGTAGTGGATCATCTGTGAGTGATATTGAAAAAAGTCCGGCCTCAAAAAAAGTAAAGGAAAAAAATTATGTCAGTGAAGAGAGCGAGGGTGACGTAATCCTACAAGCGCTTAGCATGGTGGAGGAGTCGCAAAACAAGTTGGATAGTATTCTTGCCAAGCTAGAAGACATGGGTATTATTAAAGCTGATATCAAGTAATTGAACGTCTCTATCGACAGACTTAGCGGTGCTGTGAGTGGGTTGGAGAGTAATTTTTCGAGGGTTGAAGGAGAAGTAAAAGAAAACCGGCGTGATTTGAATGAGGTGAAAGAATCGCTCAGTTTTTTGGATCTTGAAGTAACAGAAAACAAGGAAAGAGTCCATCGCCTTGGAAGCCGCTCAGCCGAAAGAGTCAAGCCAAGGACCGTTATAGTGCGTTTTATGAGATATGGAGACCGCGAGCTTGTTTTTGGTCAAAGGTCTGACTTTAAAGACGACCTGATCTTCGGTATTGGTCAGGACCTACCCAAAGAAGTGTCTGATCTCAGGAAAAAGCTTATGCCGGTGCATGATCAAGCAAGGACGGAAGGGAAACGTGTATTTTTTGGCAGGGCAGAACCTTACAAGTTGTTTATCGATGGGGCTGAATACAAGCCTCATGATGAGGAGTAGGATGATTGCGTTTGTTGCAAGAAACGGTTCCATCTGTGTGTGCAGACTTCAAGTGTTTTTTGTTGCTCAAGAAAAGGGAAAATCAGCGAAAAATTTATAAAATCTTAAGTAGGACTTTTTATGTTTGATAAACTTCAATTGAATTTGTTTAGCATAAATTAACTATCTGGAGACCTTTGCATTTCATTCATTTGTTTATCTCGTTCAATGTTTGATTGACTAAAATTGATCCTGTTTAACTTAAATGAACATCAAAGAGACCTTCACATTTTTTCCAAGTGTCGAACCTTTTTCTTAGTCGAGTACGGAGCGCCGGTCGTCCCAGTGGAGTAGCCGCCAACGTCTTCATTAGACAGGCTACTAACAAATGTCTTTTGTATTCTATGTTTTTCGTATTGTTGTTTTGTCCTCTTTGTCGTTTTTGTTCTATAGTACGTTCACACTTTTGACAACTCAAAGCACAATGAGTCTTTCAAGTCCCAAAAATCCTAGTCGATTATGCAATTTCGGTTGGAAGCTAAATTATTCAGTTAACACTTATCTAGTTCTCAATGACACTGCAAAATAATATCCAGTTTAGAGTCTTGTCTCTTAATGCTCGTGGATTACGTGATGCTAAAAAACGCAAAACAGTTTTTAACTGGCTTGAAAAACAAAAAGCAGATATTTTTTCCTGCAAGAGACGCATTCGACGAGAGAAATAATGGATCAGTGGAGAAGGGAATGGAAGGGAGACATGTTTTTCGCACACGGCACGAATCAGAGCAAAGGCGCACTAGTTCTAGTTAACAAAGACTTGGATATTGCGATCAACTCCTCTTACACGGATAACTCTGGCAGGTACGTAATATTGGATGTCCTAGTACAGGATTCTATTTTTTTTTTCTGGCGAATATTTACGCCCCCAACAAGACAAAAGAACAGTGTGTCTTTTTCCAAGAAATTTCCGATAAACTGACTTCATTTAACATCCCAGAGGACGCTTCTTTGCTAATCGGTGGGGACCGGAATATTACCTTCGATCCTCATATGGATTGCAGTCCTCCTGCCTGTATCCGTAAAGAATCAGTTAAATGGGTTGAAAAGTTAATGCTAGAAAATGATTTGATCGATATTTGGAGGTTACAAAATCCTAATTTGAAACATTTTGCCTCCACGTGAAGAAGGAAGAGCTAGAGCTTAGAAGAATGGAGTTAGAGTTTCAAAAAGAGAAATATGCAGCAGAGGCAAATGAACGAAATGCAAGACTTGAAGTCGAAATGCAGGAAAGAAGGGCAATTGTCAACCTGCTAAAAGACCGCCTTTAATTGATAAGGAAATGTTTTCATCAGTCCTACCACTTATTATTATTTGAAATCAAAGTGGTATTAAACAAAGTTGTACAGTTGCCACAAGAAACTTTGCAGGGACTTTGTTGTATTTTCCAGGCCTGGTTTGTGAGTTGCTCATCTTCATGAATGGTGAAAAGTTTATGGAAATTGTGTTTTAACATACATAGAAAATAGGGAGTCAGTAAGTTGGTCTTGATTTAGTCTCAGGCAATTGTCAAAATCTGCAGTGTGTCAGTTTTTCGATTATCCAAAATAGAATGTATATATTCCAAAATATGCGTCTATGGTCTAGCATTTGCACTGAGACCTAACTCAGAAATGTAGGAAAGCAGACAACAAATACAAACATGACATGTTACTCAAAATATTTAATAGGCAGGTTGTTTTTCTGATCATCACATTAGCTCAACACATTTGTGAAGTTGAAAATATTGTGCAAGAAAGAGTTTAAAAGTTTTATTTATATTTGTTATAAAAATGGTTTGAAAAGTTGAAAATATTGTGCAAGAAAGAGTTTAAAATTTTTATTTATATTTATTATAAAAATGGTTTGAGAGATAGCAAAGCTCTTTTTCTATAGATCATTACATTAGTATAACACGTTTGTAAACTTGAAAATACTGTATAGCAAAGTGCTCAGAAGTTTTATTTATATTTGTTATAAAATGATCTTGTTTCTTAATGGTTTGAGAGATATGTAATTAATGAGGGTGGATCTACATTGAAATATGTGCTAGTCAGGGAACCATACAAGCAAGTGTGACAATTGGTAAGTAAAGCCCCAACTAAGTAAAATTTGGCAACTGGCTGAAGCAGAACTTTAAGATTCTTGTTAAAATCTAAGAAAGAAAAGCCCCATTCAACACTAGTTCTAACTTTACTCATTTCACTGTTGAACTCCTGCTGATCATCAGTTATGTGGGCTCCTCTGAAGGGTGCTAAAATGGTTCTTGTGAGTCCATAAGCTGGGTCCCCGTATATGACATACGGCTCTCCATCAGGCTTTTGAAACCTCTCCAACATATCAGTGAGGCCACTCTCACCAAGCATGAATGCATCGTGCCTCCTTCCCTCGATGGGGCCAAATAGATGAGCAATGATACCATTTGGGGCATGTACTGACTGAAATTGCAATAACATAAGCTAGGAATACATTTTATTGGGCAGTGGCAAAACAAAAATCTGTTTAAAAATATGTTATCCTAGGCTCTGGATCTGGCTCTGGATCCTAGGCTCAGCTATACCCACCATGGAATTCCATTGAATGTTTTCATTAATACCCTAGCTTTTATATTTACCCACCCTGGATTTTAATCATGTCACGGGGGAGGGGGGAGGGCTGTGACTGCCCAGGTATTTTTTGCTAAATTTTATTAAAATTATAATAGTGAAAAATTGATTCTTACTTAATACAGTAAATTGGGTTGTAATTAGTATTTCTGGTTGTTGAGAAGGCATGTCTTGGATGGGGTTCTTTTTTAGGGAGGGAGGGGGGTACAACGGGGATACAGTGTTTCCATGTCTTATATACCTGGAACTTTAAGCAGTGAATGCGCTTATGGCCACTATACATGATCCTCTGATTTCGAATGGGACGACATATCGGCCTTGCAGTGCCATCAATAAATCCCCAGCATTGGGTCAATGGGGCGCCTTTTGCATGAATAGCTTCCGAAAAAGCCTCCGGGTCTAGCCAAACCAGGTCCAAGGACTCCAGAAGGTGTCTAAAACGGTCAAACAAGTCGTCCAATATCTGCGGGGGATGTAATATTGATATATAATTTTTTTAATAACATTTTAATCAAGATTATTTTATCTGATGTTTTCGTACCCTTGATATCTAACATATTTATTTGGAAATCACTATATCCCAATGGTTGAAACCAGAAATCTATATAAATCTTTTATCATACTTCTTTTTATTCAAGAAATGAAGAGAACTGTCCTAAAACAGTAATTTGTTAGGGATTAGAGTAAGGATGGGGTTTTGGTTTGTTTTAGATATGATTTTTACTGTATATTCCTCGTTCTATATATGATAAATTACATAAAATGCCATAAAATTAGTGACCTGACCAGCAGTTTATAATGATGTTGTTCCAGGATCGAATCAGCAATAACTTTTATAAGCTTTTTTTTTCTCTGAAGTTTCAGAAAGTGTGTGATAGACTTGTTTATCGCAATTAAATACCTAGGCGGAATTCCGTACATTCCTAGATAAGATCTAGTGTATATATCGTGTCGTAAAATATAGCGTGTTCAGTGTGTATAGCATATAGTCAGCTCGCGTGCTCTTCGCATAAGTGTAATTTTTTTTAAAATGGCTTCGTTCGATTTCCATGTTTGGTGCGAGGAGAATAGTTTGAAGGAGGAAACGGAAAAGGAGCTGGCTACAAACGACTTGAATTGCGTGGAGGCATTAAAACTTCTATCGTCTGACGATATTGGCGGCCTCAAGTTGTCCCTCGGGCAAAGAAAATTGGTGCTTCATGCCCTCAGCAAGCTTGATGGGAAAGCGAAGGAGACGAAACCAGCAGCAATAAACGTCACCGAGGGACCTGTAACAACTGCGTCTCTCAGCAAGGACGGGGGCCTCGAGGAGGTCTTGAAAAAGATCGAGGGAATCTCACTCGACGACCCACTTTACACGTTGGGTGCAACCGCGAAATCTAATGGGAGTATGTCTTCCTCGGCGCCTCTCACAATTGACCAGGACCCACAAGTGTTCCTTGGCGCGGCAACAAAAAAAGGAGGTGAGAAGCCTGTGCTTATTCCTGATTTTGTGACCGGGGTTTACGACGGCCTCACGGAGGATGAGGAAGAGCTGGGCGGCACAGCGACGTCGCGTATTGTTGTAAAAACCTTAAAGAACAAACCGAAGCTAGAGAACATTACCCTGTCTATGTGGGTCGCCGCAAACGCCCGTATTATGAATCACCTAATCTCAATCGGGAAAATTACAGGCTCTGCTCAAGTCGCGGATTATTTGGCCTACACCGTGAAGGTGGCGGAGCTTCTTGAATCACACACGCTTATTTCGGTTCTTGTTTACGATAATGAATATCGGAAGCTCCAATGCAACTATGGTTTTAGATGGGGAAGCGACTCACAACACCTACACACTCGATTCCTAGTTAAGCGGCGTACTTTCGGGCAGTCTAACCCTCCTAACCCACCCACCAAGCCTAACAGCGCCCCTCGCTTTAATTCTCCCCTTAACCAGACTCAGATTTGTCGCGTGTATAACACCCCCTCAGGTTGCAGTTGGACTAATTGTAAATATCGTCATGTATGCTCTGCGCCTAATTGCCACCAACATCACCCGTTATATGCGCACCCTAACGCGCCTGCTTCATCATGACTGAACATAACCGAACTTCACCCTTCACCACTCAATCTTAAGGCATGGACTGACAACTTGACTGACGATTACGACAAGGACTTTCTATTATCAGGATTATCGGAAGGCTTCCGAATCATTTCGCCTGATTGTGTCCTACAACCTACGGAACTACAAAACTACAAATCGGCTACTGGACCTGATGTGCGTGACAGGGTTGAACAAACTATTTTGGACGAGATACGAAACGGAAACTACATATTAACAGATACTAAACCAACTATCGTTAGCGCCCTTGGAGCGGTGCCCAAACCAGACAGCAATAAACTACGACTGATTCATGACTGCAGCAGGCCTGACAATTTTAGCGTTAACTCATATGTATGGTGGCCTAGGAGAGCCATAAGAAAATTCTTCATTTTCTGGCACTTTTATTTTATTTTTATGGTTTTTTATCATTTTATTTTATGAAAAAAGAAATTATAAAATATGAAATTAAATATTATTAATTATGAAATATGAAAGAAAAAAAAATTATGAAATAAAAGAAATTTTTTTTTTTTTATGAAAAAATAAAAATAAAAACTACTCGTAGCCTATCGAGGCCATAGCCCACAATGCAATAGGGTCAGCGGTTGTACCCACGCCAGATAACCAAGATGGCGGCTGCACGAATCAGGAACGATGAATGGACTGCAGATATTTTACTTAAAGAAGATTTGGAAAGATTCGTCCGTCAAAACTGGAGGAAAAAGGAGATTCTTGATTTTATGGAGACAAAGTACCCAATGTACGCTTGGAGTGAGCGAACTTTGACGCGAAGGCTACATTATTTTGACATAAAATTCACTAATTATGAGGCAGATATTGATGATTTAAAGGAGGCCGTTCGGAAGGAGGTCAAAGGCCCAGGGCAACTGCTTGGCTATCGTGCCATGCAACAAAAGATCCGGGAGGTACACGGGTTGAACGTGCCCCGGGATCTTGTTTATGCAGTTATGCAAGATGTCGCTCCAGAAGGACTAGATGCGAGAGGAGGCGTAGGTCAAGCAAAGCGGCATCGAAGAACCAACGTTTTTACTACTGGTGTAAGTAGACATACTTGCAGTATATATAACATTTTATCCAACGTGTTGGTTCTGTGTTCAGGGGCGTAGACAGGAATTTTGGTTGGGGAGGGGGGGGGGGGGGGGGGGAGGGGGAAGTCGGACATTCGTGTCCAAATTGTACCTTGGAACAGCCAGAGCTATAGTCAGCCAAAATTCGTCAGCCAAAATGTCTGCAAAAAAAAGGCTCCTTGGGTACGGTGCATGGCGAATGTGTCAATGATGGTATCCACTTCTATGGGTCGGGTGTAGTGGATATCCATCATTGCCAGCGAACTTTCCCTTTCCGTGGTCATCATATTGGGGGGTGGGGGGGGGGGGGCAGACCCCCTGTGCTCTGCTCCTCCCTGGCTATGCCCCTGGTGTTATACCATTTTTGCTTCTCTATCCTTAAGGGAGCTGACTGTATGATGTCATTAGATGGACATGACAAGCTTTGTGGATACCAGAAGTCTATGTTCCCCCTATGCATTTATGGCGCACAAGACACATATAGTGCACGGATTAACTTCCTGCGGATCTGGACATCCAACAATAATCCCAAAGTGATAGGAAGGTTCTACTTGGACTATCTTTATGAAAGCAGAGGTAGTGTAAATTGATTTTTGTAAAGGACTACCAGAGAATGGTTCAAACACATAGACATTGTTGCAGATACTCATATGATAATTTACCTATCATTTACCTGTCATCATAATTTACCTATCATAAATTTTCCTCATTCAATATTTGGGGTTATCATCTTGGGGCTGGTGTTTTAAGATCAAGTTCCTTCATTTACAGTTAAAATCGTTGCATTGCGACCTGCATTTTCAAAACATCAATTTGTTTTTGGCTTTGCTGTTCTGCCAGTCAAATCTTATGAGCCAAACAGATTCTTGCCAGTGCTTCGCCTAGTGCAGTCACCTGGCTTTCCATCACGACATTGTCTGGTTTTAGTTCAGACTGCAGTAGGCAAAACAGGGCAAGAGTTTCATTGGCTCAGATATTTTGATTGGTGGAACAGCAAAGTCAAAAATCCAAAAATTATTTGAGTTTTTTAAATAGTGTGTCATGATGCAACAGTTTTAGCTGTTATCACAGGGAAATTCTGCAGAAACCATTCCATGGGAAAAGCTGAATTTCCCATGGTAGAAGAATGGGAATTGTTCGGATGGCTATCCATGTGAATTCCAAACACTTCCTATGTGTGTGCCTTGGGAAATTCAGCTCTTCCTATGGATGGGTTTCTGCAGAAATTCCCTGTGTAACTGTGTAATGTTGAATTCCCCACCCTGATGCAAAATTAATACACTTTCTACCCCCCCCCCCCCCAAAAAAAAAAAAAAATTAATAATAATATATAGATTTAGCCACTGGCTAAAAGTGGAGCTCCTGGCGTTATAAAATTTTCTATATGAATGAAAGGGATTCCCATGTGTACGTGGTTTATATGGTTGTTTTAGAGTCTTCCCTTCACGAGATATTGATTTTTCAAGCATAGATGACGTCATCGCTGATGTCACATCACGTGACCACCTCATTTCGCTCATCTGGTGACCTAGACTACGCTACCAAAGTTTGTGTACGTGGTTTATATGGTTGTTTTAGAGTCTTCCCTTCACGAGATATTCATTTTTCAATCACTGATGACGTCATTGATGACGTCACATCACGTGTCCGGGTTACGGCACCCCCTTGTGGCATAGACAAAATATCCCAAGTATGCTTGTCTTAGCATGTTCCCTTGAGGAGATATAATTTTTTCTTTGCATACCACAGGGTTCCCATGTGTACACGGACGGACGGACGGATGACGGACGGACGGTGTACGCTATAGGTTTAATACCAGAAAAATAAAGAAAAAATCATATCTCCCGAAGGGTAGCTTCTACAGAAGCCAAACTTGGACAAACTTTCAAAGACCATAAGAGGAACTCTATACCAAAGTCACGTGCCCTTGCGTCATCAATGACGTCATCAAAGAGATCCATAATGCCCGTGACGTTCAAAAATCAACTCGATAGTATACTATAAATAAAAAGGAAACCAAACCGAGTTTTGAAGATTGGTCTGAAAGTGTAACTACAGTGTAATGTACAATCCCTTAATACTTATTTTGCTATTTTCTTTTCTAAAGAAAATTTTTATTAACTTTGATTTATTTGTTTTATCCTACAGTATTGCCATTAACAATCCGGATAGACAAAGGCACGGAAACTGGGATCATGGCCACCATGCACAGTTTCCTTCGTGGAAAACATGATGATCTGGATGATCCAACAGAAAGTGTACTATATGGACCTTCAACACAAAATAAGATCGAGCGTTGGTGGCGAGAATTGCTTGACAAAATGGAAAGGTTTTTTAAACAGCAGTTATCTTCCCTATATGAAGATGGGGATTATGATGCTAGCGATGAAACAGACAGGTATTACTCAAGGGAACATTTATGAAAATGTATTATGGATGGGAAATTTGTTGTGGGCAATGACTGCATTCATGAAATAAGGGTAGAGGTACTGTATATGGGTTGTTGTAAAGTAACCTATTTTATTTTTGTGGTCCATACCAAACCCCCATACCACCCCACCCTGCTTTAGACTTTGACAGTTGGTTTTCTGTCTTACAAAATGTTATTTTCTTTACATTGATTAAACTGCGACAAACCATGTTCATTGCACAAGTCAAACTCAAGCTTAAATCATTTCTCAAACACCTTTTTTACCTTTGATTTAATTACTCGCATAACCCAAGTACTTGGTTACAATCTGTTCTATTTGAGTCTGAGCCCCGAGCTAGTTGGGGCAAGTACATTATGGTAACTGCACTGTAGTTTACATGGTTGGCTTGTGTAGCTTGACTCAGGCTTTAGTTTTACCAGTATCAATGACAGGGGGCGTACACAGGATTTTAAAAAGTTGTAGTCACAGCCTCCGGCATAAGCAGGTTTTTGCATGACAGTCTCAACAATTATTTCAATAACCTGATAAAATTGTTTCTGTTAATGCATTTGAAGGAACCTGCTTGCCTATCTGTACATACCTGTTATACAGAAGGAACTTGACATATTCAGAATCTCAGTGTGGAACAACCACCGCATGCGCAAGCAGGATGGTAAAGTGCTACCAGTAGGAGTACCAGAACATATTTATATGTACCCCAACGGTATGAAGGTAAAAAATGTGGACTTCTGGTGACAGAACAAGAACTCCAGGAAGTGGCAGAACTTTCAGGTGTATTGGAAGGGACTGATGAGTATTTGGAGGCTGGGTTTCGCAGAGAATGTGAACGACACATTCCAGACACCAATGATGTTGAGCCTGCACAAGCTGCAAATGCTTATTTATATTTAAAGGCTAATTTTGATGTTAGTAGGGTTTAACTTTTTAGATTGTTATGTATTATTTCTTACAATAACACATTTGTTTTGTAACTCAGCAAGAAACAAACATGTTCATAGGAACCTTTCCCATTTTGTGACATTACTGAGATATGGAAGGGATTGGAAATTCCAGAGGGGTGGGAGGGTCAATTTACCTGATTTTTTCCAAATGGTAGTGGTATCACTTTCCCATTCAGATGGAAATTCAATGGGAAAATGAAAATGTGTTTGGGGAAGTGATACCACACTCCAATCATAAAACAAATTATCCATAATTGTTTTTTGTTCCTATTAACTGGCTAAGCCACAAGTTTCATCCACCTAACCATGTCCAATATTGAGATATTACTAAAGCTAGTTTTGGTGACTTCGCTAATGGTGCACTGGTGAAAATTCACAACAAGTCAAACATTAAGAATATCTGGAAGGGTATAAAGGAGCTGGTAACCCTCAAGTCAAAAAATTATGCATGTACAGTAACTAATTTCCATAGCAACTTACTTAGAACCCTGCTAGCTCAAACTCCAAAGGAAGAAAAAAAAAAGGTTTGAGTTAGCAGGGTCAGGGTCAGTTAACAATTGTAGACAACCAGTACTGGAAGCATGACATGACAGGAATGTTAATGGGAATCCCCATGAAAGAAATGAGATACTGTATACTGATACTGAATTTTATTTATCTATTTAAAATAAACTTTAACTATCTATTTGATTGTTCTGTGAAGCCAAATCCAGAATGTTCCCTGGTATACTGCTATTTGCATTTTAGTATGGACAGTTTGGAGTTATGTTATGTTTGCCTTCAGGCGACTCCAACTTTTTTCCGTTGGAAACCTCAAACAAACGTGTCCATGATCTTCTCATAAATGGACATAGCTGTATGCAATCATATAGTAACAAGATGTATTTGTTGTGATACACAAATTGTGTCCATATAATGTCCACAAACAAAGCAATCATATAACAATAACTGTAACAAGGTGTATTTGATGTGATGCACTAATTGTGTCCATATACATAGCACAAATTGTGTCCATATTACAATCATACAATGATAACTGAAACAAGATGTACTGTATTTGATGTGATGCACAAATTGTGTATTATAATGCCCAGGCATTAATTAACGAAAATACAGTTCTTGCATGTAACTCAAGCACAGGCTCACACCAGCGACTCGGGACACTGGGGATCGAGACTAATCCTATTGTAAAAAAAATCAGAAATGTTTGATGTCCAATAAGGGTAAAACCTTATGTAACAAGGGCATGAGGAATTTTAGTGAAAACCCAACTATTTACAGTGTTTATGTATGGTGTCATATAATTATTTCAGTGGCTGTGGCACTGCTTCTTGTGATTTTAGTGCAACACCTTGTGTGACCAGGCCAGATGTAATATTTTTTGAAGAGCTTTCTCCATTTAAAATTTGGGGGCCTATATTTAGATGCACTTATACAGTAAGCAATTTCTTTGGAACAATAAATCCAGAAAAATCAGATCAATTGACCTTCCCCTGAAGTTTTAGTGGAACATTCATGCCCCATAGTTTAGGCTCATGTTAAATGGGCCGACTCAACCTGCCCATAATGCACTGCTTTGTTGCCATTTTGGATGCCATCAAAATTCCCAGACTCAAAGAAAAACTTAATCCTATTTATGATATTTTATACATTCTACTACCAAAATGTTGGTAAAAGCACCTTATATCATATGCATTGATTTTAACACAGTTTCTAATGCATTGAATAATGTAAACAAAAGCAATGCATTATGGGCAGGATGAGTTGGCCCCTATAGTGTGTGTTGGTCTGTAGACCTTTAAACACCTAAACCATATTATTGCTTATTGAGCTCTAAAATTTCACAATATTTGTTGCATTTATGCTGGGAGAGGAAATTCTTTATGGCTTCAACAGAGAGGTTGCCAGTACAAAAAAAGATAGCTGCATCCTTTGGGTCACGTTGACTTTTGGTGGCAATTTCTGGATCGCACAGATGATATCCAACTCCCTGGATATCGGTCACCATCAGCTCTTGTTTTGACCTCAGGTATGTGTAATGCACAAAGGCCTCAGCCTTCAAACTGATATCTGTTGGTTCTGGACAAACTATGTCCCCAGTATTATTGATCCACTTGAGGAAGGTTCCATCGAGGTACTTTTCTATTGTAACACACTCATTGTCATAGCTGGCATAGTACACTTTATGGTAGTCGAAAGTTGGTCCAAACTCAAGAAAAGGAGCTTCTAGTGTCAAATTTTGGGCCATGTTTCGTGCCAGAGAGTTAAGCTGCACTGACTTTCTTGTGTGTGCCTCTATGGAATCAAATAGCGATGAAATTCCAGGCACTTGATCTTCTTTATACTTCTTAATGACATATTCTCCTTTAGGGAAACCTGCAACCACCTTTGCCATGTAGGCCTCTCGAAAAGCCCCTTCTGCAAATGGCTTGCATCTTACCGACATAGTGACCTCGATAGGCTCGAGCCACTTCATTGCGCTGATGCAGAACTCCTCCAACTTGTAAGTTCGCACATCTGCTTCTGGGAGTATTAGCTTCCCCATACCCAGCATCTGACTGATGGATACCGATTTAATGATTCCAGCCGATGCCCTTTCAACAGATCCGACAGTTGATCCGGCAGTTGATCTTGCGGGCTCACTCTTGTTTGTAGCTCGGCCTTCTCGAGATCTATACCGCACTGGCGACGCCACCGCCGCACTTTCGATGAAACGTACATGGAGCACTTTCCAGTTCTTTATTTGCCCACCACCGGTATATGATGGCCCTCTTTCTCCGGCCAACACGTCACACTCTAGTCGTGAGTTGAAGTGTGTCTTGCACGCTTCTTTTATGTTGTGTAGGGTATGCTCCCCCTCTATTCGAACCATTGTCAGAGGTCCCATTCGGGAATATTTCTGACACCTTCCCTCGACAGAGGAGCTAAGTTGCTGTACGGTGATGTAGTCTCCTGAGCTTCCCTCCGCATCTTCCTTCTTACCCGATCGTTTATTTGAGTTCTTTTTCTTGTATTCTTCCCATTCCTTCTTTCTTTTAAGGTTTGACATGAGAAATAGCTGAAAAAACTGAAGCTGAAGAGATGGATTTTGCTTTCTTTGACGACAAGCTCCGATGGACGCACGAGGGAAAGGAACCGCAAGCCTGAACGGACCCACGGGACCAACCTTGTTCCCAGTGCCTTCTGGGTAATTTTCAAGATGGCGGGGAAAATTACCAAGAAGGCCCTAGGAAAGAGGTTGGACGGGACATTATCATATCATTATAGGATCCCAAGGCATTGTGGGCTATGGCCTCGATAGGCTACGAGTATTTTTTATTTTTATTTTTTCATTTAAAAAAAAAATAAAATATTTCTTTTATTTCATAATTTTTTTTTCTTTCATATTTCATAATTAATAATATTTAATTTCATATTTTATATTTGATAATTTCTTTTTTCATAAAATAAAATGATAAAAAACCATAAAAATAAAATAAAAGTGCCAGAAAATGAAGAATTTTCTTATGGCTCTCCTAGGCCACCATACATATGCATCTGATCTTAAGCATTTCTCCTATGTTACTGTGGACAAGGCGGTTTCATTAATCAAGCCTAATGCATATTTAGCGAAACTGGATATCAAAAGCGCTTATCGACATGTCCCTATTCACCCTTCTAATTACACTGCAACTGGCCTTGCGTGGCAATTTCGCGGCGATGACAAGCCTTCTTATCTGTACGACACAAAACTGCCATTCGGGGCGGCAAAGAGTCCCGAGGTATTTCATCGGCTCACGCAAGCAATTACACGAATGATGGACAGGCGGGGATATCACTCTATCCTCGCGTATCTAGATGACTTTCTTATTGTGGGTGACACTATGTTACAATGCGAGCAAGCGTATCATGAACTTATAAGGCTGCTTGGTGAACTGGGTTTTCAAATAAACTGGGACAAGGCTACAGGCCCTTGTCAGCGGTTAACATTTCTCGGGATAGAGATTGATAGCGTGCGCAGGCAATTAACCTTGCCCGACCGCAAGCTGTGTGAACTGCGAGCATTATTGAACAATACGATAGCAAAGCGAACTGTTACAAAACGGGACTTGCAGTCCTTGGTCGGCAAGCTAAATTTTGCGGCGCGGGTAGTATTTGGCGGACGAACATTTTTACGACGGATAATTGATACTGTTAACCAGATGCAGCGACCTCACCATCATGTTCGCATTAGGTCTCAATTGCGAGCCAACTTGGGTTGGTGGGCGGAATTTTTGTCAGCTTTTAATGGGAGAACATTCTTCGTAGACACTGAGCCGGCCCCTTCGGCCGAGTTCTCTACTGATGCATGCCCAGTAGGCGGTAGGGGATTCTATAAAGGCGATTGGTTTTACATTAACTGGGAGGTGGACGAGCCCCACCTAGCGCACGCTCATATAAATCTGCAGGAAACATTTACTGTGCTGGTAGCATTGGAACGCTGGAAAGAAAAGCTAAGCGGGAAATGGGTCACGGTTAGGACAGACAATACGACTACATTGAGCGCGTTAAATAAAGGCTCATCGCGCAACCCTCTAGTCATGACATGGCTGCGTAAGATATTTTGGCTGTCAGCCTATTTCAATTTTCGTGTGACCTCAAGGTTCATCTCAACCTCGTCTAATATTCTTGCGGACTCAATATCACGCATTCATGACAACGCCCACTGTGAACGGTTTCTCCAGCGGCTAACTCCGAACGGTAATCTAATAGAGTACCCATCCAATCAACCAAATATGTCCGGTAACGCATTTAACGCGTTGCCTTTACAGGTCCAGTGGAAGCTCAGGAACTCCAACTTGATGCGGAACTGAGGCAATACAGAGGTCACGCTTTCGCGGCATCAACAGCAGCGACATACAAATCTCAGCTACGAGCATATTTCAGGTTTTGCCTATACTTTGGATACAATCCAGTCCCCTGCACCGCTCATCATCTACTCCGCTATGTGGTCTTCTTGGCTAGGACGCTCTCCGCCAGTAGCATTCCTTGCTACCTAAACGTTGTTCGTATTTTACATCTGCAGTACGGATTCAGCAACCCTTTACAGGAGCCGCTCTTCAAGTTTCAAAAAGAACTGCTTATGCGAGGCATCAAACGGGTCAAGGGCTCGCCAGTTAACCAAAAACTCCCGATTACGCCTGATATTCTACGGAAAATTCGTACACAGCTAGATCTCACTGACTCACTAGATGCAACATTCTGGGCCGCATGTGTAATTGCCTTTTTCTCGTTCTTCCGAAAGTCTAACCTACTGGTACCCTCTGGAATTGCGTTCGATGCCCAAAAACACTTGCGTGCCCGGGATATCAAAGTATACAGGTGGGGTCTTCTACTTGTCGTGCGCTGGTCAAAGACAATCCAATATCGTAACAAGGATTTGCTAGTTCCAGTACCTAGGATAAAGGGGTCCATATTATGCCCCCATGCGGCAATTACTCATGCGTTCGACTTAGCGGGTTTAATCACTCATCAAGATCTCATGGATGGCCCTGCTTTTGTTTATTCTTCCAAGGACAAGCTACAGGCCCTAACTTACAATGTTTTTACAACTAAACTCAAACATGCACTTGCGAACTGCGGTTACAATAGCAGCCTTTATTCGGGCCATTCGTTTCGGAGAGGTGGAGCAACATTCGCGCTGAGTTGCGGTGTCCCAGCGCACTACATTAAACTCCAAGGAGACTGGCTTTCTAATGCCTATGAGCGATATCTTGACACTTCTCTGCAGTACAAATTGACAGCTGTTAACGTGATGAGCAAGTCTATCACCTACTAATTTTAACACACTCATTTTTTGGGGGTTTTGGGGGATTTGCTGGTCTGATGGCAATAAACAGACCCTGTTACCCCCCAAAAAATGAGTTGTTGTGTATTTAGTGTGTGATAGACTTGTTTATCGCAATTAAATACCTAGGCGGAATTCCGTACATTCCTAGATAAGATCTAGTGTATATATCGTGTCGTAAAATATAGCGTGTTCAGTGTGTATAGCATATAGTCAGCTAGCGTGCTCTTCGCATAAGTGTAATTTTTTTTATCCCCCTAGGGGGATTTGCTGGTCTGATGGCAATAAACAGACCCTGTTACCCCCCCAAAAATGAGTTGTTGTGTATTTAAAATCTAAGTATTTGGGCCCGTTCTGGTTTCAACCATTGGGATATAGTGACTTCCAACATATTTACCCTTCTCATTATAAGGCTGAGTTCAGAGGTACTCCTTCCAAACATGTCAACCAGGTCACACCAACGATTTGGGTATACCAGCCTCCTAAGTAGTATCATCAGTGCCTCCATTCCTGCTGCATTCGTCCTTTGGCTACATATATACACCTCTGTATTTCAAGGGCTTCTAACAGAAGTTCCATGTCATGTTTTTGAAATCTGAAAAAAAAAGTGTTTTATTTTTCATCTACTGAACGAGATTCCATGTTATATATCTGTACATACCGAAACATCTCTTCGCACTGACTTTCTGAAAGATCCGCTAGATTTAAACGCGGCGTCGCTGGCTTTGAATTTGATTCGGGGAACAACATGTTCACAAGTAAAAATTCCAGGTCTTCTTCATCGCTGCTAGACTCTGAGCTGTCCTCGTCATATAGCATAACTGTGAGTAGGTCATCTACATCTCGCCTGATAAATATACAGGTAGATATCCATAAAACTTTATGCCGATTGACAAAATATCTGACATATTTTGCTGGTTTCGATGTTTATTACTTACCTAGAGGCAGCCGCCATGTTGGATCTTTCCCAGAATTCACTTTTTACCACAAAATGCCGAACCTTGAGCTAAACTCCCTGTTCGCCACTACGTCAAACCGCAAACCGGTAACGGCTAACCGCGGTTTGGCGTTTGCGGTAAATTCTGAAAACGCGGTGCTAAATGTCTCTATTGTCTATTCTAGGACTCCTTCATTGTTTTGATTAAAGATTTTAATTCAAACGAGGAGGTTTTTTCTTCATGAAGGACTCATAATGGTCAACATACAATGCTTGGTACCGGAAAGCGTCTTTACAACCGGCGATGTCTCCAAAAGCGCTGGCCATAGCCCTGGTTACAAACCACAACCTGTCCCACAACGGAGCTCCACAACCAAGTCAACCAGCACCCACTGCACAAAGGGTCCCCAGACTAGAGCGGTAATTCCAAGGTTGACATTGGAATTACCAAGGAGGAGTGGAACATTTTTTTTTTCGTTCAGCGCTGGGAGGTATTCTGCTGTGGTTACCGCATGGATGACACCTCAGCAGCCTCGCTGCCATTCCAATGCACCGCAGCAGAGCTCGGGGACAGCCAGCTAAAGGCAAACCCCAATGCTGCTACCAAACTGCTTGCAGCCATGTGATCCCTAGCCGTAATCCCAGTTGCAACCTGTGTCCTACGAACAGAGCTACTCCAACTCCATCCAGAACGTGACAAATCTATTTGTCCTTTCACCTCCAAGGCCCGGGGCATTCCAGCGACAGAGGAAATCACCATCAACTCCAGCCACCACCGCCCCCTCACCAATCAACCGGGCAAGGAAAGCACTATGCCCAGACTGCAATCAGGCATTCAAAATCTTTAGGGAAGTACGGTGGCCCATAGGGGACAGCACTCACATTGAAATTTCACCACATACTGCAAGAAAACACCACATACTGCAAGAAAACAGCACACTGCAAAACAACGAAACACTACCAGGAAAACGCACACTGCAAGAAAACTGCACACTGTAAAATGCAAAGCGCACTGCGAATTAAAAATTGCACTGCAAAGTAAATCACTCGCTGCAAAAGTGAAAGTCGCACTGCAAAGTAAAACACACTGCATATCAAAAGCACACTGCAAAGTTAACATCACACTGCATATAAAAGGCACACTGCAAAGTAAAAGTCAGCACATTGCATATCAAAGGCACACTGCAAAGTAAAAGTCAGCACACTGCATATCAAAGGCACACTGCAAAGTAAACAATGCACACTGCAAGTTAGTTCTCGTCTTGCGAGCCTTCGGTCGTCTGGCCAGCAGTGATTGGAGATCAAAATTCAAAATGGCGGAGAACAACAACAGCGAAGTACATGCAGATTTACCGCAGCCTGGTGCTTCAGAACGAGAATTAATTGAGTATTATTTTCATCGAGGGTTCGTATATAAGGATATTGTTCTTCTGATGGAGAAACATCACGGCGTAAGTATGCATACAAGAACTCTAAAAAGGAGATTAAGTGACTATGGACTTAAACGACGAGAAGGCATGGATTCAGATACTTTATTGCACATCAAAGAGGTAATATCGCGTGAACTTGAAAATGGCCCGGACCGCCTTAATGGTTATCGCACAACGTGGCATGTTTTACGGCTTAGGTATCACATCCATGTGCCTAGACGAGTTGTCGTCGACGTACGTATGTTACACCAGGCCCAAATTTTTGCTGGCACTTGGACGGATACGACTTAACTTAAACGATTCGGATTCTCAATTCATGGGTGCGTAGATGGTTTCAGTCGACGAATTCTGTGGTTGGAGCTTCAACGGTCGAATAAAAACCCTAGGTGTGTAGCCCAATATTTTCTAGATTATGTCAAAGCTGCAAATGGTTGCCCAGTGCGGGTATACTCAGACCTTGGAACAGAAATTGTAATAGTCGCTGGAATGCAATCTTTCTTCCGTGCTTCTGGTTCTGATGAATATGCTGGAACTAATGCACATAAATATGTACCAAGTACCAGCAACCAAAGGATAGAGTGCTATTGGTCTTCATTTAGAAAGCAACGTGCCAGTTGGTGGATTGACTTTTTCAATGACTTGCATGAGTCAGACATTTTGGACTTAACAAGTGAAATACACCAGGAGGCCTTATGGTTTTGCTTTTCTGAACTTTTGCAAAGCGATCTGGACAAAGTAAAAGAATATTGGAATTCACATAGGATAAGGAAGTCAAAGTATGCCACATTCTCAGGCATACCCGACATCATGTACTTTTTGCCAGATAACTATGGACAAACCGACAACCTTATAGAGGTCCCACTAGAGAAGATAGTGGAAATTGAAGACAAATTGAAAGATATTACTGACAATGACACTGTCTGGGAAGAATATTCCCTTTATGTAATGAATAACAATAACCTGTGTCAGCCAAATACCACACAAGAAGCAGGGAGGCTTTTTCAATTACTTGTTAATTATGCCAACCCAGGGTCATCCTGAATTCAAAGACCAGACACTGTTCAATCGAGTTTACACTTTTTCGTTACTGAAACAAAAATACTGCGCTGTATGCATTTGATACTGCATAACAATCACAATGTTGTATGACCACCATTGCTTTTGGAATTACAGCCATTCTCAGTTGAGTATGTTAATTTCACGAGCCAAACTCGAGCCGAGTCAAATACGAGTCACAAGCCAACCTCGAGTCACCGTTATTTTCTCAAAATCGCAAGGAAATCTATTTCTTGATCATGAAGTTCAGAGCTTGAGTCTAATAGGAGTCATAAGCCATCCTCCAATCACTGATATTTTTATAATTTACCGTTACAGCTGTTTCAGATAACATGCGACTTCTCTGTTGCACGTGCTTTCGCCAGCTTGTCGCGCTCAGACAAGACAGAAAAACAAGTTTTCGCTTGCAAGCTTTTTTCCCCACGACCGAATGTAACTGAGAATGGCTGTAATGGACTATTACTTTGATAGAAATGACATTATTTTGATCAAAGAAACATATCCAGCAGTGCTTTGGGATTCCCATTTTAAAATGTTGGGGCTGCTCATCTCATCCTTGGAAGATCTTGTGAAATTGTTAGAATTGCTAAATGCATCCCTTCAGCGGTCTTTCAAAATCTGCTATCACCGAGGGGTCTCCAACAATGAAACTCAATTTTCAAAATTTAAAAAATAACTGTGTTTTCGGAAAGAACTGTAACACAGAAGTGTTAAATTGGCAATAAGCCTATTATATTAGTCACTACAATATCTTCTAATCATATGGTAGAATATATGTGAACCATTTAATATTGCCATCTCTTAGGGTTAAATTTCATTGGTCTGTATGGGAGAGCCCTGGAGCAATCACTATGTATCCAGGGATCAGAGCCTTGAATATTAAACATTTCCATTCTAGTTTTGCCTTAGCCCTAGCTCTGGAGAAACAAGCTGATTTTTAGTTTTGGAAAAAGAAATATAGTGTATGATCCTTGAGCCTTGTTCTCAGTTGTAGCAGCAAAAAAGATACAACTTGTAACTGGAATGATTTCAGCTGGGACCCAAACAGGTTGGATCCCAAACTTGGCAAAAGAAAAAAAATGGTATTTTCTTTTGTGTTTGTGTGTGGTTTTATGTATGCTGGAGGGAATATTCAGCGCGGGCTTACGATGGCGCGTTCCGTGGTACATACTTTTATGTACCCATGGCTGAGAGCCAATCAGAACTCGAGAAACGCGCCTGTTGTGGTATAAATTATGGCTGGCGGACAGCCAGGAAGATGGCACAAATCATGAACACAAGTCATTAACATAAATTTTAGCCCGATTTTCCGGCCTCTTTTCCCGCCTGGCTGCCCGCCTTATCAGATTTTCCACTGTTTGCCTTTCCCAACAACCTCGTCCCCAGGGTCTTTTGGCTAATTTTCAAGATGGCAGTTGGTAGAGTACAAGACCCTGAGGGAGGCTGAGTGGGCACATGACCACTGTTTGAGGACATGGGAACGAGGTTTGTCCTTGTTTCGAAACGGTCATGTGATTCAGCGTCTCTCAGGGTCTTCTCTCGAGTCAATCGCCATTTTGAAAAACGACGAAGACCCTTGGGACGAGGTTGCTTTCCCGAGTGTCCCGCCATCTTGAAAATTACCCAGAATAACCTGGGAACGAGGTTGGCTCAACCACCGGTCAGCGATCGGTCTCCCGCCAAAAACTCCAGTGTTGACAAAAATGGCGACTCAACGAGATATCGGCGAAATACGACAAGTAATTCGGGAAGAAATATCACTCGCACTAGATAATGTCAGTGCCAACAACTCGCCTGTGTCATCGACGAGCAGCTCAAGCACTTGTCATTCGAGACAACCTGGCAATTCGCCTTTGTTCCCTGGATTGTCGCCGTCGACAAGCAGTTCGAGCTCTGACCCTCGGAAACAGACCGGCATGAACAGCACCACTTTAAGTTTTGACCTGTTTTATGCAGAACGAGAAGCTGCGAGGCAAGCAGACTTTCGTCAACCCAATAAAAAGAAGGCACGGATCGGAGAAAAGAAAATGGCAGCGAAAAACGTGGAAGTAAAGGTAAACATCGCGGTCCAAAATGACGGTGTATTCAGAGCGAAAAGGAAACCGCAAGTTGTCCAAGGGAAATCCGACGCAAACAAAGAAGAGCTTATTGCGAAAGCGATCGCAAAACATGCACAATTTGACCAATCCTTTGATGATTCCCTCAGTTACACACTGTTGTACCCAGATTTCAGAGAGGTTAGGCTTATTCGTGTAACGCCACAGATATTCTCTCTCGGGGCATACAAAAGTGCAGTGGGAAAGGATTTTAAAAGGCTAACATTTTATCTGTTGTCCTTGGACGAACAAGATGATGTTTCTGATAATGAGGATGAGAGAACTCCTGACAACTTCCCTCCAGAAAGTAAGTTCAAAGAACCTGCCTACAGTTTTACTACCCCTTTCCAAACTTGTGATTATTGGCTTATTGCATTTTTAAACCGCACCGGGGGGTTGAGGACCT
Source organism: Scolanthus callimorphus (assembly GCA_033964015.1). NCBI lineage: Eukaryota > Metazoa > Cnidaria > Anthozoa > Actiniaria > Edwardsiidae > Scolanthus > Scolanthus callimorphus. The sequence continues at coordinate 82,723 of JAWWUD010000019.1, read as the reverse complement.
CCCTTAAAAAGCCCCCCTCCCCTGGAATTTCCACTTGTGAAACAGGCCCCTTCCCTTGGATTTTCCATTTTTTCTGGCGAAATACCCCTGGAAAATCTATTTTTGGGTAAATTGTGCCTGGAAAATCACCTTTTACCCCTCCCCCTTGGCATTTCCAGTCTCGAGACACACTCCTTCCCCTGGAATTTCCAGAGTCCAATACAGCCCCCCTAAAGAAATTTTTCCATAGGTCCTCAACCCCCTTGGTTCAATATAAAAATGCAATCAGCCATTGTCTGCCCCAGGGATTTATGTGAGGGGTGTAATTTAAAGGTTTAGATCAAGCAATGCAATTTATGACTGCTAATTATATACAAGGGTGCGGCTATGACTTTGCTATAGCAACTCCGATAACAAAATACACATTACAATAAATTTCAAATTTCATGATCTACAAAATTTCTTTCACAGGGGTTTAAGGGCTTTCCACTCCTCGGGATCTTACAGAGTGATTTTTGTGTCAAAAATATATTTAACAATATTGTGCATCTAGGTACATAAGTCACTGGAGGTGATGTAAATATGGGCAGAACGTCACTGACAAAAAGTCACTTGTCGAGTACTTATTTGACATTTGATATGTTAATATTATATTTAAATAATTCTCCAAACATATTTTGTAGAGACTTCAATGGTGATAGAGTCTTCATTTTATAGACCCAGCCAATCAGTAGTCCCTTGTAGTCATCAATGCCCTACGTGCTTCAGACATTTTCCCATCAGTGAAATCGAGACTCATGCTGATGCATGTGCTGATGGGTGGGTGGATCCCATCGGAGAGAGCAGTGAAGGGGCGGCAGAGCATGAGGAACTGGATGATGATGATGAAGGGAACAAAGAAAAGAGCATTGCCAATAAAGGGAGCATTAATGATGTCAGTATCGTTAATATAACAGAGGCTGTTACAAAGCTGAGATGTGTCATAAATTCAAGTGTTGTCACAAATCGGATCTCAGTGAGAAGATCGTGTACCTTTGGAGACTACGCTTCGGCCAGGAGAAAAAGGTGGTTCAGGCCCAAAGGGGCACTGAAAGTCACTTTTATTGGAGAGCCAGCAATTGATGACGGCGGACCCAAGCGCGAATTTTTTACAGGTACTTCAACAGTCAATAATTTTTTAATAGGGATTAATTTGTGTTTTCAATTTTTTTCCAAAATTGCCCAAGCCGTCTGCAGCGAGGGCAATATGAAAAAAATTGAAAACACAAGTGAAATTAATCCCTAATTTTACAAGGAACCCATGTGATTACTTGTTTATGATATAAAAGGGCAAAATTCAGCGCAAAGTAATTTTGCCCTCCATTAAGAAAAATGCCATCGCTCATAGCCAATCAGCATCGAGTAATTTTGCCCTGTATATTATAATCAAACTGCTGCATATTAGTTGTTCAAAAGATGGTAATATACATGTGTTTATAGCACACCACAGAAAATATAGCCGGCAATCAAAAAGCAGAAATGGCATTGTATATTCGTCAGAATTCCACTCAACCTTCCCATTGTGAGCTGCATTTACGTAAAATGTTGCCTTTAATTTTCTGTAGCATGGTATGAAATAGATACAATGAATTCCCATGGTTTACTGCAGAATATCACAATTTTCATTTGTATCTGCATAGCATACATACTTGTCTGGCTTGGGTCTATTACCAGAACATACAAGTGACATGTTAACATTCTGCAGTATGCCCTCATTGTATAACTAGTGTATACCCTTTTGTACCTTTTTATTAAATTCTACAATGAAAAATTAGGCATGTTACTGATGCGTGCATAGACCATTCAGATATACAGTTTTCTAGGATATTGCATCATACATTTTGTTCAAAACGTTTATAAGTGATATACAATTTGTTATGTGTTGTCTTCTTTTAGAAACATTGTCACACATACGGTCTAGGCTTATTAACAGTGATGGAATTCCTTACCCTGACATGAGAGCACTGGCAAATGAAGAATTCAAGTTAGCAGGAGAGCTGTTTGTGTGCTCGATCCATTATTCAAGGAGGGCCAGCCCCAAGCTGTCTTGCAGATATTGTTTATAGCTACATAGCAGATAGCATTGCAAGTGTATCCACAGAGAACTGGGCTCCATTGCTACAAGACAGTTCTTTAAAAGAAGCTATAGCGCAGGTATGTTACAGGTATCTTTGTAAAATACAGGTAGACAATATCACCTTGGAACCCCAAGGGGCGATGTGATGGAGATTTGGGATTGTAGCTGGCATTATTTGCAAATTAATCAAATCTGGATTATAGTGTACTTGAAAATATTTTTTTTGTATTCATGTATGAAGCTGCTACAGTGTCACACTCATTTATTGCCTCCACTGTTTATTGCCTTCACCCCACTCTCAAAAAGGCGTTTTTTTTTTAAACACACAATGTCACATGGACTGTAAAGTATATAAAAGATCAATTATTGTACTGGAGACATCTGAATGCTTGCAAACCATGTTTTGTATACTTGTTGATTTTTTATGTTCATTCCTGGGAGGAAAATGCTACCTGTTGCTCATGTTATATATTACTTTTAAGCCAAGCTCATCTTAATATTGCATTTTATTCCCTACCACCTACTGTAATGTAATTGTCAACAGATTGTAGTAAATTTATGAGTACCCTCCATTTTTTTCTATAGATTACTGGTTGTAAAAGTAATGAAGAACTCAGGAAGCTACTTTGTGAAGATGCCATGATGGATATCCTACAATCTGTAGGTTATAGAGGGGTCCCAGGTGGAGAAACTCTGCATTCGATACCAGGCATAACAAGGTACAGTGTATTTTATTTATTTTATGCCAAACAATAATATTCAGCCCTCATCTTTTTGTGGTCATGCATTTATTTTTAAAATAAATGTACTGCCACAGTCCAATAGGCGTGAGACTAATTCGCCACATTTTCTAGATGAGAATCTGAGACTCAGAGGGGGTATTCCCTCATGACATGTTGACTATAAACGGATGCTCTGCCCGAAACAGGTTATGTTTTGAGGCTCAAATTATATATAAGGGTTCAATTTGATTTTGCATATTTCACTATATCAAAGGGGATTTTGTTAATTTCAGTACATAAAAAATAAAGCAATTCAGTATATTTTGGTAGGGTTTTCGTTTTTACAGTTAAAATAAACAGCTATATTTTTAAGCTTTTAACATGTATTAATTTAACACATACAATTTTGCAAGAATCATAAGAAAGGGCTGCTTGTTCTCTATTTACTTTATTGATTGGTGCCTTTTTTCTGATCGCTATATAAAAGGTTAAGGGGTCTAGAGTCTGGGTGGAGCATCCCCATGCAAAATGTTATGCCCTGTGGGCCCTAGCCTTGCGATAGGAGAGGTCTGAATTCACCACAAGATTTTCTCATTCTTGTGTATCACAGCCGAGTAAAAACAGTTTTTATTATTATATTTTTTTGGGGGGAGGGGGTGTTCTCGTTGAATAGTTTGCCTACACACATCACTGTGAAATGCAACCATTCAGATTCTACTGACCGATTTTTGGTAAGGGGGGGGGGGGGTTGTCATTGAATAGCTGGCCTACACACATCACTGTGAAACGCAACCACTCAGATTCTACGGACTGATTTTGGGTAAGTAAATTACGTAAAGGATGAGAAAATCTTGAGGTGAATTCAGTTGTCACTTGGAAGTGAGGTTGGAAAAGTGTGTAGAGAAAACACAACCTTATCAGAGGTTCCATTAATTGAAAAGTTAATGTCATATTGGCATTGTAATCTCTAAAATATCACTGTCAATAGTGTTAAGTAGCATCTCCAAATATCTTGCACTTATTGACCAACTAATAGTTGGTCTCAGTTACCTAGGGGGGTTCTTCATGGATTACCTCTGGGGAAACAGAGCTGTTATGCAGCCCTTTTTACCATAGAAGGGGCCAAACTTAGATGTAATGAAGTTCTTTACTGACTACATAATGGATCTGGAAGAAACAGGTGATGACTTATATTATTTTGTAGTCTCCTTTCAGGATATGTATAATGACCTGAATTCCCTCTGGCTCTATTTATTTATAAACAAGAGAAAGCGATCTATCTTTTTCTCTTGTTTATGAGCCATTGTTTTGAATGTCAAACCTTCAAGTACCCGTAGCAGCACAATTCAATGTGCTGTATATATTCAAATATCTTATATTCTTTTCTTATTCTTTTTTCATTGTTATCTTATATTCTTATCATATTCTTATCTTATTTTACATAGATGGCCTGTCCAAACTGTACCAGTTCATTACTGGGAGTGATAGATTTACACCATTGGGCATTGAGAAAACAATTGCAGTGAAGTTCAAATACGGCTGTAAGGATAGTTGCATGTGTAACCAACAGCAAGCACTTGCCAACTGCAAGCACATGTGATCCCAGCATCACCCTTCCTATTCATTACAAAGATCCAAAGTCGCTAGAAGAAGCGACTTTATATGACCAAAAGCCGTTTTTATTCCAAATTGTTAAGAAATTTTGAAGAATATGAATTTTAGATATTATTGAACAAAGATTGCATAGTTCCTGATTAAAGTACTAATTCTCCCATAGAATGGTACAGAAAACAATAAAATTTAATGTGGTCAAAATTGTTGGTATTTTTTAGGGTATTTTCAGGATAAGGGGTATTTCTAGGGTGGAACTTTTTTCCGACCAGGTATTTTTTAGGGTCAAAATTCAAGTTTCCTGATGGTCACCCCTTGCATTTTAACATTAGAGTCCCCTCCCCCAGGACTAGACTCTTAGTTACCTTTACCTTCGCCAAAGTATATATAGGCTAAATTGCCGCTAAATTTCTCCATGTAGGATGTTACCTATTTTTGCAAGAAACACGTTTGTTTTAAATTGGTACTTTTTAGTCATCTCAAAGCCTCAGGTGCAGGTGGGTTGCAAAATGTAAGAAAATGAAAAGCACATTAGCGCATGCACAAAAATCTTATTATTTTAAAATGCTAATTTTTAGCTATCCCAGACTGTGTCATTGTCAGTATCATCTTTCAATTTGTCTTCCATTTCCACTATCTTCTCTAGTGGGACCTCTATCAGGCAGTCGGTTTGTCCATAGTTATCTGGCAAAAAGTACATGATGTCGGGTATGCCTGAGAATGTGGCATACTTTGCCTTCCTTACCCTATGAACAAGTCAATCCACCAACTGGCACGTTGCTTTCTAAATGAAGACCAATAGCACTCTATCCTTTGGTTGCTGGTACTTGGTACATATTTATGTACCCTGGTCCCAGGGTGAAGTTTCCGTGTTTGCGAACCAAGTTTGAAGTCGTATTTAGGTTATTTCACTGTAGTTTGTTTTGCCTCAGTGTTTCTAGTCTCTGATTCTTGCTGAAACAAGGGACACTCACTAGGATTCTCAGTTCTATCAATCAAATACGTCAATTCCAAAGGCGGAGCTTCGGGGCCTCCTATTATTGGATAGTGAATCATCTTTCAATTGGACGATTGGAGTCCCATGTACGTCGCCGAGCCTGCTGTTCTTCAAGGAACTCTTCGTAGGGGTGCTTCTCGGTCGGGGGAGCACTCTGCTTTCCTTGTTTGCTGCTGTCAGTGGACGTCTGCTTCTCGTTCGGGGGAGCACTCTGCTTTCGTTTTTTGTGGCTGTCAGTGGACGACTCTTCATGTCCTGGAAGAACAAACATATAAAATTAATAAGAATCAAACTGAAAAACGTTTCTGTTGCGTTATTATTAACTTACCTTTCCATGTTTTACATTCCCAACGCTCAGCAACTTCGGCGGGGTACCAATTGCCACTGAATTTCACTTCCACTTTTTCGCCGATGGCCAAACTAGGATATCGCTTCCATTCTCCTTTACTGCTGACGGTTCGTATTTCTCTACGAAATGGCCAATCTCTCCACTGGTCATCTGTTTTCCAAATTATTTTAACTTCGTCGTTGATAGACATATTATTTGATTATTGATAACTAACTGATTGTTTTTTCTCGTAAGTCGATGACAGAATGATAAAAAATAGCCTTTTATAACACTCGGTGGATCGAAATTATCCAATAGGAGAGCAGATACGTTTTGGTCTTGTTATCCACAGTATGGCTTATTTTCGAATGTTTCCTCGGAGGTTCGCAATCAAATTATAAATTGCTGAGGCATCAGCTAACATGGATCATAACCATGGATTCCAGTAACAGTGCAACCCCCTGAAAAAAGGAATAAGCGAGTTACGTGATAATAATTAGACTGCGTAGAGAACTTGTTGGAAATAGAACTACGTGTAATGGAAAAATTTCAATATGTTTTGCACATAGTAGAGGCGTATCGATCTCTTGTCTCTCGAGCTAACTATGTCGAAGAATATTTACCAAGTCACGTTTTGAGTGCCTTGGTAGATTATACAAGTTTAGAGAGACGAACAACTTCGACGCTGGAAGAGATGGACAACACAGAGAAGAGACTATTAAAGTTGATTGCCGAATGCCAAGACGCACCTTAACCCTCAAGAACCCAACACAAAACGGCTTCTTTAGAATCCACCACAGCTGAAAATGTCTTGACACTCGCTTCTCTTGCCCCGCTATCAGAGTTTTATTAGTAAAATTTTATTAGCGCCGCTGTTTGGTTAGAATTGAGCAATCACTCAAAATACCAGACCAGACTATCTAAAAGAAAAATACTGAATAAAATCGACGCAAGGAACCAATCGCCAATGTTTATGCTTAGTAAAGCTTTAGAAAATTTTGTCAGCAACTTTTTCCTCTGAACATTTTCCGCGCGGTACTCCTTGACAGGCCGCCCTTTGTTTTAGCAGAACAATAGACACAAGCTCAACAATGCACCCATGCCGGCCGAGTCTAAACCGGCTCAAAAGGCTTAATGAATCGGCTAATTAGAGCAGGCAAACAATACAAACCGGCTTGAAAAGGCTAATTAGAAATCTTGAATGGAAAGAAGCATGTTAACTTTACGTGCTTCTTGTATTACTCAATCAAAAACCCAGCGCAGCAAAAAAACAAAAACAACTAACAAGTGAGCAGAACGTTGAATATGAAGGGCTTTATTTACAGGCTTAAGATTTCTTTTATATCTATATTACATCTATGATCCTATTTATACTCGCAATTTTTTTTTTCATTCACTTTTTACGTTTACAATAAATGGACCTAGTTCAACTTTCTTCATTCAATTTTCAAGTATAAAGTCAAAATGCCAATGACCAACAGTTATATTTACATATATCTATACAATTGTCTAGTCTTACGTTACTTTTTGTGTTGTGTTGCTTTTTAAAAAAACTATGTGCATGTCTAAAAGGTTCATGGCGTGGGCGCAACAAGATCCTCCGTTCCGTACCTACAAAACTGTCTAATTTCGCGGAAAAGATATCTTTTCCGATCATCGGTCAGGCCCTCCGGCGCAATGGCTTGTGGAAATGCTGCTTGAGATGGAAATCTAGCCTGGTTCTTAAGTAAAGTGAATTCACACTCCTCTGATGACGACTGCCGCTTCATGAATACAACTCCAGGACGATCCCGAGAAAACCTAAAGTGCTGATACTGCTTTATAGCAGGTAACTTGCGAAAATACTGACTAAGAAATGTGTTCCAATCATATACTGATACAATTACTTTGCCATCATGAGTACCTACTAATTGCGCCATATTAGCACCTACTGTGCTTGATGAGTCTACCATGCGCGCGAGTTCATAGAGAGAAGAAATATAGTTAACTTTGTACGATCTCTCTCTCTCTCTTTTCAAATCCGCAGATCCGCAAATCTAAAACTGCAGTTAGGCGTCCGAGCACGTTTCTCGCCGATTCTCGTTTTCCGCGTGAAAGACTGCATGTTCGCTAGAACAACCAAATCTAGCACATCGCTAGAGAGTTCAAGAATATTCGTCAGGTTGAGCATCGCTGCGTCTGCTGGAATTTGCTGCGAACATGGCTTGCCATCTGAAACTAACTTGCAATTACAGCCATCACTGAGCAACTTCTGAAGTTTCTGTAGCTTCTCATCAACGCTTAATGTATCGTGCTCCATAGTGTAAAGTCGATTAAAAGTTTTCGATTTTGACATAAACTTTTTGTCTACCGATTGTTGTCGTGTTGTCATGGGAACGCGTATCATTTGCACGCGTCGCGCGCATGTCTATTATCCGAATGCTTCTACTCTACTGTGAAGTTCAATGAAAGCGCTTACTTCAAGATAAACTCTTTTGCTTTTGCAAATATCGAAGAATACCGGTAAAACTTATATCTGAAAGCTTAACGGATGGATTTTGTAATCATACGAGGATTGCGGGCGCTCGAGCATGGTCACTGCTCACACTTTAAAAAGCTAGTCTGGATATCGACGAGAAACATTCCCGATCATTATTCGTTCAAGGTAAGAAAATAGACTCACATTTGTTTTGCTCTTGAAAATAGTATTCAGTACGGATTCACAAGTACAACGCTTCGTTTTAGCTTTAATTTACGATGGCGTCACCATGCGAACTGGGGTTTCTTTCTGTCAGTCTTATTAGCTAGCAAATTGTTCGCGTGTCTGGTATGGTTTTCGAATCAAAACAATTACCACACGAAAAAACAGACACGCGAACAACTTCAAAAATGAACCTCTGCTCGCAAAATGTTTGCGTTGTGAGAGCGAGCGATCTGAATCTGAATCTTAAAAATACCGACATCGTTCTCGCGTTTTTGTACACCATTGATTCGTAAGTACGACATCGTTCGGCTGACTAGCGAGAGATCGTTTAACGTTCAAGGAAAACGTTTGCCCGAAAACAGTGAACGTTCAAACGATCTTGGTGAACGTTAGTTTTCCATGTCTGACCGTTCAAACGCTCAGCTGAATCGTTCAAACGGTCTACCAGAGCGTTTGGTGTACGTTCACCAAACGTTTGTTCTAAACGTTAAACGCTAAGTCGTTTAGGTATGTTTTCGCGCGCTGGGTTCTGACCCAGCACGCGAAAACATACTTAAACGATATAGCCTTTAACGATATCAACGTTCACCAAACGTTCACTGATCGTTTGAATGTTCATGCTAAACGTTCGAACGATCTAGCAGAGCGTTTGTTTTTCCACTCCGACTGTTCAAATGATTTGGCAAAGCGTTCAAACGTTTAGGGTAAACGTTCAAACGTTGTGAGACAACGTTTAAACGTTCGAACGAGCGTTAGTCGGAACGTACAACTTTCATTTGGATTTAAGCAGAGGGAATGTTTAATCTTTCATAAAAGTACGAATAGAATTGACTCATACATTTAATACAGTAATCAAGCGAATGTTTCACGCTTGATTTGTAGGATCACTGTGCAGCAAAAACTAATATAGTATTTATTCTACAAACAAACTAGTAAAACTCTACGAAGCGATGTTCATGCGGTGAATATTTTTTTATTGCATCAAGAATGCCCTGAAAAAGGCCGCTAGCCTTTTTAAAATCATCTCGTGTCTTTTCGTCTTGTTTCTCTCCTTCTCCATCTAAAAAAATTATCAAAAAGTAGATTATCGCGTCGCATGCTTGCTCTGGCTTTTCGATGTTTCGCCTATATTTAGTAGATCGTGCAGAAAATGTTGCACTGCATAAGTGCGAAAAAATATTATCGCCACTTGTTTAAGTACCGCTGTAAGTCTGCTCGTGAAGAATTTACTTGAACTCTACAGTTCCGTTTTGTCATCCTGCTGTAGAAAACTATTGAGTTATTCAAAACAAAGGTTTCCCAGGAATACGAAAGAAACACCAAAAGAAAAAAACAATTGAAGGGGAGAGGTTTTTCATTCTGAATTTGTAACTAGCGTGACATTTCACTTGTTTCAAATCATGTTCCACGTGCAAACGGAGCAGGCCTCGAAACGTCTGATTGTTTTGAATGCAAACCAGAAAGAACAACATTGGAAAAGATAATATTATCCCAGCATGAGATAAATGTGATGAAATTCACTCAATGCGATCAATGTGTTTCCAAAACTGCGAAGACAAGAAGTGTGCGACTTCCAAGGTGAGAAAAACAGAGCTCTGTTCTCCGTAAACGCTGGTTTCTTTATTGTTGTTCTCTACTGAATGTCTTATTTGGCCAGAACTCAAACTTAAGTTTTAAATCTTTATCATCAAGTATAATATCACTTTCTACTCGTTCTACTCGTTTCTAAACAGCTTGAGAAAGCTCGCGAATGTATCGCTACTGGATTTGACGGCAAGAGTTTCATCAGAGCGTGCGTATCTGCATCTCATCTTTACCAACATCATTGTTTGTACATCACTGATTCATAAGTACTACTTCGTTTTAGCCTTATTGCGAGAGATCGTTTAACGGTCAAGGAAAACGTTTGCTCGAAATCAGTGAACGTTCAAACGATCTTAGTGAACGCTAGTTTTCCATGTCTAACCCTTCAAACTCTCAGCCAAATCGTTCAAACGGTCCGCTAGATCGTTTGGTGACCGTTCATCAAACGTTTGTTCTAAACGTTAAACGCTAAGTCGTTTAGGTATGTTTTTGCACGCTGGGTCACATTTGTTTGCCGCATTTATTCAACCCTGTCAGTTGGAAGGAGAATCATATCCATAAATTCTATAGAGTTCAATAGGCCAATGGGCCTAGTTCGTCAGTCAAGTAACTGAGAATATGCCACATTATCAGTTAAGGTTACTGAGAACCTTCGCGGCACATCCTCGGAAAAACAACCATACACGCCCTTACTTTAATTAAAATATGTCAACCTATATATCGTTGGAAAGCTTGTAGAATGGACTAGTGGGTTATGGCAAAAAGAAATCACTTAGCATTGATTAAATATTTTGGTGTGCCATTTTCACGAGCTAACGCTGTCTAACTGCTGGACCATGACTCCCAAGTAACATGTTGTTTTAATCCAAAGGTGTTTCTCAAAAACCGCATCTTTTTAAATTTTGTTCAGTTCAAAAGTTATGAATTTTTTAAAATTTTTAGAGCGTGAAAATTCTATAAAATTTGACCTTCGAATATTACAGTACAGTCTGGATGTATGTTAACACTTACACGCGTGTAGTGTGGGTGTAGTGTGGGTGTAGTATTACACGAAAAGTGCGTGTAGTTTTCTTTGTTATGCAGGAATGCAGGGATGACTTGAATAAAGCTCGTCGAATGAATCGGCTTGTTTAAAAAGTATGCTCGGTAACGTAAGATTCCGAGCCGACAGTTTAGTTTAACGTTGGAAAAGCCTTTGATAACTATTCAAATAGAAAACCGATCGCGATGAAATTTGTACCAAATTAATCTATGAGACCTAGAGAATTTTTTTTTCAAATGCGAAGTTTCCAGCGCGAGGGAAAATAGCGCCCAAACATGCTGAACTGGCTAAAGCGTCTATTGGACCTTTTCATGTTCGACTTCCCGTTCACTCTAGAACTTTGCGCTTGAAGTTTACAAGATAACTCAAGATAAGCGTGCTTTGAGTCTTTTCATCTTCGAGTTGCCGACTTCACTCTAGAACTTTGCGTTTGAAGTTTACAAGATAACTCTTCTAATAAACAACGGATCGTGACGAATCTTATCTCCATAACTTTTGAACAATGCAAAATTTTTAAAAACGCAGACACGGTTTTTGAGAAACACCTTTAAGATTAAAACAATACGGCTCGGTGGCGCAGTGTGTTTGTGAACGGCACACTGTGCGTACGGTCCTGAGTTCGAATCCCGGATCAACCAACCGTATCGACTTTTCTCTGTTCCGAGTAGCTTGCTTATAGCTTTGAATTCCTTTCACCTGGAGCTCTGATAGAGAAAGGGGGTAAGGTGTGCACCGTCTCCCCAATTAGTAGTGCACTCGTGCACGGCTAAATTCATTTGAGACGTTAATAAAGTTCCTTACTTTTACTTTACTTTTACTTAAAACAATGTGTTACTTGGGAGTCAAGGTCCAGCAGTTCGACAGCGTTATCTCTTCAAGAACAGTGATTTCACAAAATTTAAAAACCTGCAACCAACCTCAAAAATGACATGGATAAACAATGACATTTACTAAATAAACCCCTTCTGGTGGCTGTAATATTGGCGGATAATGTCCAAGGATGAAAAATGGTACGAAAAATGAACAGTTGGCCGAGAAGCAAAGCTTCGAGGGCAACTGTGAAATTTTGAGGACCATTGATTTTATATCCCAGTGACTTCACTGAAAAACTCGAGAGAGAAAAAAACATTGTGAACATGAAAAAACCACTAAACTGTAGTATGGCGCGAAAAGGCAAATCGTTAGCGGTGATTGGCTAAGATATTTTTATTCGAGCTGTGATTGGTTGACACAAAAACTGTCAATCAAACCCTAACGTGGGGCTAGAAGAAATCAGAGCGAATTCACAAAACAAATTTACAACGCACAAGTTCTAGTGCTTTCCCGAGTGCTTTTCTACAGAAATCTAGCCCAGATTCCTGGTTTTCAGGTCTAATTCCTTGCCGGACTGTTAATTAATTGTTCTGCTGTGAACTGAAGTATAAATTACAGCCGTGAAATGCAGAGTTGGAAAAATTTAGCGCTGCAGATCGAACTTGGAAGTCGGCTTGCTCAGGACTACACTCGAAGTGGTTGAATTTTGGTTGAGCTGATTGCAAGTTGTTTTTCTATTTGCCAGGCTACAACAAAATGGTAAGTTTAAAAACAATTCTTTTATCGTCATTTTGCTCTTTTTTGTTTAGTTCTTTAATTATTTTCGCGATGTCAAACCGAATTAACTTGGATTGAAACAACAACAAAAAACTAAGCTTAACAACTTTGTAAACCATTCAAAACATTCACGGCCTGTTTAGTTGACTTTTTTGTGTTTTCCGGTGTCGCCCCAGCCACTAATTTCCGTATTTCATCAACATTCTTACACAAAAACCTTGGTTGCTTGTTTTCCATTATTTTTTTTAACAGAAAATATCCAGTTTTCGCTTAAAACATTTCTCCCAGGACGGATATCACTTCTGACGGACAATATCGTCTGATATCTGTCCTGTGAAAATGCACCACGTGAAACGTTTCGACCAATGAGCGTACGTTAAAATTGATCACTGGGATCAATATACATGCATACAGAAAGAGGCTACAAAATGTTGGCAAGATGCCACATTTAGTGTTGTTCGGATATTTTTTGGAGTGTTCCCGAGTAGTATATACTAAAACAATTATTCTCCTCAGGCTCAGTGAATAGTGGCGAATAGTCCCCTTCGCATTTTGTGCCTTGGATTATGGATTGTGAAACTGCAGAGTTGCTTCATTGAAAACACTTTGCCTTTGGTCGCCATTTCACCACCGATAGATGACTATATTTTTCAACCTGCTGGCAGAGAAATTCAAGATTCGTTTGGAATATTCAAACAGAAATTTGGGACATTAACCTCTTCAAACTCTGGGACAACGAGGAAGACCTTGTTCATAAAAAGAGAGACCACTTTAAATACGTTTGATGTCGGATGGCTCGTGATCAAGCGAATCAACAAGTCGACGGTAAGCTTAACTGAAATTCTCTCTTAACCCTTTCAGTCCTAATAGTGCCAAATGGCACATTTTTACATACAGAGACTTAGAAGGCTCTACCATCAAACTCCCGGCAAAGTGACACTTCATCTCTGATTTTTTGCATAGAAGAGTGATTTGGCTACTGTCAAGAAAAGCTGTGTGGATCAGAGGCTTGGATTTCACACAGAAAAAGACACATAATTTCACAAAACATCGCGCGATTTTTGACATGCAAAAACACATGCTCGACTGAACACGATGATGGATTTTTTCGCATAAAATTCAAGACTAAATGAAAAGCAATCAACAAGCTACAGGTATTATTTAAAAGTACCTTTAATCCTTAGCTCTGACATGAAGTTTCACCTCTCCAAGTCTACATTCAAGGAAAATATGGTGCTTTGAACTTTGAATCGACTGCACAGTAAAACAATGCAAAACCCTATCGCTCAGGATACCTGTGGTAAACGAATGACATTTCACAGCGCTCTCCCCCTGTATTGACAGATTAGACAAAAGTATTATATAAGTCTTTTGCCCTGCAACAATTAAAAGCAAAAGCATCCTCAGTTGCTTGCTTTTTATGTCTAAAACACAGATTCCTAAGAACTCTGTGCTCCAATATTTTTCAACAGCTCTCAGAAGAACAGTGGAAAAAGTCAATGAAACCCTTCAGCCATACTTCTTACTTGAAGCACAGCACAAATGCATTGTCCATAATAGACTTAATGATGTCCTATGGCCTCTTCTAAGTGGAATTTTGGTTAAATTTTAAGCAAAGTTATCAGATGTCTAATCTGTGCGATAGCGTCCCCCACTGGAAAGCAACGCATGGGTCAGCGGTAAAGCTCTACAAAAAGCCCCAGCCTCCCTCTCAATAAAAAACAGGAATACCAGAAACTCGGCACTGATATGCAAAAATGGGCAGGGGTGTGTCTGTTTGCCCTCATAAAATAAGGAGATTAGGGAAAATGCTATAGGACTGAAAGGGTTAAACTGCACTCAATGACTGGCTTCTACGATTTACTGTCCCTTCCAACCTACAGGTACATGTAAATGTTCGGCAAAGTAGATATGTTTTAGACAAAATTGCCTTAATTAATATGTTGTTGTGAATGTAAATTCGTCTCTCAAAAGTGCCGTGAACGAATAATCGATCTCTGTGATTCCGAAGAACTGAAAAACAAGAACAGTACATTTTCGAAGTTCAAGAAATACATTCTCTCTCTGATTCACCTTGAAAAACTAAAGAGACAACATAAGTTAATTGAGAAGGATTTTTCCATTGCATTTTGAATCAGATAATTCCTTTAGAAAGTAAAAAAATCCGAACCACTTGCACTCAGGCTTCTCAATCTCGGGATAATGCTTTTTATCTCGGAATATTGTGGCATTATCCCGAGATAGCGAACCAATCAAAACGTGCGATCTATGGAGGTTCCCGTGTAGTATATACTAACACCGATTATCCTCCTTTAGTATAAATTACTCAAGTGGTTATAAGAATTTCCGCATGCCGATTGGTCAAGAAGTTTGTTTTCTTTTGCTATAATCACCTACAGGTGATTATAACATTGAAAGGATTGGGAGTGTGTGCACAAGTTTTGTTATGATTGTGAAAAAAAACATGTTTTTTGTCTAAAACCTTATTAATAGCCGTATTCACACTAGAGACAGAAAACTTGCGTCTGATGATCTCTGATGTGAACTTGCCTCTAGTGTGAATACGGCTAATTGCTTGAGCAATTGTTTGTCTCAGGCTCTGTGATTAACAGCGAATAGTCTCTGTGGCTATTTGCCGATAATCTGTGGCTATTTGCCGATAAGCGAAGATTGATGGGTGTTTTCAGTTTTGGGTCTGTGGTCTTGGTTTTGTATACACCCCCTATATTGCTGTCAGGCTGCAGCTGAAAACCAACCACTATGGATACACATAAACATGAAAGAGAAAATGAGACAGGCCCAACTGTTAGTGTTAAGGAATTCCAAAGACGCCCCCGTGTTTAAAAAAGCGCGGGTTTTCTGCCACGCTCGCTCTGCTAATGAAGTCGATGAATAAAGTCGAAACTCTGCAAAATTGGTGGCTAATAAAACATGTTGGACCACTAGAGTTTGCATAGACGAACAACAACTCTAAATCATACCTTTAGTTAGTTGAGAGACACGACTAGACGCGTAAAGATGCAAGAGATCCCTCGTCTTGTAGCGAGAAGAAACCAGTGCAAACACGCCATGTTGGATATTACCCATAAGACCTTGCGAGCGGTCAGAAGTCAAGTTTATACTACCCAGAAGCCTTCAGGAAGGTGAGGAAAAGCCAAAACACGCTTCGGGTTTTCTAAATATTTTGCAAATTAATGTGCTTTGAATAGATATTGCACATAATCGTTTTATATCTCTTTTGTGTCGAGTGCGAGATATCATACGATTCAAATATTCAATCGGATTCAGAGCTCGTCAGCCAATGTTCAGTGTAGTATTACAATATCTTTATTGTTCTGATGCTCGGGGGTAGGAGGGTGGGGGGGTCCGTAGCAAGCCTCCAAAAATTGAGGGGGCACGGCATAGAAAAAACTGAAGATAGTTTTAAGAGAACTTTTAAACTGTTTTGCGCGAATTTTAGAGCCCACCTGTCTCGACAATGTTTATTCTGGAGATCACAAAAACCTCATCCAATAATTGCTTAAAATCGCGTGCGCGCCAAAAGTGGCGGGAAAAATCAGCACAAACGTTTCCTTGGCAGACGCTTTTAGGATTTTAGGCCTATTTTAGAGTTTTAGTCGTGTTTTTGGCCTATTTTTCTAAAATTGGCACTTTGCTTCCAACGAATTTCCTGAAACTTCCTTAACACTTAGTCCAATTGACTTCAATATGATTAACGGAGTTTCGTTAAATACCAGCAACTTTTTTTTGCGCGAGGTTGATCTCTCAAGGAAGGGGTCCATTTAAGCTCAGATATTATTAAAAGTATTAACGCTAATGGAGATCTGATAATGCGTACATATTTTCAAAAGATACCTGCTTTTATTCTCCAAGATTGAAGTTCATAGCGAGAATATTTTTAAAGTTGTAGACAAAAATATATTTTCGCTAAATGCGCTCTGACTTTCGCATGAGTCACCTTAAGGGTAAAAGATATTTCCAAAACACCATCACTCTACTATTAAATAGAAATCTCCGAATCGCAAATAGTGAGGTAACCAAACACAATAATAAAAGTCCAAAATATTCGCTAAATTCTCGAGACTGTAGAATAGAATTAAACAGGAGAAGCACTGGGATACAAATATAAAATTAAAAACAAAATGTTGTCGCATATTTGGAATTTTTAGTTTGTTTTCAGCAAATTAATAGCTATTGTGAAAGTTTTCAGCTATAACAAAGGTGTCTCACGAGGCAGAGTAAAACAGGTGTGGGGATTAACTTAAAAAAGAGGATGCTTTAAAGTCTTTAAAGGCTTATCTTCTTGAACATTCAAAACAAAACAGGCTTTTTAAATCCTTCAGTGGAGTCAAGTTTCCAATCATTGACTAGTCAGTCCTAAACAGAATAGTTCCAAGGTAAGAGGAAAAAATTGTTTAATTTTTTAACTGCCACAAACTGTAGGTGGGTTACGATTTTTTTTTCACAAGCATTTCCCTATTAATTTCTTTTTACTGAGATCTCAGGGTGTCTTCCGTGTAACTATTTGAATTTTTTCTCAAAAATGATATCTCTCTAGGCTACTGTTATACTACCTTTTAATCAATTCTCTCGGCTGCTGCGATGAGTGTGACAGCTTCTGGAAAACCTCGTTTTCATTAATTCTTTAACGCATTATCAGTTTAAGTCAATTTTATGTTCTTTTGGGATTTTAGAACCACCAAAGTCATAACAAAATCACGAGGAAGATCGACTAATGTTTGACAAAGCGCAAAAAATGAGTAATAGTATGCATCGATAATACCTATTAGTAATGCCAAATCAGTGAATAGCCATGCATTTTCGCGCGCTGGATTGGTTCTAGCCTGCTAGCCGGCTCTCTAGTGGGTTTTTTCGGATATTTGATTTTTTGGATATTCAACACTATTTACTGTTTTGAGAAAACAAAATAGCGGCTCGTCTTGAAGCTGATACTGCGTTTCGAATCTTTTAATTCACCGTATTTTATTCTACTGATTTGGTATATACTAAAACAATTATCCTCCTCAGAGCGGTGTATATATACCTCGAGGCTTTCTCGCGTCTCGGTATATATCCATCACACCTCCCCCATACCAGCCAACCTTGGACAAGTGAAAACCGGGAGATCGGGGAAACTGTTGTCATAACCTCGTCTCAAAACTGCAGAAATTTACTGAGCGAGTTGATTTGATTTCCGGGGGGGGATTTACGGTGAAAACCGGGAGACCGGGGGATTTGACTCAAAACCGGGAGTCTCCGGTGAAATCCGGGACAGTTGGCAGGTGTTCTCCCTTCGGGGGATAGTTCTTAACTATCACAAACTCTCTCCTTTTTTGCCCGAAATGACAGCGTTGATTGAAATGATCGATTGCTGATTTGACCACCTATAAGTTCCCCTCCCATCCCTCCACAACTCAAGAATATTTGATGGAATAAAATGCCTCCCTTACAAACCATTTCTCATTTCAAGGAGACAAAGCTGCGAAGTAGGCATGCTCTCAATGCCAGTCAAGATGTTGACGTGGATCGTTGCCGTGATTCACTTTGCAAGATTGATCAAGTACGGACATGGGCTCTGCTATCCGCCCTCAATAGATGGCCACAGACTCAAGAATAACCTGCTGAAGTCCTTCAAATCCGAGCACATGCACTTCTGTGTCGAGCACTGCAAGAAGGATAAACGATGTTACAGCATCAATTACCACAAGGAGGACTTGATCTGTGAGATGAACAGCGCTACCAAACGATCTAAACCGCATGAGTTTGTTATCATTCCACACATGGTGTACTTTGAGGACCCTTTCAAGAAAGGTGAGCGTCCTGAGACAATTATATCATTAGATTTTTATCCTTGGTAAAGCTTTGAGGAAAGCTGCTTTCCAGTGATGACTTGGCCTTGAGGATAGTTGTTTTCCTTGGCGTGTAAGCGCCGAGAACATCTGTTTTCTCTGGTCGGTAGGCTATCAGAAAACTAATTTTTCCGTAGTAAGTGGCCCTTCAGGAAAGCCGTATTCCCGTGGAGGTTGAGCCTTTAGGATAACTGTTTTCACGTGGTGGGTGAGCCTTGAGCATAGTTGTGTCCATCGTGGGTAAACCCTTAAAGACAGTTCTTTTCCCGTGGTGGAAGCCTCGAGGAAAGCTTTTTTCCATAATGGGTTTCCTTTGAGGGTAGCTGTTTCCCTGTGGTGGGTTGGCCAAGTATGAACAGGTGTTTTCCTGCCTTTGATGATAGTTGTTTTCCCTCGGTAGGCGGCTCAGCCTTGATACTAGCTTTTACCATTGGTGGATTACCCTTGAGGATAGCTCTCATGTATGAGCCCCGAGGAAAGCTTTTTCCTGTAGTGGGTGGGTTCGAGGATAGCTTTTTCCTTTTTTTCAGTTGTGGTTGGGTCTTGGAAATAGTGTAATATTCCTCCCCTGTGTATTGTTATGATAATCAGGTATGGGGAATGGCTCTGGCCTGGGACAAGCCCAGGTCAGGCGAAAGAGGGAGGAAATAACATCAACCCGATTCAACTCGCAGGGTGGGCGCGGGGTCGACAACCTTTTCTCTTTCGCTGCTTGAGTGAATGACAAGGGATTGTTAGCATAATACCTCCTTTATATTAGTAGATATATTATGAGAGTTGACCATAACAATAGCAAGCTGTCAAGGGCATTTCCCCTCTTTTGTTCTAGGGATTAACTCCTATTGTTCTAGGATTAGCTCCTATTGTTTGGGTCTTAAGAAAGCGGCGGATCAGGCCGACCCGGCGGATTAGGCCGACCCGCCGGATCAGGCGGAGCACGTGTCCCGGAAGTCATCCCCTTGGGAATTCTATAGTTGATCTGGATTGGTCGATGACTCATCCCCTTGGTAAACACCGGAAGCCCCTCCCCCTTGGGAATTCCGCAGCAGATCCGGATTGATCGATGACTCATCCCCTTGGTAAACACCGAAAGTCACCCGTTGGGGAATTCTTTTGTTGATCCGGATTGGTCGATGACTCATCCCCTTGGTAAACACACATGTCCCGGAAGTCACCCCTTGGGGAATTCTTTTGTTGATCCGGATTGGTCGATGACTCATCCCCTTGGTAAACATGAGAAACCATGAGAAACCGCTGCAAGTCGATGACTCGTCCCCTTGGGTTCCGATCTGCAAGTCTGGGGTCATAATATTTGAGAAAAGCGATGATGTCATTTTTTATTTTAGATTATATTTTAGAGGTGGTATAGTATAAAACGGTTTAGACATTTGCGATGTTCATTTACGCATTCATGTTAGTTGCTAATACAGAAGAGTGATCAAAGAATGGTTGACAATACAGTTAAAACACAAAATGGGGAAATGTTGCATCCCCTTGGGTCGCGTATGATTTTTGCTAGTCTCAAAATGTATGGTGGGGAGCCATATATCCATGTTAGACGATTTATGTCTAGCGTTAAATATGGTGATTTTTACCCCACTAAAGTTGGTGTTGCTCTGAATTATGAAGAAGCGCTTAATCTATGCAATTGCTTGCATGGATTACTGAAGAGTGCAAACGAAGAAATTGAAGCAGCGAAGCAAAACAAGCATTGTCAACAAGAACATTTGAGACCCGACAGTAAAACACATATGAACTACAGAAGATGATTTTATTAGTCAGATCAAGTCGCGATTTGAAGACGTGGGTAAAGGAAGTCATAATGAACATTTGACGTACTTGTCAAGATATGTTTTCGAACTGTTTTGACCATCGAGAGGATTGAACGTTTGTTAAAGAAATAAAAGAAAGCATGTCACCCTGTATACGCCGATTTATGCAAAAAGGTTGTTACCCATGCGAGGAAAGTATCACAGACTCTTTTGCAATGAAAAAGTAGCACCGAGTATTCCAAAAGAGACTGGTTGAATTATATTTCAGAGTACTGAACTGTATAAAGTATGCTATGGTGCAATAAAAAAGTAAACAAACCCTGAATATGTAAATCCTTATTTGATCCCGAAAGGCGAATAATCCACAATGTCACGCACTTATAGGACTTTATTTACATAACTTCAAACCCGATCTTATACATTAAATTAAGCATTTGCAAATTTAGGAGATAATTTGATTCTAGTTTCATTTAGTCTCTTTGATCGCCTAACTTTCTTTTGCTGTTCTGGCTCTGTCATGCTTTTTAAAACGAGATGATCGGTTACACTACCAGATGGCGGAGTGTCAAACGCCGGAGCCAATTTGGGAACTTTCTTTTGCTCTTTCATGTATTGTTTCATTAGAGGTCCAATATCCTTCTTTGGATTCGCATTTTCGTATTGAAACCACACCGCTTTGGGTGGTGATTTTTTCGATTTAGGTGTCGTAAATGATGTGGGTGTTTTGGGTGGTGTTGGAAAAACAGATGATGTTGATGGTATTCCTTGTGGTATAGATTGTGGTTGGGGCGAAGCAATGAGTTGCGGTTCTCTGTTTACGTTTGCGGTTGGTTCTGGAGGTGGTGGGCGGGTTGCCATGGGGGCACGACTTGTCTGTTTTTGCAGATCCAGGTATCTGTTTAGTAACGTGTCATACTCTTTCATAAGCACATCGGCCGGCAACGAATTTTGATTCAACACATTTTCCATCTCTTCGTCCATTTCATGCATGCTGTTGAGTACTGCAGGTTGCAGATACGATTGTTTTTGAAAGTAATTGATCATTGACCTCTCTCCCTGACTTGACCGCGCAGAGGATTGGTAACTAGTTTTGTCGCTTGGTAGAATGTTCATCCTCAGCCTGCATTCGTCTTTTGTTGTTGGCTTCAAATCGATAAACAGATATCCATAAGGGCGCATGACGGCTTCATCATATTTTTTCATGAATGTTTCTGTGTTTCCAGGGTACATCTGTTTTGCCAGAGTTAACACTTGTAGTTTATCTCTGGGGTTTTTAAACAACACCAGATAGTGAGAATTAAGGGAGATGGTCCTTCCAATTTTTGATTGAAAATACAGATTTTGTACAAGGTTCACTACAGAGAGATTTCTGTGATGAGACCCAGAAATATACAGATCCAACACTCTCTTATCGGATCCCGTGTTCGACATGAGATCATCTATGAGAATCATATTGTTTATTTGGGAGTCGAAGTACCAGTCCTCATCCACGTGTTGCGGGATCCCTTTATGAAACTCTATTCCGGGTATGGCGTTAATCATTGCGTCATAGGCAGGCTGCCATTGAGAATAACACCACACTATTCTTTGCGGGGGTGGGTTGATCATCGTCTGAGCGTTTTCTAGTAAATTCTGTACCCACACCGTCTTTCCCGTTCCGGTCATACCAGAAATGATCGCTGTAAACGGGTGCTGAAGTTGAAAGGGGCCACATGACGAGTTGGGCTCACGTGCGGTAAAATAGCTCGGTGGCTTGAGATTGTTATGTTGGTTATCCATATGACGTTTAAGGTTATCACTTCTGGAAAACTCTTTTCCACATTTCGGGCATAACATGTTGCTTCTTTGGCGTCTTGGAAAGCAATGACGACTCTTGAAAATATCATACCTTATATTCTTCCTTGCCTCCTCCTCAAAACGTCCTCAAAACCTCCTCCTCCTCAAAAACTCCTCCTCCTCCTCAAAACGTCCTGAAAATCTCCTCCTCCTCAAAACCTCCTCCTCCTCAATTCCTCCTCCTCCTCCTCAAAACCGCCTCAATTCCTCCTCCTCCTCCTCAAATTAACACCGTCTCAATTCCTCCTCCTCAGCTCCCCATGGACCATATAAATATCCCCATATCAAACAAAACGAATCATATTATAGAAACCTTCGAGAACACACCATGTCAAAGTTACTGAGAAACAATCTGCCTTATCTTCACCTCTTACACAAAGGCTCGCCGGAGCAGAAGGGTTACATTTTAGCGAGTGCTAATCCTCAACAAGTGCTCACCCTCTGTGAGATCTGCTACAATTTTATAAGGGGTTGTGTGCCCATAACTAAAATAGAAAAAGAAGCAATTAAAGAGCACTTAGATCTTCTCAAGGATTTGACTGATGCTTCTACCCCATTTAGAGATAAGAAGAGACGAATTGCTCAAGAAGGGCGTGGCTTAGTAAAAGACATACTTCCGCCGCTTTTTGCAGCCCTGCCCTTGTTTTTGGCATAAATACAGACACACTACAAATCTTCTCATATCACGCTGAGCAGTCTATCAGAAAGGAATAACATGAGTAAAAGAAGAATGTCAGAGACCGATGAGAGTTTGGAGGAGGAGGAGTCTGAGACTGAAACTTCCAGCTGGGATAGTGAAAGCGACACTAGTAGTGATGAGGAATCTTCAGATGATGAGAGCATGAGTGATTCCGAGAGTGACGATCGAAGTGATATCGATGAAAACCAGGCATCGGTAGATGAAATGCTACAACAAATATCGAAAAAAATTCCAAAAGATGTAGCGCGCGACTTACTTCGTTCATTTGTGTCTTCTAAAAAGATACTTTATTGGAACTTATCAGATGAAATGACTCGTAACCAACAGAGAATCCCAGGAACCGATATGGCTTCATTACTCAATTATGTACTATTACCATTTAACGCGAAAGCAAGAAAGCCTAATGGAATAAATACCTTTATCGAGGGTTTAGCAGATCTCGGAATTAATAAGACCCTTATTCAAAATAAGGATGTGTTGAAACGAATCATAGACTTGGAACACGAATCTTTAGAGACAGATGAAGAATCAATGAGCGAGGACGAATTTGTAGAGGGGACCAGGAAGTTAGTTCAATCAGGTGGTAGATATGAACCAAAAACACTGCCGTGTGATTATTGCGGCTTTCCCGAAACGAAGTCAATGGTCTTAGCCCTATGTCCCACGTGTTCGTGGTCAGACGACTATGATTTTAACCTTGTCGGAGAAGCTGTTACTTGCGACATTTGTTCGAAGCCATTTTTGCTAAATCATCAGTTTTACAAGGATTGCTGGCAAGACTGTGACAACTGTGGACGGGCGCATTATTTTTCATTACAAAATGAGGAAAATTGATCTATTTTGAGAGTTTTTTCCATTAATGAGTTCGCATATTGTAACTCAAAAGATAATTTATTTGACCTTTGTACGGTTTAACACCGCTAGTATGTTACCCTGACAACACGTTAACTCGTCTGTATTTGTCTATGCTTTAATAAAGAAGGTTTATTGACTTTTCAAGTGAGTTTTATTTACATCACAAAAGAGTATGGCACGCGTCGCAGTGTTTCCTCTCTAAGAAGTTGGTCTTCTTACATTGAGGGCATATGCGGACCGATAACTCTTGAGTATCTCCCGAAATGCTTTCTAAGCTATCGTCTATCCATCGCTGGATAAACGATTCATCCAATATAAGTTCGTGTCCTGTTCGAATGACCATATCTTTATTTACTAATCGTAGCTTATGCAAATTTTGTTGAATCATCTCCAGTATTTGCGCTTGCTTGTCGTTCATTTCATTTCTATTAAAGTTCGCCAATGTTCCTATAACGATGTTTAAAAATATCCTCTCAAGGTCGCTCTGAGGTTATCCCAGATATCAGGTGCTTGTTTTTACAAAAACAACAGCAGCAAAATTGGTCCGGTTCTTGGTTCTTGCTTCCCCAATTTAGCGAAACTTGTAGGTCTTTGACAACAAATAAAAATAAAGCTGCTGCCACGAAGTAAGAGTACATAGCTGCACCAAGTGTTTTTTTTATGACTACACTTTCTCTGCTGTCAAGATGAGTGGAGGTTTTTGAAAGTTTACTCGAGTTTATATTCATCAAAAGTCGGCCAATTATTGACAAGACTGTCACGCTAGAGTCCCGGGCCCTCGCGATGGTGGCGCTATTATTCGCCCCCACGTTTCTCAAATATTATGACCCCCGACTTGCGGATCGGGGCCCAAGGGGATGAGTCATCGACCAATCCGGATCAACAAAAGAATTCCCCAACGGGTGACTTTCGGTGTTTACCAAGGGGATGAGTCATCGATCAATCCGGATCTGCTGCGGAATTCCCAAGGGGGAGGGGCTTCCGGTGTTTACCAAGGGGATGAGTCATCGACCAATCCAGATCAACTATAGAATTCCCAAGGGGATGACTTCCGGGACACGTGCTCCGCCTGATCCGGCGGGTCGGCCTAATCCGCCGGGTCGGCCCGATCCGCCGCTTTCTTAAGACCCAAACAATAGGAGCTAATCCTAGAACAATAGGAGTTAATCCCTAGAACAAAAGAGGGGAAATGCCCTTGACAGCTTGCTATTGTTATGGTCAACTCTCATAATATATCTACTTATATTACAATCCCCAGGGAGTTTATTACCAATGCAAATTTTGTTTTAGAGTGTTTGCAAATTTTGTTTTAGAGATGTTGAAAGAGGAACGAGGGTTGCCATTATAGTTGGGGTATTAATATATAGATTTAGGCACTGCCTAAAAGCGGAACTCACACGGCGACAATAATACACACAACTTCACTGACCATCTGGCCAATTACTGGAAAAGGTGACCCTGTAGTACCTACAATTTTACAACATTTTCACTCAGTTATCTAATTTGCACGTTCTGTAACACCCCACCAAAACTATAGTGGTTGAAAATAATTTTATTTTACATTTGTTTATCTCAGGTAAACAAATTTTCAAGTACACATAACACAAGCTTTTTGTCCCACTTTCGTTTTTTTTTCTATTTTTTATTTATAAAATAAGTATAATCAGAAACATATAACTTAGTTGAAACATGTAACGGTGAACCAAGCTTCGGATTATTCGTATCAAGTTTATGACCATATTTGGTCAATAATGAACTCTCGACTGCTAACCCAAGCAGGTTTTCTTTGCATAATATTTCTTTTTTCGCTTAAATAAAGTAGAGCAACAGTGGAAAGTGATAATATGCTAACATTTAACATCTTGAAGTCTTTCAACAACATTAATTTCAAAATCAGTTCAATTGTATATTCTGCGAATATTCCGCAGCTTGGTACTAAAGCAATGTATGTGTGCTACACGTTTCAACTCACTTATATGTTTCTGGTATAATGGCATTGAGAATAAGACGTTAGTAAAGTGTTGTTTTTAAAAAATACATTTACATGTAAAATCTCTTTAAGAAAACGATGAGATGTGTAGGTGTTTTTGAGATATTCTCCTCTAAATGAAATGCCACATGCAACTCTGGTAAAATTTTCCTAATTTAATAGTGCTTATTGCTTGAGCGTCAGCCAACAATCATGCCCCTCCAAAATCAGGACCAATAGACCAAATTCTATATTACTAAGTTCCTACTTCAGTGCAAGAGTCAGGTAAATAAAACAAAATACCTCACATCAGCATCGATAAAGGAATAATTTACTCAAGCACATTAAGGCCTGGGATTCTAAATGGGCTTGGGGCTGGTCCCCCAAAACGCAAAATTTGCCTTAAATTGCTTTAATCTATTTAAGGCAGGCTAATTTTTGGTAGAGTGATAAAACTCGACGAACTTACATTTTGGTGCCGTTTTTTAGTACGGAATGACGTCACAAGGCATGTCACGTGACTAAACAGTAAATTGCTTTTCCGGTGATGGAGAAAACATCTAACTATACAATTTTGGTGAAAATGGATAGGCCTCAGCAATAGAAATATCGTACTGTTTTGGCTGCTGGGCTATCATTTAGCGTTAACGAGATATAAGGGTCGGAAGCAGGTCACGTGACCTAATCAACATATCAGCTCCTTAAAGCACCTTAAAGAAGCAAACTTTTTCCACCAGCTAAGACACCACTATATAGAACCCAACGAGCGAAATATTATTAGCTATTAACTTTTCAGAAAGGAGTGAAACTCACCACCGGAGAAATTTTAAAATTTGAAAAGTGAAAATGTCACGTGACTGGCCACGTGATCAGTATATCAGGCCAAATTCCATACTTAAACATTTCACTCGATGGATGTTAACTATCCTGAAAATTTCATGCTCCAACATTAATGATTTGCAAAGATATTTGAAATTTTGTGATTTCCTCGATTTTCTGGGCTGACCCAGGCCTTAATACACTTGAGTATATCCTTTGTTTTTTTTTTTCCCTGAGGCTCGTTTAAATACTGAGGCAGAGTCGACCTTTGAATGAGATTACCTAAAAAAAAACTTCCTTCGATATTGTGTGGTTCCAGAAAATACCAGGGAAGGGTGTTAAAAGTGACCAACTCTGGAATCTCCCCCCAAAAAGAAAGGAAGATCAGGTAAATTTTACTGTATTTCAGGCCCTGTGCTCACCCCAGGGCCTGCAGGCTTTTTAAATGGTGCCTCATTAACATTATGAGTTATTTTACTTGTTCTGGCATTCCTGTTGTGCGACTACTCAAACCAAGGCTACCCAAGCAAATTTTCTTACAAATTTGTTAATCATGATCAAGCATATGATCAATAGATACAACACATTTGTGTGTTCCCTGCTAGCAGAGGATTCTTTTCTCTGCATTTCGCTGGCTGAGGTTCGCGAGGAAAAGAGACTTCTGCGCTGGGTCGAAACTCCCTTTGTTTTGCAGCTGTCCACAACCTTGCGAACCTCGGCCAGCGAAATGCAGATTGACAGCCAGCGAAATGAAAATTGACACACCCCATCCCTAAAATAAAACGTTGCCTTATAATGCATAAAATAAAGCATTTAATTTTAATTCAATTCAATTCAGCCAAGAGACACATAAATTTTATGCTGGTCTTCTTGTCTTGAATAAAAAAACTTGTGTCACATAACATCCTTAACACGAAAAGCCACGCTGGTCATAGAGAATTCACTGTAATTCCAGTGAGTGTGGTTCAAATCCAAAATTACCAGGAAGGTAGTTCAAATAGCATCAATCAGCAGGTAAACGTAAAAAAAGAATAACAATATAAGGGCATGCCCCTCCCCTGAAGCGCACGGGAAGTGTGAATCACAGGAAACAATAGGCGATTATTTCTGTGACATCATTTGCAGAAGGAACAAAGAATCAGGCTACTTTGGCAGAGCTAGAGAATAATTAGAATTAGAATTAATATATAGATTTAGGCAATGCCTAAAAGCGGAGCTCGAATAATAACTGACATACCAGCATTACTGTCATCGCGGTATCGACTTTTCTAGTTTTGATGACGTCATCGATGACGTAATGCCACGTGATCTTGGTGGTGCATCCCCTTGCCTCCAAAAAAAACTTAATCCAAGTACGGTCTCCTAACAATGTTCCCTTCACGAGAATGAATTTTCCAGTTTTGATGACGTCATCGATGACGTCATACCGCATGACGTTGGTGGTGCTCCCCCTTTCCTCCAAATAACTTTACCCAAGTTTAGTCACCTAGCGATGTTACCTTCTTGACATATTGACTTCTCTAGTTTTGATGACGTCATCGATGACGTCATCCCACTTGACCTTGGTGGTGCACCTCCCTTACCTCTAAGATAACTTTACCCAAATTTGGTCACCTAGCGATGTTACCTTCTTTAGATATTGACTTCTCTAGTTTTGATGACGTCATCGATGACGCCATGCCACGTGACCTTGGTGGTGCACCCTCCTTGCCTCCAGGATAACTTTACCTAAGTTTGGTCACTTAGCGATCTTACCTTCTTGAAATATTGACTTCTCTAGTTTTGATGACGTCATCGATGACGTCATCCCACTTGACCTTGGTGGTGCACCTCCCTTACCTCTAAGATAACTTTACCCAAGTTTGGTCACCTAGCGATCTTACCTTCTTGAAATATTGACTTCTCTAGTTTTGATGACGTCATCGATGACGTCATCCCACTTGACCTTGGTGGTGCACCTCCCTTACCTCTAAGATAACTTTACCCAAATTTGGTCACCTAGCGATGTTACCTTCTTTAGATATTGACTTCTCTAGTTTTGATGACGTCATCGATGACGCCATGCCACGTGACCTTGGTGGTGCACCCTCCTTGCCTCCAGGATAACTTTACCTAAGTTTGGTCACTTAGCGATCTTACCTTCTTGAAATATTGACTTCTCTAGTTTTGATGACGTCATCGATGACGTCATCCCACTTGACCTTGGTGGTGCACCTCACCTCTAAGATAACTTTACCCAAGTTTGGTCACCTAGCGATCTTACCTTCTAAGAGGAGGTCTGTCAGTCTTCCCATAATGCATCGCTTTTGAGCCATATTATAAATGGCCGGATGACGCGCGCGCGATTCGGCAGTTGAACAAGGAGGATTTTGTGAAGCTCACAAATTTAAGCGCTCCGGCCTTTCTCACAGAAAAAACGATCTTGCACCTCTGCTACGATGAAGCCAACGGAACTATACACTTCAGGTTGACAAGTTTCACGTGTTTGCATGTCAGCACCGTCTTGGGACATTTTGTTTTACCGTCGTAGCTTGAAGAAATCATAAAATCAGATTTGTTTGTTTACAAGTAGTGCAAAAAAAATTGCTTGCAGGATTATTGCTTGCAGCAATTCTGAAATATTTTCTTCCAACGTCGTCAATATTTTGTGGAATTGTCGTATCAAAATCGTAACAATTCGTTTTGTATTGCGATTCTTGAGAAATAAAGCTTATTTTCGTCGATGAAATCTCAATTCTCCTTAGATCAGCGCGCGCTCTCGCGCAATCATAACGGCTTTTCGCACGAGCTCTAGCACTTTTCTATTCGCATTTTTCCACATTTTTCGGGGAATAAATATATTTCTGACATTAGATATTGCTTAAAATATAGCTAAGAAACCATTCCGGACTTTGTATTGCAGAAATGTATCGCGTTTGAATCAATTTTTAGATGTTAAGTTCAGGATCGACCCCGTTCGCGAGTGGCGACGGCGAGCGAGACTTGGGTTTTCAACGTGTTTTGCAGTGCTCACGAAGGTCGACCGTTGTTTCGGTTGTCTACTTTCCAGTCCCAAATTCAACAAGAAATCGAGAGGGCAATTCTGATAATGAAATAGATTTAAAATCAAAGAGATTTGCTTAAGCATAATACTCAATAAAATCAGAGGGCAATTGGTTAGAAATAGTGGATTTTGGTTGATGAAAAGTGTAAACACAGCCATCGCCTGGACAAAATGTCCGTGCAGAGATTTGACGGCAAAGTTGCGCCCTTGTTATTTTCCGCCTGCTTGACATTACGAAGTGAACATTTAGCTAAACCACGAGTTCATTTCATAAACTTTTATGTATATTTATCAGATTGCATATAATGGTGCTCTTTAGAGATTTTTATTGAGGGATTCCACATCTGTTTTTATCACTTTTTTCCCGGGAACATTGTCCGTTTTGGCGGGAGTTTCAAAAAATCTCGCGCAGGTGCTCATGGGAAGACTGACAGACCTCCTCTTTTACCTTCTTGAAATATTGACTTCTCTAGTTTTGATGACGTCATCGATGACGTCATCCCACTTGACCTTGGTGGTGAAACTCCCTTACCTCTAAGATAACTTTACCCATGTTTGGTCACATAGCGATGTTACCTTCTTTAGATATTGACTTCTCTAGTTTTGATGACGTCATCGATGACGTCATGCCACGTGACCTTGGTGGTGCACCCCCTGTACCTCCAAGATAACTTTACCCAAGTTTGGTCACCTAACGATGTTGCCTTCTTGAGATATTGACTTTTCTAGTTTTGATGACGTCATCGATGACGTCATGCCACGTGACCTTGGTGGTGCACCCTCCTTGCCTCCAGGATAACTTTACCCAAGTTTGGTCACCTAGCGATGTTACCTTCTTGAAATATTGACTTCTCTAGTTTTGATGACGTCATCGATGACGTCATCCCACTTGACCTTGGTGGTGCACTCCCCTTACCTCCAAGATAACTTTATCTAAGTTTGGTCACCTAGCGATGTTGCCTTCTTGAGATATTGATTCTCTATTTTTTTGATGACGTCATGCCGCGTGACCTAGGTGGTGCACCCCCTTGCTTCTAACATAACTTTAATTAACCCAATGTTGGTCAACTAGCGCCGTACCGGAGCTCCGTTAAAACTAAACACGAAGGCGACAAAAATAGAAGCGCGCGCGCGCGTGTGCGTTCTTGCCTATTTTCCCGCCTGAAATTGGGATGCCTGTGTGCCGGGCGGACACACACACAAACACACGCACACACGGAATTACACTATACGTTTTATTCAGGAATGAAAAGAAAAAAATCATATCTCCAGAAGAAAAGCTCCAATAACGACCAAACTTGGCAAAAGTTGTCTTTGGATTCATACCTGTCTATTGTCAAAGTCACTTGACATGACGTCACTGTTTACGTCATTGAAATTGACAAAAGCCTCTGAAACCACTCAAAAGCGACTTGATGGTTGTACGTCTGAATTCTGATACCATTTTTCCTTATGTATGGTGCTCCGCTCAGGAGCTCCGCTAAAAATCAGTCTGCAAGAAATTTGCTTTGGTGGCCTTGATTTGAGTAGTTGCACTTTAAGAAGACAATTTTACAATTTCATACAATTTGCCAAATGACTATTCAAAATGGCTTTGTTTCCTTTCAAAATGCAAACATGGACGAGCGGCTTGGGAACAACCGACTTTGAACTTGACAAGCTGAATGTGATATCTTTAACATGACATTGAATATTTTATTGTTTGCTTTCGACCAATCAGATTTGTGATAGTGAGCTCAATGTATATGAAAACTGTTTTAGGCACTACCATCTCAATAACTATGATTTATATTTTACTCATCTGATTGATATTTTTGCTATGATTTCACCTCGCGTTCATAAGCAATTATTGGTTGAGGTTGAGCATGACATTGTGAGTAAGCAAAACCGAGGCCTGTGTTATCTGCCGAAGGCTGAGGCAGATAACACAGGCACAAGGTTTTGCTAAATCACGATGTCATGCGAAAACTGAAATCAATAATTGTTTTATTATACTTAATAAAAATACCAATTGGTACAATGCCAAAATGGATTTGTTCAAATTGAAATTGAAGACATGGATGAGGGGCTTGGGAACGTGCGGACTTTGAACTTGACATGCTAAATGCAATATCCACTGCAGATATTGCATTTAGCATGTCAAGTTCATGTGACATAGAGAATTGATTGTTTGCTCACGGCCAATCACATTTACGATAGTGAGTTATACTAACAGTGTTTATTATATCCATTTCGAAATCACTAGCAAATCCTGAAATCTGATTGGCTTATAGCAGTGCGATTTGAGCACGAATCACATTATCTGGAGCCCAAATCGCATCTTTATCTTAGCCAGAAGAATGAATGTTACAGAATGTTACACTAGAAAAAAATTAACCAATCAGATTTAAGTATTATAAGGCGCTGAGCAATTAAATTTGCAGGAAAATAATAGCAGAAAAACAATTTCCCTGCACTTTTGGGTGTGGAATCTCACCCTGCACTTCCCTGCACTTTTGGGTTTAAGAGCCCCTTCGAGCATGGAATTCAATGTTGTTGTTGCACGAAAGGGTTTGTTGGGAGTCAGACAAGAGATAACAACACTAGATTTCATGCCTAAAAGAGCTCTTAAACCCTAGAAAAGAAGACAAGACAATCACCATATAAACAAGGCACAATTACCTTTTAATATAATTTCTAGTGCTAAGTATTTTTCTCAAAAAGTGACCTCTCTCCTGTCCGATCAGCTCCTTCCACCATCTTGAAAATCAGGATTTTATGAAAATGCCATGGCACCCAGTGAGTTAGATAAAGTTCTTGGCAAGTTTTATAATGGCGAAGACAATGAGCCAGAGGTCCCTCAAGATCATGCCAAGCACAATAGAGATGTTTTTGAAGGAGAACAACAATCCACTCAGTATCTTTTTCAAGCCACAAACTCTCCAA
The DNA here is from genome assembly GCA_033964015.1 of Scolanthus callimorphus. Taxonomy (NCBI): domain Eukaryota; kingdom Metazoa; phylum Cnidaria; class Anthozoa; order Actiniaria; family Edwardsiidae; genus Scolanthus; species Scolanthus callimorphus. The sequence goes on along the minus strand of JAWWUD010000019.1, from coordinate 50,303 downwards.
TTTTCCATTGACTTTTCTGCATACATAATGAACTGTTTTGCATACAAAGAGATGTCCGGTGTTCCTGGTTTCTCCTTTTCAAGGAAAACCACAGGCTTCCCAGGATCATTGAGCGAACTTTAGAGTTGATAGTTTGCAGTTTTATAGTGTCGCTGCGAGAAGTTTGACTGAGTTCGATTAGCGCTAAAATATGAGTATCTACGAAAAATTAAAAAGTATGAAAAATACCCTTATCTAGTCCTTTATTACTTCAATAAATCACTACTTGCGTTTATTCGGTCAGAAATACACTTTTTAGCGAGTTTTAGCCAATTTTATTGTCACCTCTCACACTACTATATGTTCTGGAAGGCCGCAAACTGCAAATTCCGAACGCTCAGCGATCCAAAAATTTCCCTCGATTTTTTCCCAAAAATCATCGTCGCTTGCTCAAACAAACCTCGCATAATAAAAGTAAAACTATTCAGCTTTGTTGTTTACCTTTCTCGTGGAAATCAAACCCTCTCTGGCTGATATAAATGGCGAATCTTTTCAGCCTCGTCCATTCGTCCTGAGAGCAATGGCGGCCCCGCCAGTAAAGTCCGTCCCAAAACACAAACCGTTGAGACATTTTTTCTCCAGTCGAGGGGTGGGCCAGACATTGTCTCAGGCTCTAGTCACTTCCCGTCCTAGACCCGGTAAAACTTTTGTTGCGCGCGAATGCGTGACCGGCGAGACAGACTTGATTGATTCAAATCCAATGATCACGCGCAAAAACATTTTACCGGGTCTAGGACGGGAAGTGACTAGAGCCTGAGACAATGTCTGGCCCACCCCTCGACTGGAGAAAAAATGTATCAACGGTTTGTGTTTTGGGACGGACTTTACTGGCGGGGCCGCCATTGCTCTCAGGACGAATGGACGAGGCTGAAAAGATTCGCCATTTATATCAGCCAGAGAGGGTTTGATTTCCACGAGAAAGGTAAACAACAAAGCTGAATAGTTTTACTTTTATTTTGCGAGGTTTGTTTGAGCAAGCGACGATGATTTTTGGGAAAAAATCGAGGGAAATTTTTGGATCGCTGAGCGTTCGGAATTTTGCAGTTTGCGGCCTTCCAGAACATATAGTAGTGTGAGAGGTGACAATAAAATTGGCTAAAACTCGCTTAAAATTGTATTTCTGACCGACTAAACGCAAGTAGTGATTTATTGAAGTACTAAAGGACTAGAAAGGGTATTTTTCAAACTTTTTATTTTTCGTAGATACTCATATTTTAGCGCTTATCGAACTCAGTCAAACTTCACACAGCGACACTATAAAACTGCAAACTATCAACTCTAAAGTTCGCTCAATGATCCTGGGAAGCCTGTGGGAAAACCGTAAAATAGAGCTTATGAATTGATCGATACCCAAGATAGAGATAAATGTGATTTCAAAATGGATATAATAAAGTCTACATGATGTCCCCATGAATTATAGCAGTGTCTAACAAGAGAGCTAGATGAGAGGAGTCTAACAATGGGCTATTTAGGATAGATTTTACATACTTAGTTTATTGTGGAGTCTCTATTGGATATGTTTGTGTGTAATCGATTAAAATGGCTTCAGCTTGAAGAACATCACGAATCACCCTTAAAACCGATAACCAACACTTTTTCCTCACACCAAACATCTATTTTTAGTTCCAATACTCAAGTTTTATTGGTACTATTTAAAAATTCAGAACTAAAATATACGCTAACTTAAGAAGTTAATAATTTAGCTTAGCTTGAGTCTTGAATGGAAAAGCGTTTCATTTTAAACAACAGCTTTACCTGCTTCAATTTCTTCTTCAGTTCCCTTCCTTGCTAAACGCCTGTAAAGGATTTCGATGTAACGGGTGGCATAAAGTTCCATAAAGTTCTATGGCCTTTTCCCATCTAATGACAATGTTTATCCCGGGAATCAGCATGCACAAAGTTCCCTCTTATCGAGTGAAATAGTTTTCTCGTCGAGCACGCGTGAAGTTAAAGAGTCGATTGTTGAGTTAAATCCTTGTTTTGGACAATTAATCCCCTCAGTGCTTTAGTTGAAACAATCCTGTGCAATTCTTGTTCTTCTCTTTGCAATCAAAAGCCGTTCATAGGTAATGTTTACAAAACGAGCTGAAGTGTTTTATTGGCAGATAGAAACACGAGGCGAAGCCGAGTGTTTCTATCTGCCAATAAAACACTTCAGCGAGTTTTGTAAACTACTTCTAAAACGGTTGCCAGTAATAATTCATTATTCCAAGCAGGTTAAAAAAAAGGAAATTAATTTGTGAGAACTACTTCATTGAAATCGAGAATAAGCAATCTGATATAGACTGGCTTCAAGTTGTATTGTTTAGCTATTTTGAAATGGCAAACAAAAGATTGACAATGAGAGCTTTTCATTACGAATAGTGTATTTAGAGAGGCGTTCCGAATAATTGACATATCTTCTGTGTTGGGACAAAAGGTCTGTTCATAATTACATGACTTTCAAAAAGAGAAGAATTCCCTTTGGAATAGCTGTCACTTATTTACCTATAATAATGATGAGCAAAGAAATGCCGTTCAAATGTCATAGACAAGAAATGAATGTATTAGCGATACCAGCGATACCTATAATAATGCTAGGGCTTTGTGATTGGCTTTTGTAAAGAAAGGGCTATGTGATTAGTTTCGGGGGCAGTGTTTCCTATTGTTTTTTTTATTCTTTTTATGATTCAAATTTCTTTGACAAAATTTTCTTTGTCATGCACGTAATGCATCATCACAGGTCGCCCAAGCTCTTGTTTCATATTTTAATAAATTTGAATGAATTTAGGCTGTTTTAGAGCACTCTGCATAGCTTGCATTTTGGCTGTTGCAGTCGAAATTTGTAAAATAATGAAAATAAAAGAATTGTTCAATCATGTTGTACTTACTTGTTTATTAGCCCTTTGTGATCTCCTCTGGGAAGTCTTAAGCCATTTGGATCACTTTTTCGAGAGATATCATTCACAAACCTCGATATCTCTCGAAAAAGTGATCCAAATGGCTTAAGACTTCCCAGAGGAGATCACAAAGGGCTAATAAACAAGTAAGTACAACATGATTGAACAATTCTTTTATTTTCATTATTTTACAAATTTCGACTGCAACAGCCAAAATGCAAGCTATGCAGAGTGCTCTAAAACAGCCTAAATTCATTCAAATTTATTAAAATATGAAACAAGAGCTTGGGCGACCTGTGGCATCATATGCAATTTGCCCATTCATTCTCGTTTAACAAAGCAGTGCGGTTCGTACGGACTCGCCAAGTAGAGTAACTTGGACGGGTGAGTTAAATTCGTTTATCTGTGCATGATTTTGAGCCCAATTCAAACCAAGTATTTCCCAGCAATTGTCAAAGATGTCCCTTTTGGCTCGTTTCACGAAATGTTCACAGAAGGGTGGTCGGCACTGCCCGAGTCGTTGTTGGATGTTTAAATCATGGACACCGAAAATTAATAAATGTGATAAATGAACTATCGTTTTACAAAATGCACGTACTCATTTCTAACATGGGTTTTTTTTTTCGTAGGTTACGGGAAAAGGTGGAAATCATGACCACAGGGCGTTTGTAAGAGATGGGGTCTCCATGAATATTATCGGGGAAACATGCTGTTCTGGTGAGTTGTCCTATCATTACTGATGCTCAGTGAGCCAAACTTGAAAGAGAACTGTGCTCACTGAACTGGATCTGATATAGAACTCTGACGTCACCGGAGTTCTATATCAGATACAGTTCAGTGCGCAGCAGTTCTATATCGTTTCTGGCTGATTGAGCACCATTTTGATATGGCAACCAATCAGAACAGCTGTTCCCTGAAAATATTCATGGACTCCCCAAAATGCTAATTTCTATCGGGGTATACAAACGGCCTTCATGGTCCTGATTTCCATTGTGTTTGCCTGATTGACTATTCATGAGTTTTAGAACGTGATTTAAAACATGTGAAGTTGATCTCACCGATTACTTCACAGTCTACACTTCAATTTCATTCCACTCTGCCAACAATCACGATCAAAAACGTCGCTGACATGTAAAATATATACTAGCGATTGCTATTTTGGCAGAAAAGTCGATTTACATTTGATTTTGCCATGAGAACTTGAAAAATTTTCGCTCCGACATTACTCCTAGCTGTGTTCAGCTGTGTTGGCAATGGGGCAGGCTGAGGAACCTGGCCTGGGTACGTAAAAACGACGGACCATGTCCGCGATACTTACACCAGCGGCTGTCCATCGGAAATTATAACCACGCAAAATGTGCTCGATGGGTTACTTTTATTTCATTTTTGTTTCATTTTATTTCATTTTGTTTTAATACCACACATTAGCCTATGGGGCTCCACCAGAGTTCCGCTATTAAAAGTATACTACTGCCCTCCAAGTTTGATATCCGTCACACGAATATTATAAAAGTTATGACCGAATTTATATTTACAGAAAATAAGCTTGGACGTTTCGTGGAGTCACCTTAAGTGAGGTAATGCTTCAATTTTCTCTTACATTTATAGAGCCTTTAGAGTGCCTGAACCCGACTATTTTGGATGACCACACGCGAAGTGTAAACTATCCATGGGACAAAACGGGCATTTCCTACTGCGATGACAAGTTGAAAACGAAATGGTACCGCTTTAGTGGCGCCTCAGGGACTCGTTTTTCCACAACCTGTGTCAATTCGGGAGGAACCTGCAAGACTTCCGCACCAGGCTGGATGAATGGCGTCCACCCAACCATGGAAGATGGCATTGTTACCAGGAAAATCTGCTACACATCTAATGCCATCTGCTGTAATTACAACAATTTCATTCGTGTGCGTAATTGCGGCGATTATTTTGTCTATGAGTTGACAAAAACTCCTACGTGCTACTTGAGGTATTGTGCTAAGCCATAAAATAATTACGCTTCATTCGCCATGTGCTATCGAAATTCAGAGCATTTCTTCTTGTAGCTCCGTCGTCACGCTTGGTGATTTTCATTAAACATTGACGTCGCAAGATATCCGCCTATTGTAATATCAATACGTCAGTTGCACAAGGGATTATCCTAATTCAGGTTTATACCATTCACACAAATAGTCATCAAGCTAAGGGTCCAGCACCACTCTTGAAAACCAAAGCCTTGTAAAAGTAGTAGCCATGGACTTCTTTCGTTTTGTTCGCTTTATTCTAGCGTTCCATGTATTTTCACGTAGCTTCATCACATGTAGCCCATAGGTTTACAATCTTTGTATCAGAAATATATGGGAACTGTAAGAATGTATTTTATATCGTCAACATGAGAAAGTAAAGATATTTATATCACATACCTTCATTTGAGTCTTTCTTCCCTCCATTCCATTTTTGGGATGAAATTGTAACATTTCAACATCTGCTCCCTGGCTCTTTAGACATTGGGAAGGATGGCAGCTCAGATGCCATTTTGACTTCCAGTACGCCACCAGCTATATAATCGAGGCCTCGAAATTCCACTCAGACTTCAATTATTATTTCAATTTTTCGGAACATCAAAGTAAAATGATCTTTCTTTCCTATGAATTGAGCTATAACTTTAATTGTCTTTTTTACGCTCTATTTTAGCCTTAACTTTAAACCAGCTATCGGGATGTTCATGTCGATTTCCTGGACAAACCGGAAGTCACGCCACTCACCGACTTCTTGCCGATGGCCCGAAAGGCTGGGGGGCGGCCCGTGACGTATTGAAGACCATATTTACGTATCTATATTTGCAGCGTATGGTAAATGGAAGATATTACATGAGCACGCGGAGATACGCATTTTATCTTCGAGTGTCATGAACTCAGCAAACCCCGTCCACACTACTCCGTTTTCAAACGAAAACGGATACTTTTTGCTCCGGATACAGCTATCGTCCACACTACAACGCCGAAAACGATCACCGAAAACGGATTAATCCGAAAGCGCTCTTCAGAGTGGAGCGATTTGAAAACGGAGCTGTTTCAAAACGCTGTTTTCTAGTGTAGACGGGTGAAAACGATGACGTCATCACAGCAAACCCGACCAAATTCGCGGGCCAACAGATCGAAATGCGCATGCGTTGAGCTTGTTTGAGCATGCCCACTGAATGCATAAGAGCGTTTTCGTACGGCTACGCGTTGTAGTATGGACGGGCGAAAATGCTACGAAAACGATAAGTGTGGATGCAAATCTTTTTGAAAAAATTATCCGTTTTCGTTTGGAAACGGTGTAGTGTGGACGGGGTCTCAATCTCTCACGAATGAGCGAAGCGACGCATGCGCATTTCGGTCGGGACCCTGTCCACACTACACCGTTTTCAAACGAAAACGGATATTTTTTGCTCCGTTTTCAAACAGATTTGCGTCCACACTTATCGTTTTCGTATTGTTTTCGCCGTTTTCGGTGATCGTTTTCAGCGTTGTAGTGTGGACGATAGCCGTATCCGGAGCAAAAGTATCCGTTTTCGTTTGAAAAGGGAGTAGTGTGGACGGAGTCTATTAAGTGGGGGATTATTTCTTCGTTGCGCGTGTTCTCTAAAACTGTAGTAGATGTATTCTTTTATGTTCCAGTCGAAACAGGAGAAAAGCCTACAATGGTTCAGTACAAGAGTGGATTAACAAGAGTTAGAATCTTTCGTACAGTATTTGTCCACATCACAGTCAGAAAAGTGTCTATTTTTAGATTTGAATTTCGCGCGCGAAAGTATTCGAATGCTCAGGTTCGAATGCTCGTATACCCAATACACAACAAATAGAGAATATCCTACCTTATCTTTGCGACTTTAAAGGTTTTTCGATTGATCTGCGATTTAATTTTCGGCTGGATCTCACAACTGTTTGCTTGGCGAGAAAGTGGGAACCCTGTGGATGACGAATTTTCGCGGGAATCCTAGTTCTAAAAATAGACACTTTTCTGACTGTGATTCGGGCGTACATAGTAAATATGGAAACTCTTGGTAATCCACTCTTGCTCAGTACCTGTATGAATTCGTGCAGTTGTTTCCTTTGGAATTTTCTCCATAATTTTTTCATCGGTCGCCGTAGCTTTCCTCTGATCAAATTTGAAGAGAGAAAGGAATGCTTATGCTCTAAAATGAGAGCTTCTAAAATTCTCCTAAGTTGTCGCCTCAATATACAGCCTCTTTTTAACATGTTTTTCTATTCCCTTAGAGATGTTTCAGAGGCAGTAAAATTGCCAGACAAGTTTTGTTTGGAAAACCGATTAATAACTATTGTAAAAGTTCTCTATGTTCACAAATGATTTCAGCCCCCTGTTTCCTTTAACAAAGATGACTTCAGCCCCCTGTTTCCTTTAACAAAGATGACCTCATCAAGCAGATAAAACAGGTGCGGAAGCTTGCCTCGAAATAGCAGATATTCTAAAGTCTTTTAGACTATTTCAAACCCTTCTTCGCCTCTTCAAGGTTAAAAGCAACACAGGTGGAGCAACTTTCGCATCATCGCATACTCCCCATATATAAAGATCGCCTGAAGGTAAACGAGAAACTTGATTGGCTGCCTAGTGCTTTTATATTTTTTGCCCTTTTAACGTTTTATCTCTACTCATTTTATTTTGGCTCACGGGGCAATTTTCTGTTCCGTACCATCATTTCGCTCCATGTCAAGCTATTTACAAAATATTATTATCACTACGCACGGCCAAATTGTAAACCGCCCTCTCTAAAACGCTCTATTTTTGCGGGCCAAATGGCAGCAAGTCTGGGCAAAGTACAATTAGCAAATCAATGGTTTGACAAAGCTCGTGACCTCTAAAATGAATTTGAGAGTTTCAGAAACATTCAGAAGGAGCGTAGAAAGATTGCGGGAAACCTCCGAAGAATTCTAGTCACCCCATTCATACTAGTCCTCCATTCATACTAGTCACGGAATTCATACTAGTCACGGCATTCATACTAGTCACTGCATTCATAATTGTCACGCCGTTCATACTAGTCCTCCATTCGTACTAGTCACGACATTCATACTAGTCATGCCATCATACTAGTCATGCCATCATACTAATCATGCTATCATACTAGTCATGTCATCATACTAGTCATGCCATCATACTAGTCACGGCATTCATACTAGTCATGCCATCATACTAGTCACGGCATTCATACTAGTCATGCCATCATACTAGTCACGGTATTCATACTAGCCATGTCATCATACTAGTCACGGAATTCATACTAGCCATGTCATCATTCTAGTCACGGCATTCATACTAGTCACGGTATTCATACTAGTCACGGCATTCATACTAGACGGCATTCATAACTGTCACGCCATCATACTAGTCACGGCATTCATAATTGTCACGCCATCATACTAGTCACGACATTCATACTAGTCACGGCATTCATACTAGTCATGCCATCATACTAGTCACGGTCTTCATACTAGTCATGCCATCATACTAGTCACGGCATTCATACTAGTCACGGCATTCATACTAGTCACGGCATTCATAATTGTCACGATGGCAGCGTCTCTCCAAGTTACTATCGGGAATTAAAACTGGTGCGATGACCAGTCTCACGCACGGCAAATATGTACACTAATATTTTTACCGTGGCTAAATAAAGGTTTACCTAACCTACCTACAAAGGTGCTATTTTCGGATATACAAATGTAGGTTTAAATCAATTTTTCTTTTGCTTGAGGAGACAAAGCTACGATACCAACATGCTTTCGATGCCAGTCAAGGTGTTGATGTGGATCGTTGTTGTGATTCACCTTGCACGAGTGATCAAGTACGGACATGCGCTCTGCTATCCGCCTTCGATAGACGGTCACAGACTCAAGAATAACCAGCTGAAATCCTTCAAATCCGAACACATGCACTTCTGTGTCGAGCACTGCAAGAAACACGAACGATGTTACAGCATCAATTATCACAAGGAGAACTTGATCTGTGAGATGAACAACGCTACCAAACGATCTAAACCAGACGATTTTGTCATGACTCCGCACATGGTGTACTTTGAGGACCCTTTCAAGAATGGTGAGTGTCTTGAAACAATTAGGTCCCCAGGATCCTTTGCCGGGTAATTTTCAAGATGGCGGATCAAAAAACCGACATTCAAGATGGCGACTCCGACAAGACATCTTTGCCGTTAGAGCCGCCGTGAATTAGCAAAACCTCGTGACTGTTTTGCTAATTCACAATATCATGGTCATTGTCATCCAAAAATTGATAGCACTTAATTACACGCATCTAGAGCAGATTTCGTATGACTGTGAAAAGTGCCGCGAAAGAGTAGTACCGCGCCGCGACCGTGACCGTACCGCGACTACGCGATTTCGTTCGGTATCTACAGCAGGCCAGGGGCCCGTTTCTCAAAACGCCCGGTAATTAACGGGCCCGTAAAACTTATCGGGAGAGTTTACGGGGAAGTTTATCGGGTACGAGCGAGCGTTTCTCAAAGCTCCCGGTAACCTCCCGATAGTTATCGGGGCCCCGGAATCAAATTTATAATTTCCGGATATTACAAATAACTTACCCTAAAAATCCATGAATTAACGAAAAACTCAGCAATTTGTCGACACTAGATTACAAAGTGTACCGCTAAGTTTGTATTTCCAGCGAAAAAAGTAAAGAAATCAGCTAAAATGTAAGAAAACAAGAGCAATTTGTAGTGCAATTGTGCACTGAGATTGAACATTTGTTTACATTCTTGCAATCAACACGTCAAACTGATTGACAGCTAAGCTGTCAAATGAATCGTTTTGATTGGTTGAGAAGCGAGATGGTCGCATCTGATTGGCTAAAACTCTCCGGTTTATCGGAATGGCGGGAAAAACAATCCCGGTAAGTTTACGGGAAACCTTAGAACTGCAAAGCGAGAACTTTTCGAGGCAAAACGAGACAGGCCAGAAAATGGTTAGTTTTGAAGGAAAAAGAGCTGAGTTTTCGGTAATTTTAACTTGGCAGAGTCTAGTTGAATAACTAAGCTTTACCTAGAGTGAAAAATTTCAGGAAAACAAATCAATTTTCGACCTTATTTTAAGACTTCAAAATGCTTCCCGTTAATTAACGGGAGGTCAAGAGCTCCCGTAAAAAATCGGCCGATTTAACGGGAACTTTTACGATTTCGCAAATAACGGGAGATTTGAGAAACAGTCAAAACATATCGGGAGGTGTTAACGGGTTGGTTTTCGGGTCCGATAAGTTACCGGGCGTTTTGAGAAACGGCCCCCAGGTTCGGTACCGCCACCGCGACAGTACCGCGTCGTGTCACAGTACTTTTCAGAGTCATACGAAATCTGCTCTAGTAGTTAAAGTTACTAACTTACAAATCTCCTTTTTACAGAGCCTTTAGAGTGCATAAACCCAACCATTCTGGATGATTCTACACGAAGTGCGAACTACAAGCAAATGGGGAACATCTGCGATGTATATTTGAAAAAACAGTGGTACCGCTTTAGTGGTGCCTCTGGGAATCGTATGCCCACGACGTGTGTCTCTTTGGGAGGTCGCTGCGACACGTTTGCGCACGGCTGGATGGATGGTGTCCACCCGACCATGGGAGAAGGAATTGTTACAAGAAAAATATGTTTCTCATTCGCTACCGGATGTTGCGTGTATTCCAATTTTATTCGTGTACGTAGCTGTGGTGATTTTTATATTTATGAATTGAGAAGCACACCTGAGTGCCCTTTGAGGTACTGTGCAGTGCCGTAAGCATAGGAAATCATACGACTTCGAGTTTAAGTTTAGAATTTATTTGCACGAGTGGCTTTTTCAAAAAGTAAATTGCACGAGCCGCATTAATAATACACACCTGCTTACAAACTGAACAAGCCGCACGCATTTTTCCTTGATTGAAATCTGGACCAAAACCAACAACAACACAACAACAACAAATTTTTTTATTTACATATCAACACTGAACATTATACACAGGATGAAAAACTAAAAACATGCGTTAGATATGATGCTGCCTAGAAAATAACTCACAAGCTAATCGAGCTAGGCAGCAGGGCTATATGTACAATTAAATGAATAAGTCAGACGAGGCACAAATACAGACAACACAAAACAATAAATGTAATAAAAACGGACAAAAAACACATTACGTCGGTGATGGCAAGTGATGAAAGAGAAAGCGAAATGGGAGAGACTAATATGAATTTAGAAAAAACCTGACAGAATTTGAGCATGAACAAAAAACAGTTTCCATAATATAGCTCTATGCTATCAAAATATTTTGTAAACCTATTTGCATTTCGAAAGAAAAGTTGCATTTTGTTACCTTTTCTTGGCACTTTGTTACCTAAAAACTGCACTGCTCTCAGCTAATCATCACTAACTATTGAGTCCTCTAGGATAGTACTCCAAACGTTTTGAGACGGGACTTGCGAATGGGGAACGAAAAACAGGCATGGTCGACTTTGTTAAACCCCCTAACACCCCATGGCCAAAAATGAAAACCCAAAATATTCCATGACCATCATTGAGACTCCTCCGAAGCGCCCATATATACAGTCAAAAGACACAGAGCTTTCTCCAACGGGGTTCCAACAGAGACAATCAATGTGAAATTTCCTTAGGACGTTCTCATGCCTTCAAAAATCCCAAACTAGAAATCCGCAATTTGAAGAATACCAATTTCAAAATTTTCAAGCCCAAATTTTCGCGAATCCTCGAAACAAAACGTCCGGAGTACCCTTGAAGGTTACCATTGTTCATTATGTGCATCCTTTTATTTTCTTGGCCGTGTTATGTATGTGAAAAGGAACATGGTGTCAACCATGACAACTTCTGGAATTCCAAATAGCGTAAGCAGATAAGGGAATTTTGGAAAACGACAGTTTTCAATGAGAACTAATTGATCTCGTGCGTATAAGAATGTTTACAAGGAATTAGTTATTGTATTTCAGTTAATCGAATTTCTAACTAGTTGGCGGTCACTGCGCTATTCTAATCTTCTTTCCACAACCACATTTTTTGTGTGAGTTTTTTATAACGTATTCCTGCTCTTATTCCTAAAATAAGAAATGTCGATTTACTTTACTGTCGAGTAGAACTCAACCGTTCCAACGCATGTCGTTTTTGCTGAGTGAACTTGGGAGGACTGGGTCGAGTCGCGCGCGGGCTAGTTTGGGCATTTTAGCGTGGTTACCAAGCCAATATCAATGGTTGACACAACCTCGTCCCCAGGGTCTTCGTTCGTTTTTCAAAATGGCGGTTGACTCGAGAGAAGACCCGGGGGGAGGCTGAGTCACATGACCACGCATGACCACTGTTTGAAAACATCGGAACGAGGTTTGTCCTTTGTTTCGAAACGGTCATGTGACTCAGCCTCCCCCAGGGTCTTCTCTCGAGTCAACCGCCATTTTGAAAAAAGACCGAGAAGACCCTGTGGGGACGAGGTTGTATTTGACAGATCGAGAACTCGAGTCTCTGTGATTCCTGAAAGTTCTTATTCAAAATTTCAGTTTTCTTGATACATTTGCCGAAATTCTTGTCAAAAGAGGATCTCCTGTCACTTCCTTATAAGGTAAATGATTGCAAATATGGTTTTGGCCGTGAGATGTTGAAAAACGACAATTTTTGGTTGGAGATTGTTTCATATGTATACTATATACATAGACAAATAGATTGTCAAAATCAAGCTCATGCATTTGAGCATGGACGTTGAGTGCAGAGTATGTCTTGTTTCTGTGTCCTGAGATCCTTCTCCTTAAAAGTTGTGTTGTGTTCCCTGCATATTGCTTATGACAGATGTTACATACATGTGGCTAGGTAAATAACGCAGCGTGTTTTGCATGATGCTGTACAGGTAACACTGACCCGACCGCTATTGCTGGTGCAAACGAATGAGTTGCTACTAGCTTGTAACCATTTTGCAAGTGCGGCATTTGGTGGAGCTGAAGGGGAAGGTAACAGTCCCCTCCTCTTGGACTAGCGTGGCAAACCGTTTGCATCTATACAAAAGGTCTTTGAGGTTCCGACGTATACAAGCAAGTAAATTGCTTGTAAATTATCCCTTAAAAATAGGAATGGCCGGAATACGTGATTACGGGCTCACAAAAATAGTGATTGTGGCTTGTGAAATTTATCTTTCAGATTAATGAAAACATCGCAAAAGTAATTTACGACGATTTTCATAATAGTCCCCTTGCATGTCCTACATACCATTATAAGCTTGGTATGTGATAGTTAACTATGTAGGCCCTTGCATGCTTGTATGTGGTGATTTTGCACATCATTTAATTCATCAAAAGTATTAATAAAAGGCACTTCATTCAACTGCTATTTTTGTCATTGATGGACTAAATCAATAAAAAATTTGAATAACATTTATAGTCAATTAACTATTCGACGCTAGTTCTTTTTATTCTTTTTCACTTTCTTTCTTTCCTTCTTTCTCTCACTTTATTGATTTGGTTTGGTTTGGTTTGGTTTGGCGTGACGGTGTACAAACAAAATAATTCCTCTGTAAAAGTGAACAAAGAGATGGTACAATAATATGTTGTTAGGTTTCATAACCCTCCCACCCTATAAACTATACTTTCAGCCTCTCTTTCTAAAGTTCGTGGATCCACCCCTTGGAATGGTTTATCGCTTATTACTTGCACAGGGAGCTCACCTTTACAGTTTAAATCAAGAAAAATAATAAAAATCTTTCCACCAGACGGAAGCTATTTCGTGGTAATGAGGCCCTAGTGGGCGAGTCTGGGCAAAGCATAATTAGCCAATCAGAAAAGACCAGAACGCAGGGCAAAGAAAATAGATTTCCATTCGTTTTATTCAGCGAAAAATGGAAAGATTTTTATTATTTTTCTTGATTTAAACTGTAAAGGTGAGCTCCCTGTGTTACTTGCGATCTTTTAAATACTTGTCTTGCTATTTCAAACAAGACAGGCGCTGCTAGCTATATTTCTTGCTGTTTTCGTGAGTGCAGGATAAACTATTTCATAATTCTCGCATTCCATCCTGTAGAAAGCCTAAATATTACAATATGACTACATGACCATTCTTATTAATGATTTTAACAACTCGCGAGGGTTATTAAAATTTCATTATTTGTCTCTGCAAACTTGTAACTGCACCTGGCTAACATTTCTTGTGAACCAAATATTGGAGTAATTAGTCTTAGTTCGTATGGTAACGGTCATGAGATTCGCCTGCTTTTATAATTTATGCTGAGCTTTATGTTCCAAAAATCAGAAATAGCAAACACCGATGGAGCAGTTATTGGTTGCTCTCGCTGCACTTCTTCATATGAAGCAAGGCTGGTGTTTTACTATCACAGGTAAATATATTCTAAGTCTTGGTCCAAACCGGCTTAACATACCCATTCAGCTTTTCTATAGCTCGTCCAGGGATACCATGCATAGAACAACATCGCTGAACATACATTAAGAAATATTGAGTTTCATCGGGTTCTAAAGTTACCGGCTTTATGAAGAAATATTGTTGAATAAATATTCGCTCGCCTGGACACGTTTTTTTAATCTGAAGTTGTAAATTCAGACTCGATGACGACGTGCCCTTCTAGAGTTGACGGAGCACGTTGCCGTGGCAATAAGACTAAACTGAACTGATGGGTTAGAGTAAATGTAGGAAAAAAATCTCAAAACGTTTTTCATCAATCAATGAAAAATTGCCGATCAAAAAGGTTGGATTGCGTGCTTGATGCACGTTGATGGATACAACCGATTGCGTTATGTTTCAACGTTGGAAAGTCTTGCGTTTCTTGGTTGGAACGAGACGTTTCTATGGATAACCAGAAAGTTCTGCCCTCTGATTGGTCAGTGAAAAATATATGGCGGTTGCCCTTAGAAGAAATGTCTCACTTTTTGTCTTGATTTAAACTGTAAAGGTGAGCTCCCTGTGCAATTGTTAGACATTTGCAGCTGCTTAGAGGACACTTTGCCTCGCGGAAAACGCAAATCTGTGAAATGGAGAAAACTAGGCGGCTGAATAGGATCCGACGCGGCAAAAGATCGACGTTTGAAACCGGCCTTGTGTACATTTGCACTTTGGATGAGGTTCATTCTACACTGTATCACAGGGAGCTCACCTTTACAGTTTAAATCAAGAAAAATAATAAAAATATTTCCATTTCTCGCTGAATAAAGCGAAAGGAAATCTATTTTCTTTGCCCTGCGTTCTGGTCTTTTCTGATTGGCTAATTACGAGGTTAGTGCCAGACGGAAGCCATGAGGCCCTAGTGGGCGAGTCTAGGCAAAGCATAATTAGCCAATCAGAAAAGACCAGAACGCAGGGCAAAGAAAATAGATTTCCTTTATTGCTTTATAGCGAAAAATGGAAATATTTTTATTATTTTTCTTGATTTAAACTGTAAAGGAGAGCTCCCTGTGACCGTATTTAGAGAAAAAACGCATTCATGTTCATCAAGTCCTGCGTCATTTACTCAACTCTTGACTGTCTTGTGGCTTGTCATGCATTAATTTTGGCTAGTTTTGTGGCCAGAAAAATAATCAAAATTAATAACATGTAAATTTCAATGAACTGAACATTTTAAAATTTACTTTGCGTTTACCCCTATACGTTTTGCCGTTCAGAATTGGTGTATTCAGTTTAACAATCATGTGAATTCGGTTCTATGATGCATGGTCTCACGAAGCAACTTAATCGGAATAGGCTTATATCAAGTGGTCTCCGTTAGGCAATGGTTATGGAACCATACGCATCCTGGCGCACGCTTTTTTGCTTCCTAGTCCGCTAAGACTACTGTGAACCGCCCATCAGTGAGTAGAAGCTTCCATCTCCCATATAGGGTCCATGAGGCTTTCGCAAATACTGAAGGGTAAAAGGAGAGGCAGTAGGTATTTGCGAAGGATATTTATTCTGTACGGTAGAACAAGGTTGCGCGCACGCGCTAATTACATTACGTCATAGAGATAATTACACACAGGTATCCTGATCTATATTTACAACATCCTCCCGCCGGCAAAATAAGTTAATCATTCTTAAATATCTTCGTCCAGTGAAGTCACAATTTTTGCTTATTTGAATGTCGAGTTCATGAGTAAATACCCAGTATAAGCAAGTTAACAGGTTCCATATCGTTACTTTCACTTTCACTCAAGATAGAACCTGATAAAAGCCATCCAAGCTTGCTATTTATAGCGACTATCCCCGTATCCTCGAACTTAAGCATCTCTTCTGTTATGAGCTGGCCATAGTAGTCAAGTCCAATAAGCATATCGACTTTTAACGATCCATGCGATTCCACTTGACAAGGATCTGCGAGCTCCAGATCTGCTAATTCACGAGCTACCTTCATCCCGCAAATAAATTTTCCACTTATCGGGGGGCAGATAATTTCCGTTTCCAAAGTTTTGAGCTTTATGTTTTCATCTTTAGCAGACACGTTAGCAGTTACGACCCTGTACTCATGTCGGTCACTTCGTGCTGAACCAAAAGTAGAAACCTCGAGAACTTCCTTTGTCACTGGAGTCAAATTCAGTTCTTTCAAAAGTGCCTTCGCGATGAAGGTCCTTTGTGACCCAGTGTCAAACAAGATGCGTACCTCTTTAGCCATGTTCATATCCTTAACTGTCACGAAGGCTGACTGCATCAATGTTTTAGGCTTTCCCGCATGGGTTAAGCCTTGGTGTACTTTCACTGCACTTTCGGTTTGCACGTCGTCATTGTTACTTTTGGTTGGTTTTTTTCTTTTTCGTTTCTTCTGAAGACACCGCGTTTTCCACGTGCAGATTGAAATGTGATGCTTTTGGTTACACACGGCGCATCGCGTTTTTGAGAAGCATCTTTTTGCAGTATGATTCCCTCCAAAACAGTTGAAACACTTCCGACCATATATCAGGATGGCAGTTCTTGCCTCCACCATCGGTACTTTCTCGCAGTTTTCGGATTTGTGGTTTCCATGACAGTAGATGCAGTTCCTACTCTTCGGTTTCTCCTGATCCTGGTTATCCGATGCTTCCATTCCAGTAAGGAGTGCCTGTGCAGTAGGTATGCACATTTCATCTGACGATTCTGTCTCTTCCTCGTCTTGTCTTCCTGACATTTGACTCTTCTCGAGTGTCTCTATCTCTTGTTGCATGCCTTTTCGTAGTTCATTTAGCGAGCTATCTGCTAAATGATTTGCCCCTAGTATTAGGTGCCGTATTTCTTCAGGTAACTTCTTTAATAGCACTGGTATTAGCAAGCTATCGTAGGAGTCAGAAACTACTCCCAAAGACTCAAGGCCTCTAACATGACTTTCACATGTGTAATAAAAATTTCGCAAGCGTTTCACATCCTTAGAAGGGGCATTCAACTTGACTAGCGACTCCATATACGCATTAATCAAAACTTGGCTTTTCCCTAATCTTTCTTAAGCAGCTCAACTGCTCCATGGTAGTTCTCGTCAGTTAGTGGAAGTCCGGAGACAGCACGCGCTGCTTCTCCTTTTAGGTACCCTCTAAGCTAGTTCATTTTCTGGACACCGCTTATTTCGGTATCTCTGTCCACTGCTGCACTGAAACTATCCCAAAAAGTAAGCCATTCTAATGGATCGCCAGTGAACGACTTGACATTTATCTCAGATAATTTGACATGCACCCTTGGCGATTGAAACTCTTTTACTGTACTACTATGTGAATGGAACTGGCTCATCGGATTAGGTTGGAGCGCGGTGCTGCGTTTTCCTTCGAGGAACTTGCGTATTTCTAATTGGATGTCCATGATTGCATCACCAAATTCCAGTGCGTTTTCTACTTCCTCCGCGATCATTGCGTCTTCTAGCGTCATCCTAATGATTTTATCCATCTCGGTGATTTCGATGATACGCGTGAGCCGGTTTAGGGTCTCTTCCAGTTCCTTTAAGTTAGGATCCTCTGATGCCATGATCTCCTTTGCTTCTTTGACATCACGCGTGTAATGGCCTCTATACGCAGCCCGTACAGTTTTGTTTTTCTGCCTCTCCTTCTCCATCCTAGTTCGTTTTTAGGGCTCGAAGGACCATTTCGCAAATACTGAAGGGTAAAAAGAGAGGCAGTAGGTATTTGCGAAGGATATTTATTCTGTACGGTAGAACAAGGTTGCGCGCACGCGCTAATTACATTACGTCGTAGAGATAATTACACACAGGTGTGCTGATCTATATTTACAACAGAGGCAGCGTTTTTCCTGATCGATCTATTTTTAGAATACTGTGCCACTAGTACCTAACTCGTCACTTACCCGACATTCCACCAAATTCGGCACAGACGTACCAGGCATCATGATCTTTAGCAATTTGTTTTGCTAGAGATTGAGAGGAAAATAGCGTATTTTCACGCCAAAGTTCGAAGTTAATGAGCTGTCTTCGTCCCTGATATTCATACAGTCAATTCCCAAGGAACACATCGCGTGTGACACGTACTCCTAGCACAGGGAGCCCAAACTGGAGACCATAATTGCGTTTTTTCCCTATACTTTACGGCAGCTCTCCAAATAATAAGTCGTACTGTAAAATGTCTTTCTTCTCCGGTTCTAGTCGTCGCATTTTGTACCAAGTTTAGCATTATTTAAATAGACTTCGTATATGCAAGTCGAAAACCTATCGATCAATTTTACTCGATTTCTGTTGTATTGAAGTTCACGACATTTGCAAAGGCCAATCAGGACGCCTGCTCAATTGAAGTATTTTAAGACGCCAAAAAATGTTTCCAAAGAAATTAGGTGCTAGTGGCACTTTCATGTGAAAACCTCCCATTGTTCTGTTACTTACATTGTTATTTATTTATCTATTATGCTTCGTCTACAAAATATCTAGTATACCATTTAAACACGAGGTTCCGGTATAAAAGGAGCGAGCTCCCCACATTTATGACGTCAGTTGTAACTCAGCTGTCGTAGGGTCAACATCTCTGTGGCGTGAAATTCAAAATTTGTATTCAAAACGCGAGTTTTTGAAGAAATAAATATTAACTATTTGCTTTCTTAACTGTTACCTTTTTAGTTGTTGTACTCTTGTTGCTGCAGAATATTTTTATTATTATTCAGCCATGCCCTATCTCGATTCTGATTGGCTAAGAGTACACAGCGAAAGTATGTTGGCGCGCAGTTCGTGACGTCAAACTCCAGACATTAGGATTGATGCACTCTAATGACGTCATAACGCAAGCCAATAGGTTTGGCCGCCATCTTGGTTTTAATTTCGAAGGCGAAAGCCAATTTAGCCAATATTATAGTTGAATCTGCTATGCTTTTTTAAGAACGACCATTGCTCAGAATATCTAAACGAAAAGGAAAATACTAATGAACGTAAGCTTAAGTTGAAAACCCGTTTCACCTTGCAAGGCCTCGTCCTCGACTTGGTTTGGCTAAGTAAGAATTCCTGGTTGCTGAATAATAAAACAATTATTGAATTCGGTTTTCGCATGATAGTGAGAGTTGTCAACGCCTCGGGTTAGTGTTATCCGCCTCAGCTTCGCTTCGGCAGATAACACAAACCTCGGCGTTGACAAATCTCACCATCATGCTCAACGTCATCCAATAAGCGTTAATTATGTTTGCATTGCTGTGCAGGTTAGGGCCTGAGATATCACTAAAGTGCTCTGGCCCCAGGGTGAAGTCTCCGTGTTTTCGAACCAAGTTTGAAGTCGTATTTGAGTTCTTTCAATGGTAGTTCGCTTTGCCTCAGTGATTCTAGTCTTGCTCTGTTTCTTGCTGAAACTTTACCCTGGGGACCTCACTAGGATTCTCAGTTCTATCAATCAAAAACGTCAGTCCCAAAAGCGGAGATTGAATTTAGCGCCTTCTCATTGGCAGCAGGATTAGTTCCGGAACGAGATCGTGACAATCGTCTCCCGTTGAATACTGCCAACGAGAACAGCAAACAAAGAATTAACGTAGCATAAATTTATTCTAAAAATAGATAGTTCAGGAAAAAAGTACCTCAATTGTATAAGCCAGTTGGAGGCTCCTAGTTATGGGCTCTTGGAAACACTTATTCGCCATCTTAGACTGAGTGATTTCATTCATTCTTCGTCGTGCAGGTGTCCCTGATGGAGATTGTCGAGTGATGTTCTTCAATCCTATGGTGAACGGGACGGCATTAGCGGGTCACGTGATAGCTAACCTCTCGTCACGTGACTCATTTGACTGCCAGTTCCGTTGCCATAGCAACCTTTCATGCGCTTCGTACAATCTCGGTCCCAGGTCCCATACGGGAGCGTATGATTGTCAGTTGAACAATGCCGACCACCATCAGTACCCATGTGACCTTATCAATAAAACGCTGTATTCTTATCACGGGATCAGAAAGGTACGCAATGCAATAATTAGTAAAACTTAAACAACTCATTGAAAGTACTTTTATCCCGTTTTAAAATATTTATTTTATCTCCGTTGTAATGTCCTTGTATGCGTGGTTACCAAACCATAACAATGGTGGAGAGATCGATAACTCTACTAGCTCTAGGCTGCAAGTTATGCAAGTTCTCTACAAAATTTCACTGTTTTGTTGGTACATTCGCCGAAATTCCTATCAAATTAAAAGAGGATCTGCTCAGTGGCAGATCCAGGGAGTTCCAAGGCTTTTACGGAACCCTTCCTTGATCATCGATCTAATATCGAACAAAAACAATAACAATGGAGTGGCTGACACAGGCTCTTTAAATATAGCCCATATCAGTCTTTGAAAGAGTGAAGAAGAAACGGGACCCCCCTTAGTAAAATACTGTATCCGCCATATTCTTATGTCACTTCCTAATACGTTCAATGAATCCAAATACGATTCTGGCCGCGAGGTGTTGGAAAATGACAATTTTCGTCGCGGATTTTGTTTGATATGTTTTTTCCTTTTTGACACAACTGATTAAAGGTCAAATAGAAATGTCCCTCTGATTTCTTGTTTTGTGTTCCCAGAACGGTTGCGCCTCCAGTCCTTGCTTGAATCTGGCGACTTGCCAGGCAGGATTTGGGCCTGACGGGTCGGGATACCGATGTGTTTGTCCGCCTGGTATACTTGGAGAACGATGCGAAATCGGTAAGTCTGGCAATCGATTGTACAGTGATGTACATCAGCTTCATCAAAGTCACCCTCATCATCGTTATCCATCATCAATAGCTACAGAGCAGCAGTATCATTTTCATCGTCATTAGCATCATTTACATAATCATCATCATCATTTCAGTATCGCTTTCATTGTCGCATGCTGATGCATCATCAGCATAATCGCCATTATAATCATCAACGCAACCCGGCGGGGATACTCCCATATGAACAGGGTAAGAGTTTTGGGTCACAAACAGGGAAACATTTTCCGGATTTTTGAGTCTGGTCATATACAGGGTATCGATTTATCATTAGACTGCTTGCAGTCTCTTGATTGGCGAACGTCCGTAAATCGAGAGAAAGTCCTAATTCATGATAGAAACAGAGTTTCTCCCCAGTGGCGCTGCTTGTTACCTGACACCTGTAGACTCTCTCTTGAGTTGGAAATACGAGCACGCAAACAAACTACAATGTAGGTGTAGGAATTTCTTTCGGTTTGCGGACGTTCGCCAAAGAAGGGACCGCAAGGACTTTTCCGATATATTTGGTGCTTTTTGTCATGGACAGGGCAGGAAATCTAGCGGTTTTTCTGTCGTAAAGGGGATCACTTTTTGCAGAGATCCCTTCCTACCCCCCGCGGCATCATCACTACATCATAAACGTCATCATTTTCATTATTGACTAATGTTACATCATTATCCTCATCATAATTGCCATTAATATTATTATTATCTTTTTAGGGAGTCCCGATGCCAGATACGTTATACAACAACGACCACTTCTGGGTTGTATACAAGTCTGTGAAGAAGAGAACGCCACATGTCTGAGCAACCATCCTCACATGCTACAAAAGAACAGGTCTTAGCGGGTTTTAAAGCCAATAACGTGACATGCCAGAAAGAGGAGCGTCCTAGCGAGTCCTACCAACACCCTAGTGATCCCAGGTTTAATCACGGCTTTTGCAAGGGCTTTAGGAATATTTCAAAGATTGACTGCAGTAGGGTCGCAGGCGGGGAAACAACAAGGAGGCTTTGTCTTTGCAGTAAAGACGGTAAGTTCTGCCTTTTCTACACCGTGGCGTTATAACCTAATATATAGATTAAGGCAATGCCTAAAAGCGGAACTCCAATCATACACACCCTACTTCTTACTGTATGGTTTATTGTTATGTGACCGGTGGGTTTTTGTGCCGGTTCGTTTGGGATGACTCGAATTATAAAGGAGTTTACGGAAACAACATAACCAAACACAACCACACGACACGAGCGTTGGGACAGAACTGAATTTAATTTTCTCCACAACTCGAACACATGCACTCACATTCCAAATATGGAGACAATGACTATATACGGCACACACATGACAATACTAATTGACAGGACACAAAACAAGTAAAGGCACGCATTACACCGAAGGCAAACCCCTGCCAACTAACCATAATGCTCGTGAAGACTTGTATTAGCTAAGGAAGCTTCCCCTATACAATACAGTAAAGTCACTAACAAATTACTCTCGCACACAAACACTTTCTCACACTCGCACATAAAACGCTCTTAACACGCACATACTATCACTCGGCCTATCACTAAATAAATGAATTAAGTCACTAAATATTCTTGTATCATTTCGCAATGTCACAGTTATAACAAGTGTATCCATTTTGAGGAACCCAGCTTGCGATACCCAGTCTGGAAGTTCAGGGAATTTTGAAATGATCACCCTGGAACTTATGACCGTTTGATTGATTGCAATATTTTTCCATTTCGATATTACTCAGTCCTTTTTGCCCTGCTTGCATCTATAACCCTTTGCCTCCAGAATCCAGATCAATCTCTGTGATTATCAATGTTTATTATATGGCAAGGATAGAAAGCGCGTTCTGTGGCTAACAAGCGAAATCCACAACAAAGAATACTTAGCACCGTATTTGTCTCGTACTAAATCTAAATTGTGACAAAAGGAAAATCAAGGCTAGAATATCAGAAATGACCTGTTTACATAAGACAAAGCAGAGCTAAAAAGTTACTCAATTGGTGTTTAGCTGGAGAAAATGAAACATCGAGGGAGCCAAAAGCAAAACGGCAGCAAAACGTAAAAGTTACATGTAAAGTCAGAATGTATCAGGAATGCAAGACACTTGGAAGCTAAAAATATAAAAAACATAGGAAGCGAGTTCAAACTTTGTGCTTACCGATAGTCGTTTCTCTCCTTTTCCTCCGAAAGTCTCCGTCGTGTTGAGTTGAATTCATTCTTATCAATCCTGTTCAATCCAGTTCTGGCTCCCTGTACGTACGGATCTCATATGAGTTTTCGAAGAACACGTTTTGAAGCTTCTACGAAACTGTCGTTTTTCTTGAAAACGTAAGCTTAAAAAAATATTTTGAGCTGAGAACGCCGAAGACTTGCTTTGCCGTTTGAATCGTTTGCAACTCCCTCAAAGTTTCAGTTCTCCAAAATGACTAAACAACATTATAAAATATAGGCGAAAGAATTGAATCCGAATCATTAGAGGTTTCTTTTGAGCAAACATGCTCGTCTGAACTCGAGCGAGCCGACACGGGCGCGTGTTTTGTGAGTTATGTCGGCGGGAAAATGAGGTAGCGACTTCCGGTTCGTGTCCAAACCAAACACCGCGGCGCTGTGATGGATGTGTAGGACGAAACGCGCGCTCAGTGATCCAAGACGGACTGTGATTGGCTGTGTACACGGGTCGACACTAACGCAAGTGCGCAGCGTAAATAAGAGCCTGCGATGTTTTCGTAAACCGCTGAACGTTCCGTTTTGGCTTGGATAGGTTGCTTTCTCGTGTGACGTTGAATGATACGTATGGGGCTCTACTATTACTTACTGGTCATCAGACAACTGTCGCTTGATGTTGTATGACTAAGCGGCTCTAAACCTCAGCACCCTTACCCATGCCCTTACTGTCCCGGGCCTCTTCACGTGATACTGGAAAGAGTTTCATTCCAGAATCAGTTTCATTCTGGAATGAAGTTCGTATACTTAGTTCACAAGGCCTGATCAATGAGCTCCAGATTTTAATGGCGCTAAATAAGAAAACAAGTATGGCGCCAGTGAGTGTGCGCATTCACGCATGCGCCACTCGCTCCAGACTTCACGGTTTGTTATTTTCGTCCGAGAACGAATTTCGATCTCAGTTCACATGATTCCAGAATGAAACTTCATACCGGAACGAAATTCTCACTCCGATTGAAAACCGGAGTGAGCTCATTCTGGAATGGTCTGCACGGGAGCACAATTTCGTTCCGGTACAGTAAAATCCCGCATAAAAGAACAGGTGTTTTGGGGATTCAGGCTGATTTTGTTCTTATACATTGGGTGTTTTCTGCAAAATCAGCCTGAAAATGTTCTTAAGTGATTGGCAGAAGGTAACAGTCATTTGGTAACAACAATTAGTCAAGTCCAAAACCAATTGCTTAATGCACCCGGAAATCCCCATACAGTACCTGTTGTAGAACTCTGTGTGCAATGGTCTAGTATTGCATCTACTCTACCACAGTAGGTTACTGTACTCGAAGCTAACTGGCAGCCATTTTTTTATACAAGAACAATTTTCATTTTTCAGGCTGCATGTGTTCTTGTGTATAAGGTACCTTTTTGACCAAATTACAGCCTGAGTGTTCTTAATCCACTTGTTCTTTTATGCGGGTTTTTACTGTATCATGTGAACAGATATATAGAAAATATATAGATTTATTACGGGGATGGAATAAACTCATTCCAGAATGAAAGTCATTCCGGAATCCTGTGAAGAGGCCCTTAGTTCAGTTGGTGGAGCACCAGTCTGACGTGCGGGAGGTCGTTGGTTTGGAACCTTGGCTGGACCACCACTATCTTTTCTAAATAATTGAGGAGAAGGTGCTGCCTTTGCTCTAACATCAGTAAATGGTTAGACCTTCCCTTTTTCTCGCATAAGGACATGCAACCGTAGGTCCCGTCTCTCACATACATTACATCAATTATGCACCAGTAAGTTGCAACCACCACCCACAACCTCGGGGAAGGGTGGGGACATGGATATTTAGCTGAGTCATACTAGAGTCAGGGTCTGTTAGGGTCAAAAACCTTCGGATCGTGCACTTTTGCGTACAGGCACCAAACTTGGCACAAATGTTCCTTGGGTGATACCAAACAGTTTTAGAGGGGGGTGCCACAACTGTTCGCCGTAGGGGGGGGGGGGGGAGAGGAGGGGCATTTTGTCCAAATTAGACATAAGGGATCTTTTGGGGGATGCAAAGACCCGTACAGGCACCAAACTTGTCACAAATGTTCCTTGGATGATATCAAACAGTTTAAGAGGGGGGTTCCACAAATGTTCGCCCTAGGGGAGGGGAGGGGCATTTTGTCCAAATTAGACATGAGGGATCTTTTTGGGGCTGCAAAGACCGTACAGGCACCAAACTTGGCATAAATGTTCCTTGGGTGATAGCAAACAGTTTTAGAGGGGGTTGCCACAAATGATCGCCATAGGGGGGAGAGGAGGGGCATTTTGTCCAAATTAGACATGAGGGATCTTGGGGGCTGCAAAGACCGTTTAGGCACTAAACATGGCACAAAAGTTCCTTGGGTGATACCAAGAGGTGATACCAAACAGTTTTATAGGGGGGTGCCACAAATGTTCGCCCTAGGGGGGAGGAGAGGGGCATTTAGTTTGTCCAAATTAGACATGAGGGATCTTTTGGGGGCTGCAAAGACCATTCAGGCACCAAACATGGCACAAAAGTTCCTTGGGTGATACCAAGAGGTGATACCAAACAGTTTTATAGGGGGGGGGGAGGTGTTTGAGGTACTGAAGTGCGGTTGCAAAGGCAAATGCACCAGCGGGCGCTGCAGGTGTGACAAGTCCAACCTCCCATACACAGAACTGTGCACCTGTTCAGTCTCAAGGCAATTTATGTACTAAGTCTGGTGCCTTTGGACTCAACCCCTCTTAATGGAAATTTTGCCCCTCTCCCTCTTTGCCAAACTTTTTGTGTCGGAACTTGTTTGGGTTTCAGGCCAATAAGGATTTGTAGTAAAAGACCCTATGGCTAATTTGGGCGAAATTCCCATTCCCCTCCCCCTCTAGGGCGAACATTTGTGGCGCTCCCTCTGAATCAGTTTGGTATCACCAAAGAAAGGCATGTGTGCCAAGTTTGGTGCTGTACGGTCTTGCAGCTCCAAAGGCCCCAATGCTAATTCGGAAAAAATGCCCCTCCCAATCCCCCTTGGGCGGACATTTGTGACAACCCCCTTCAATTTGTTTAGTAACACCCAAGTAACATTTTGCTACTTGTGGTGCCTGTATGGTCTATGAAGCTCAACAAGACCCCCATGCTAATTCGGACAAAATTGCCCCACCCCACCCTCATTGGGCGAACATTTGTGATATCCCCCTCTTAATCTGATTGGTGTCACCCAAGGAACATTTGTGCCAAGTGTGATGCCTGTACGGTCTTCGCGGCTCCCAAAACACCCCCATGCCTAATTCGGACAAAAATTACCCCTCCCTACCCCCCTAGCGCAAACGTATGTGGCATCTCTTCTAAATGATATTCGGTATCTCCCAAGGAACATTTGTGCCAAGTTTGGTGCTTGTACGGTCTTTGCTGCCCCAAAAAGATCCCTCATTTTTAATTTGGACAAAATGCCCCCTCCCCTCCCTCCTAGGGCGAACATTTGTGGCACCCCCCTCTAAATCTGTTTGGTATCACCCAAGGAACACTTGTGCCAAGTTTGGTGCCTGTACGCAAAAGTGCACGATAAAATCGCTAACAGACCCTACTATGAGCAGGGTCCTGAAGGGGGGGTCCCAATCCCGTTTCCCGGCCGCTTTTTTCGCAAAATCCCGTTCCCAGTAGGTAAAATCCCGTTCCCGGTAGGACCAGTCGGTAAAATCCCGGCGCACGAAAACTGTGATGTTAAAATTGAGATTCTTGCTTTTATCGGTACTATCCCTTGGTCCTGTTTTTATTGTTCATGCACGCCGCATATGACGAAATTGTTATTATTGCAACCAAATGACGAATTGCTATGCTTGAAATGTCGATTTCTTTCCAACATAGTGATTGTCCGCCAGGCCTATCACTAATATATAGATTTAGCCACTGGCTAAAAGCGGAGCTCCCGGTTATAAAATTTTCTGTGCGAATGAAAGGGATTCCCATGTGTACATGGTTTATACAATAGGCTTTTTAAGAAAACATGTCTCTTATGTATACAACAGTGTTTTCTTCGGTATGTTGCTGCATTGACACAATACAAATACGGGACGAAAATAAGCATCCTGTCAAGTGAGATGACCTCCTTCCGAAAAATTAAGGTATTAATTCCTCCAAATGGAATGATTCAAAAGTGCAATAAAGACAATATTTTTTCAAGCATAGATTGCGTCGTCGATGACGTCATATCACCTGACCACTTCATTTCGCTCATCTGGTATCGAGATAGCGTTGTCGTTTTCTGTGAATACGCGCGGGCTACCTGTGTTTTGCCCCAGGCCCTTTGGCGGAGACAAAAACAACATGGCGGCCATGAGTACGATGTTTCTCGAATACCTGCAAGTTTTGGTGGATTTCTCTGCTTTTTTCGCTAAAATATGAGGAAAAGTACTTACAGACCTTCCAAATAAGGTAAGGGGGAATTCCTAATAAGGAAAGCGGCAAGTCGACAAGGTTAGGCTGCAACGTCTTGATATGTAGAGTTTTCCCTTCACGGGATATTCATTTTTCAAGCATAGATGACGTCATCGATGACGTCATATCACGTGACCACTTTATTTCGCTCACCTGGTGATCTAGACTACACTACAAAAGTTTGGTTGTTTTAGAGTCTTCCCTTCACGAGATTTTAATTTTTCTAGCATAGATGACATCATCGATGACGTCACATCACGTGAGCACTTCATTTCGTTCATCTGATGATCTGGACTACACTACCAAAGTTTGGTTGTTTTAGAGCCTTCCCTCCACGAGATATTAATTTTTCAAGCATAGATGACGTCATCGATGACGTCACATCACGTGACCACTTCATTTTGCTCATCTGGTGACCTAGACCACACTACCCAAGTTTGGTTGTTTTAGAGTCTTCTCTTCACGAGATATTCATTTTTCAAGCATAGATGACGTCATCGATGACGTTACATCACGTGACCATTTCATTTTGCTCATCTGGTGACCAAGACCACACTACCCAAGTTTGGTTGTTTTAGAGTCTTGTCTTCACGAGATATTCATTTTTCAAGCATAGATGACGTCATCGATGACGTCACATCACGTGACCATTTCATTTCGCTCATCTGGTGACCAAGACCACACTACCCAAGTTTGGTTGTTTTAGAGTCTTCTCTTCACGAGATATTCATTTTTCAAGCATAGATGACGTCATCGATGACGTCACATCACGTGACCACTTCATTTCGCTCACCTGGTGACCTAGACCACACTACCCAAGTTTGGTTGTTTTAGAGTCTTCTCTTCACGAGATATTCATTTTGCAAGCATAGATGACGTCATCGATGACGTCACACCACGTGACCGTGCTACAGCACCCCCCTTGTGGCATAGACAAAATATCCCAAGTATGGCTGTCTTAGCATGTTCCCTTGAGGAGATATAATTTTTTCTTTGCATACCACAGGGTTCCCATGTGTACACGGACGGCGGACGGACGGACGGCGGACGCTATAGGTTTAATACCAGAAAAATAAAGAAAAAATCATATCTCCCGAAGGGAAGCTTCTCTAGAAGCCAAACTTGGACAAACTTTCAAAGACCATAAGAGGAACTCTACACCAAAGTCACGTTCCCTCACGCCATCAATGACGTCATCAAAATCATCCATAATGCCCGTGACGTTCAAAAATCAACTCGATGGTATACGTTTTTCCCTTAGGTATGGTGCTCCGCTTGCGCGGGCCTTCGGCCCGCGCTGGAGCTCCGCTATAAAGGCTTTTCGTGATCCCCTATTTGAACATGGGATATATTTACAGGAATTTCTCTTCTGTTGCGCGTGAAGCGCGCCCTGTTTTAATTGATAAACGAATTTCATCAAGCCTCAGAAAAAAGGTAGATGAACATTGCATTTTTTTGTGTATAGCAAATAAAGCCTGTAGTTTGTATTCTTCGTGCACGACGCAAATGACGACATCGTCATATTTGCGGCCCAACTGATTAATATGTTTGTTACGGCGATCTCACGCTTACGGGCTTCTTTCGAACATAGTAATTGCCTGCCAGGCCTATCACTGGAGGGCTTTTCGCGGGGAGTTTGTTTTTCCTCGCTAAGATACAAATGTTCTTGTAACGGGCATTCCATTTTAAACGGCACGAGCATATTGTCTTTGTTTGCGGGAGATCTCAAACGCAATATTACATGTTTCTTCCTTATGCGAAATGTTTAACGTATTGAATAAAGAGAACTACAAAAATAATTTGTTTGTGATCCCCCCTTCCAGGGCTTCAGGTTTCGAGAGTTCCCCCTTTCGCCCACCCCAAAATGAAATGATCCTCTGCCCGTATGATATCTCGTCCTCAATTTTGATACAAAAGATATATCATACGATTCTATTAAAAAAGTGGTTCCGCCGTTTTGAAAATGCCTATGCCAAGTTATCAAACGTTGACCAAAACCTCGCAGATTCCGAGGGACCAAAAAAAAAACGAGGGCCTTAATTTAGAAGGGGGAGAAGTGAAATTCTATTTTCAGATAGTCTGCTGTTAGGATAAACAGTCTTAAAATGCGAAAAATGGTGTAAATTGACCACTTTTTATTAGGGTACACAGGATATACAAAAAGGGATTTGAAAAATCTCGTTCCCGTTGAAACTTCTCGATTCCCATTCCCGGTAGACAAATCCCGTTCCCGGTAACCCAAATCCCGTTTTCCCGGCCTAAAAAAAGGCGAATCCCGGCTCCCGTTTTACCCCTTCAGGACCCTGTATGAGGCAAAACGTGATGGAAAATTCCCCACCCTGTGGGGCAAGAGGGAGCTATCACATCGGGTATTTCCATGGGTCTTCACGCCAAATGTCGGCACCATGCCATAAGGATAAGAATGAGTATACGAATAGGAATAAGTGATTAATAACATAATTTCATTTTTTTTTTTTAGAACACTTTTTCAAGCCCTTGGGAATGCAAAATGGAAAGATAAATAATTCTCAAATCACAGCCTCGTCTCAATTCAGTGTCTACCACTTGCCTTTCGGTGCGCGGCTTCACAACAGAGTCTTGCTGCCATGGGCTGTCGCGTTTTGGGACGCAAAACCCGGTGCATGGCTACAGATTGATTTGATTGACATTACCATGGTAACGAAAGTGGCAACCCAAGGTCGATGGGGCTTTGATCAATGGGTTTCGTTATATAATATTGCTTACAGTCTAGATGGCGGGACATGGGATCTCTATAGGGACAATTGCACAACGAAGGTTCGTATTTCGTTCTTCTAACTTTCCTTGATAACTTAATTAAGAGAATTTGCGTTATTGCGCGCCACCGCGCATATTTTTAGATTTTAAATTATCTAGATAAATTCATAACATGAAAGTGAATTCAGCACAATTCAGAAGCGAAGGCGAAACGATCATTGAGTTGTGATAATCATGCTCTTTTGTATCCAATCTCTCATGACAAGACCTTTTGGTTTCATCATGTTCATACATCTGATCTCATGTCATGTGTTCCATTCTTTTCATCTTCAGGAATTTAAAGGAAACTTCGATCGAGACACGGAAGTAAGTCATCTTCTTGCTCCACCGATTCAAACTCGCTACATCAGGTTCGTCGTGCAGGACTTCTTCCAGTGGATCTCTATGAGAACGGAAGTGTACGGATATGTCGTTAAGTAATCTGACAATTTTATCTTCATCATCATAATTATTACTCCAAAAAAAGGGCCCTTTTTCTGTGAAGGCTTTTAACACGGTCGCGAAGCTTCTTTACTTCGGAATTACTTATTCATTGGAAGATTAGATGAATCGCAATGGTTTTTTTTAGTCCAATTGGCCGTTAGCGATATTTTCGCACAATGACATTTAAACTAGTTCCTGTTTTGATGATTTGACACAATCCTGTTTATCAGAGCTATGATGCTCACTAAACCTACTAAACCAATGAGCAGCCCTGTGTAGCTGTTTTGAACTGAAGATCGTTACTAAAAGTTCAATTATCAGCACCCTAATAAGACTGGAAGGGTTGGAATTCCTGTCATTCGTAACTCCGTGAGTACGCAGTTGCGATTTCACAAGAATTCTGTTATCAAAGCTTATTGCTCTGATAATTGTGCGGCCGCTTGCCATGTTTTGACCATCATGTTGCGCGTTGTTAGAAGCTTGATTGGCTACCCTGTTAGACAGCGTATACTATAAATCTCTAAAACAAGTATCAATCAACTACGCTCTTAAGCCTAGTTTCCATATAGTCCTATCTGTCGTATCTATCGTATCAGTCAACCGTTAAACAAAAGAATAATTCCAATTTCCATTGTTTCACAGTCGACTGATGCGACAGATGCGACAGATAGACTATTTTGGAACCAGGCCTGTGCATGCATGATTGCCATCTGAAAACGTATCGAACGCATTGCCTTTAGATGTAAGGCAGTCATCATTTCTGGAAATTTGTAAACAATATTGTAAAATTCATTACTTATTCATGAGAGAACTAGCCTATGAGAGCGCTGCATTGGAGTCACGTGGATTTACTTTTAACCCCCATACAAAACGCTCATGTTGTAAACATTACATATAAAAGTGAAACGTTTTTTTTAACTTGTCTTAGCTTTTTTTTTTGTGGCTTTTAGTTGAGCCCTGTTATTAAACTAGTTTGTAAATATTAGTCTGTAAATATTTAAAGCATATTTGGACTCAAGACCTTAAGAGCGCTCGTCTGTAAATATCGACCAACTCGCGAAATTCAAAAATTTGCGAAATAGCTCAAACTTCATCTATCTCTACCTCCAGTGGATCTTTAACTTCTGTGGGAATTTTAGTTCGATCAGATAAATTTTTGGGAGAACAGGGGCCGTTTTGAATCACTCGGCTGACTGCCGATTTTGAGGCCCGGTTTTGCCTTTTCTACCATACCTCAAAAGTCAACAAAATTCTAACGCTCGCGCTTAACAATCAAAAGATAACTACATTAAATCAAAAGAATAGACAATGCTTGCCATTCTGAGAGGAATTTGACATCAATAGGGTAAATACTGAATATTTTACGGATTTTTTAATTATTTTTAATTTGTTCACCTTGGTTTCGGGGCTGAATTTCGAGGGCTTATTTCTCCAATGTAACCCGGAAATCAGTTGATTTGAAATTGCCATTCCCTAGAGCAATGCTTAAGGTCCGTATTTGTTAAATAATATTTTTGGGCCAGGCAAAATGAAAAGTTCTAGGGCACCTACGAGTGAGCCCATTTGGAGACTAATTACTGACATCTTCCAGACATCTCTCGATCACGAACTACTCGCTTTGTAATAAATCAGACCCTAATCCTGAGCCAAAAACATAAACAAATGAATGCAAGGACATTTTTATTACGCTTTATCTTACTTACAGTTCAGAAGTTTCCATGAGCGTGAGTTTACAGCTGAAAATTGGTCTTAGCATGGCCCTCGAACGACTCCATTGACAGCGGGATGACAGGGAAAACATTGGAACCTTTCCTCAAGCAGGCTAAAATGTTCGGGTTTCTTGGTTAATTCTCCGATCTGGTGATCCTCCTTCAGTTTATAAAGTTCTTGACAGGAAATAAGATCTACTTTGCCTTATTTCGAGGCGAAGAAACCGAAACGTGAGCCATTCCTACCAAACAAGTCGGCGACGCAATTTTCCCTTTCGTAAACGGTCGTTGCCTTATCGATGGCACTCGTTGTCTCAGTTAAGGTAAAAGGAAAAAAATCTTACATTAATTCTACCCTGTTTAGAACCCTAACCCTAACCGGTAACTTTATTACTAACCCAAACCCTAACCAGTGCGCTACGAGTGAATTCGCTGGGTTGGAGGTGCTTTTTAATTTGATTTGCACCATCTTTCATTAGCATCTATAGAACGAAGCTATATGAATGATACTGACTTACTGTCCCAAGGGATCAGAAATGGCAACGACCTTTCTGAAAAGGCATCGACCGTTCAGAGAAATGGCAACGACCGTTCTAAAAGGCATCGACCGTTTACGAAAGGGAAACTAGCGTCGGCGACAACAAGGGCCAGTAAAAGTGGAGTACGTGACATAAAAAAACACCTCCAGGATCGCCAACCAGAGAACGTGTTGAAAAAGGCGTGGCAAAGAACGGTGGCAAAAATAAGGGGGTCAACTCTGTGGTCAACTAGAGCTGGTCAGTTTCTATATGCAAACTAGCAAAGTGTAGTGATAGAGGTTTGCCGCTCTGACAGATCCAATATCGTAGTAGTGCGCGCCAAGAGAAAACTCAGGTCTCTTGCTATCCTTAAGTGATAACTGCACGACACGGATGATGGCTATACCGACCTTTCTACCAAAGAACTTTTCAACGCATACAGCTGTGTTTATCAAGTGATGTAACTTAGTAAAAAGTCATGTCAAAGAGTGTAGACGAGAAAATTATCAAAGTGTTTCCCTCGTGTGCATCGATAATAGGTCATAATAGCGCAGGGGATTTCTTTTTTGTGAACATAAAAACGAAACCATCGATAATAAACGAAAACCGGGTCACACTCCGGTCATCTGGTAGCATGTGCGCTGCTCGGTCATCGTGCGCTTATTTTGCACGGGCTGCGAACCGCAAGAATTTTACCATACTTGCGTTGTATCGGGTTATCACAAAAAACACTGAGGGCTCATACATCAGTAGAGTATGAATACGCATTTCAAAATTATATTGCCGCTTTTATGACTGCAATATTTGCCTCGAAAAAGGCGATTTAAAACGAGCCTAAATGAAAAACAGAAGACCATACGTGTGGGTTTCCTGTGGTTATCGTATGTCACGCGCGCTGTGCTCACACGCTTTGTTGTCGTCCGACTTGATGGTATAAGGACTGAGTTTGCTGGCTTTAGGGGTGGACCATTAGAAATTGGGGGAGGGGGGAGGGGGGGTGGCAATTTTTTTGCGCATGAATTTTTTTTTCGGGGATGAGGTAGTGCAAGAATTTTTTTTTGAATTTGTATCATGTTTTTTACTAGCTTGGATCCCTGCAAGATTTTTATTTTGGAAGGATTGGCCTTGCTCGAATTTTTTTTTGGGAATTAACAACCCCCCCCCCCCTCCCCCAATTTCTAATGGTCCACCCCTTATTTGGCTCCATCGCCTCGAAATATGAACAAAATCGATATTACGTCCTTTCAAGAACTTTATGAACTGAAGGAGGATCACCGGATTCGGGAATAAGCCAGGAAAACCTCTTGAACAAGGTTCGATTTCGGGTCAATTGTTTTCCCTGTCATCCCGCTGTCAACGGAGTCGTTCGATAGCCATGCTAAGACCAATTTTCAGCTGCAAACTCACGCTCGTGTAAACTTCTGAACTGTAAGTAAGATCAAGCGTAATAAACATGTTCTTGCATTCATTTGTTTATGTTTCTGGGTCAAGATTAAGGTTTAGGTTTATTACAAAGCCAGTAGTACGTGATCGAGATGTGTCTGGAAGATGTCTCCAAATGGGCTCACTCGTAGGCGTGCTAAAACTTTTCATTTTGCCTGGCCCAAAAATATTATTTGACAAATACGGACCTTAAGCATTGCTCTAGGGAATGGCAATTCCAAATCAACTGATTTCCGGGTTACATTGGAGAAATAAGCCCTCGAAATTCAGCCCCGAAACCAAGGTGAACAAATTAAAAATAATTAAAAAATCCGTAAAATATTCAGTATTTACCCTATTGACTCTCAGAATGGCAAGCATTGTCTATTCTTTTGATTTAATGTAGTTATCTTTTGATTGTTAAGCGCGAGCGTTAGAATTTTGTTGACTTTTGAGGTATGGTAGAAAAGGCAAAACCGGGCCTCAAAATCGGCAGTCAGCCGGGTAATTCAACTCGGCCCCCGTTCTCCTAAAATATTTATCTGATCGAAATAAAATTCCGACAGAAGTTAAAGATCCACTATAGGTAGAGATAGACGAAGTTTGAGCGATTTTGCAAATTTTTGAATTTCGCGAGTTGGTCGATATTTACAGACAAGCCCTCTTAAGGACTATATGAGGTATTACATATTATTATTAGTTAGCTTTAGTTTATTTGAAACATATAACTATAGAAGCCATTGCATGCTCCTGAATGGCCTTGCATGTCCCACATACTAATTAGCCTGTTATAAAATAAAGTATAAAACAGCCATATTTTACGTGATAGTTAACAATGTAGGTCCTTACATGCTTGTATGTGGCCATTTTGCTCACCATTAATTCATCAGAAGTATTGATAAAAGGCACTTCATTTAACTGTTATATTTGTCATTGATGGACTAAATCAATAAAAACATGAAATTAAATTTATAGTCAGTTAACTATTCGGTGCTAGTTCTTTCTAATCTTCATCACTTTCACATTGTGAACCAAAACTGCTAGGAGAAATAAATAACCAATTCTTCAGTAATCTACAAGGAGTTACCTTTCCCATTTATGAGGCAAAAGGAATGTTATTTAAACTTGTTGGGGGTCCTATAAAAGCTATTCTGCAGGAGACTGAAAATCCTCGACTTCTCAAATGAAGATCAGGGTGCTATACCCTTCCTACAGAGATCCGTCCTCGCGATGTCGCCAATAACTGTCAACGCAATGCGTACCTAATACCTGTTGAAGGATTCGAAAACATGCAAAGCTGAGTGTCCAGATGAAATCATCCGAGAATTCTAAAAGAGTCAGCTTTTCAAATAGCACCGGTGCTACAAATCATCTTCCAAAAATCCATCAACACTGGCGAACTCCCGGAAGACGGGCGTGCTGCGAATATCCGCCCGATTTATAGGAAGGAAGAGGATCGATCAGACCCTACAAATTACCGCCCCGTCTTCCTCGCCTGGTGTCACCTGCAAGGTCTTTGAACTCACTGTGTGCTCTAGGATGATGAGACACGTCGACTCAAACGGAATCATCACGGATAGACAACACACTTTTCCTAGAGGCCTCAGCTGCACAACACAGCTTTGTACAGTCATCCATGACTGGTGTAAGGCCATAGACGATTGTGTAAGGCCATAGACCGATGTGTTCACATTGGACTCTGCAAAGGCCTTCGACAGGGTCCCCCATGATCCCCCTGAGGTGGCTCCCGAGTATTTATTGCAGAAATAGACCTCAACTTCTAGCGTATGTTTGACCCCGAAAATATCTTCCGATGTCCATAATTGTTCTCACAGAGCTTAAGCAACCTCTGCACTACCAAATGGTGTAGTTCATTTGATATATTAAGCTCGTCTGTTTGGGATATTTTAAATTTTCCAATGGAGGTATTTTTAGAATAATTGATATAACTTGAAAATTCGACCGTGAATGATCTTATTACCAGCTAGAATCGCATCCATAGTAACAAGGGTTTACCCAAAGAAATGCCCAGGTCAGCTTTTCCCATGCGATTAAAGTTGTAAACGATGTAATAATTTTACCTCAAAATGTCTTATTCCACTTCTGTTTAGTGTGCCGAGCGCGGATATCAGAAAAGTAGCTGTCCGGTGTGTTAAATGTATTAAGATACCTAAGATACCTATTAAGATACCTAAGTGTTATGATATCTGAAGATCTATGTTATGATATCTGAAGATCTATGCTGGAACCGTCTTGCGGCCGAGATGACTAAATGGGTGCGATGGAAAAGTTAAAGAGGCTGCTTACTTCGGCCTTAGCCTGCTTGCAGGCGGTATCGCGGAAAACCCGGTCTGTTCGATGAGCGGGCGCCATCTTCGAATTTTTGCGCTCGCCCCCGGGACCGCGCGCCTCAAAATTCCAAGATGGCGCCCGATCATCGAACAGACCGGGATTTCGCGATAAAAACACCCAGTACCACCTGCAAGCAGGCTAACTTCGGCCTCGTTAGGCCCATTCTAGAGTACGCGAATCAGGCCTGGAATTTCCACATTGCCAACCTAGTGAACGAACTGGAAAAGGTGCAAAGGCGTGCCGCGCGGTTTGTGTCAGGAAATTATCGGGATTACACTCAAGGGAGCATGACAAAAAAAAATAAACAACCTAGGTTGACAAACTCTAGAAAAGAGGCGCCAAATAGATAGACAGTTATACCGTACACGGCCCTAGCTAAACGAAGGCGATTTACTAGGCGTATGCATACCTCCCATTTCATTCCTTTATATACCGTTCCCGGGAAACGTTGTCACCCAAAAAGCCTATAAGCTTGAAGCGCAAAGGATGATGGGGGCATTTAAACTGCTACTGTTTGATCTGAATTCAGACAGTTATCGCAACCACAGGTGAAATGATTAAATTTCAGCACATTTCCAAGCATGTTTGTTTCTAATATTTTACAGAAATTCAAATAAATCTTTACCCATACTCCCCAGCGCACCAAGCTTATAGGCTTTTTGGGTGACAACGTATCCCGGAAAGGGTATATACACGTACAAACATAGAGTGGTACCTGTTAGGTGGCCACGCTCTATTAAGCGACCACTTTTCAAAGTCCCAAATGAATGTATTGTCACTGAAGTACTGTATTTACATACCTCCATTCAGCGGCCAGCCTATATTAAGCGGTCACTTGGCTCGGTCCCGAGGGTGGCCGATTAACAGAGGTACCACTGTATTCAAATTCAGCTTTGATCTCCTCACAACTTTAGACTGGAACTCATTCTCTCGAATTTCTGCCAATATTGCTTCTTAGCTATCGACGGGGACAACCAGTTCCGTCAACAGTAAATTACAATGTAATTACCGCTGACCGCCTGCGATGCACACATATCTTAACGAGTTAGCATCCACATAAGGGGTAACGATGGGTAAATCCGAGACTTGCCGAGACGCCGAGACTGGCAGTTTAAAATCCGAGCCCGAGACGGAGAGAAAAATTTCAGCTCATATATTTACTGTATTAGAAGTTTGAGAGTAAAAATCCGAGATTCCGAGACGCACGTTAAAAAATCCGAGATTCCGAGACTCCCTAAAATTTGGCAAGACTCTTGATATTTTAGGGACCCATCGCTACCCCTCACATAAAAAAGTGATGTGAAGTATTGAAATATGAATGTATAATTGCCGATTCAAGCGTGAAAGTGGGAGGTCTTATCCCTTTTATACTGGAACCTCGTGTTTAATTCAACAGGGTCCTGAAAGGGGGGTCCCAATCCCGTTTCCCGGCCGCTTTTTTCGCAAAATCCCGTTCCCAGTAGGTGAAATCCCGTTCCCGGTAGGAGCAGTCGGTAAAATCCCGGCGCACGAAAACTGTGATGTTAAAATTGAGATTCTTGCTTTTATCGGTACTATCTCTTGGTCCTGTAGGTTTTATTGTTCATGCACGCCGCAAATGACGAAATTGTTATTATTGCAACCAAATGACAAATTGCTATGCTTGTAATGTCGATTTCTTTCCAACATAGTGATTGTCCGCCAGGCCTATCACTAGAAAGGCTTTTCGTGATCCCCTATTTGAACATGGGATATATTTTATAGGAATTTCTCTTCTGTTGCGCGTGAAGCGCGCCCTGTTTTAATTGAAACGAATTTCAGCAAGCCTCAGAAAAAAGGTAGATGAACATTGCATGTTTTGTGTATAGCAAATAAAGCCTGTACTTTGTATTCTTCGTGCACGACGCAAATGACGAAATCGTCATATTTGCGGCCCAACGTTCGTAACGTCGATCTCACGCTTACGGGCTTCTTTCGAACATAGTAATTGCCTGCCAGGCCTATCACTGGAGGGCTCTTCGCGAGGAGTTTGTTTTTCCTCGCTAAGATACAAATGTTCTTGTAACGGGCATTCCATTTAAACGGCACGAGCATATTGTCTTTGTTTGTGGGAGATCTCAAACGCAATATTACATGTTTCTTCCTTATGCGAAATGTTTAACGTATTGAAAGAAGAGAACTACGAAAATGCAAATGATATAGAAATTGCTGGAATAATTCCGTAGAAAATTTCTTGTGATCCCCCCTTCCAGGGCTTGTTTCGAGATTTCCCCCCTTTCGCCCACCCCAAAATTAAATGATCCTCTGCCCGTATGATATCTCGTCCTCAAATTTGATACAAAAGTTATATCATAAGATTCTATTCAAAAAGTGATTCCGCCGTTTTGAAAATGCCTATGCCAAGTTATCAAACCGTTGACCAAAACCTCGCAGATTCCGAGGGACCAAAGAAAGCAAAACGAGGGGCGAGAAGTAAAATTCTATTTTCAGGTAGCCTGCTGTTAGGATAACAGTCTTAAAATGCGAAAAATGGTATAAATTGACGACTTTTTATTAGGATACACAGGATATACAAGGAGAGATTTGAAAAATCTCGTTCCCGTTGAAGCATCTTGATTCCCATTCCCGGTAGACAAATCCCGTTCCCGGTAACCCAAATCCCGTTTTCCCGGCCTAAAAAAAGGCGAATCCCGGCTCCCGTTTTACCCCTTCAGGACCCTGATTCAACTACTCATGTGAATGGTTAGAATACATTCTAAAATGGGCTCAACCCAAATTCGGAAATCCCCTTCGTGTGCGACAAACGTATTGATGCTTCCTTAGGTTAAAGATGAATAAAAACTTTCGACAGCAACATAGTGGTCCGGTCAATTTAGCTTTTAACCTGGAAAAAATTGCAACATTGGATTTTTATACAGCAAATTCTCAGGAACATATGTGAGAAAGAAATTTTGTGAGAATTCGTTCGGAGGAAATTGGTTAAATTTGGGGTTTTCCGTCTGCACGAAGGAAAGCCTGTTGTTTTCGGTGGCACTTAGACAATGAAAGCGAACAATTCGAAGGGAGGGCTATGGACTGTATAGCCGTAACTCGGTGTGATATTGGACGCGATATCGAGAAATGTCTTTCTACTGCGTTATGTGATTGAATAGATGTGAATTTTGTGTTTGTTTATAACCAGTTCTTCAAAATAATGACTAAATAATCCTGAGTTTTTGATCCTTCTATTTCCCGCGTAGGTCTACACTAAAGTTTGAATATTATACGCTAAAAGAAATAAGAGAAATAAACTGTTCATAGCCGTAACTCATCGCTCAGAAATTATTTGTCTCAAACGAGAAACCTTATTAAAATCTTCCCCGGTTTCATCTGTACAGTCTATAAACGTTCTCCCAGTTTCTGTGTTTTCATTGTCTAAGTGCCGCGCGCGCCGAAAACAAAAGGCGCCGCCTTGACGTCGCCAGTACAACCAAAAATTTAACCAACTTCTCCCGGTCGAATTTCTACGAAATTTGGATATGGTATTTCTACATATGTTTTTGAAAATTTTAACAAAAATTTTCCATGTTGCAATTTTTTCCAGGTTCGGTTTTTTTTTTTTTCGGGCTAAATTGACCGGACTATATCAACATAGCAACATTATGTTTGCTGGACTAGATCTATACTTTGCGTAAACTGTCGTGTTATTTACAAATCCAAAGGATTATAACTGCATTGTATGGTGTTTTCAGGATTTTATGGCTTAGCGCAATACCTCAAGCAGCGCGTGGGTGTTTTTGTCAACTCATACACGTAATAATCGCCGCAATTACGCACACGGATGAAATTGGAACTCCAGCAGCAGTTTGCGTTAACTGTGTAGCAGATTTTCCTTGTAACAATGCCATCTTCCATGGTTGGATGAGCGCCTTTCATCCAGCCTGGTGCGGAAGTCTTGCAAGTTCCTCCTGAATGGACACAAGTTGTGGAAAAACGAGTCCCTGAGGCACCACTAAAGCGGTACCATTTCGTTTCCAACTTGTCATCGCAGTAGGAAATTCCCGTTCGGTCCGTTGGATAGTTTACACTTCGCGTGTGGTCATCCAAAAAGTAACCCACCACGGGAAACAAGTATCCTCCAAGGTAACCCACAAAAGGAAAACAGCAACCCAACACGGGCAATGGGCTATCCTCAAAGTCGAATCACTACCGAAACACAGCTGTCCTGAAGGGCTTGACCCACCACGGGAAATCAGCAATATGCTGACTTTCCCCAGCAATTCAGTCTATCATGTAGCCTGCAAGTGGGTGAAAATAAACCGATAATAGTTGCGGTTACACTAGCGCCTTTCCCGTGTGGAAAGGGCATTTCGACAGCGTTGAGAAAACTATTTAGTGTAACCGCTGTTCCTAGACCGAAATCTCCTAGTTGAGGTTTCCAAGGATACGTCAAAAAGAACAAAAGAATTTCACGCAACAGTTCCACACCTAAAGAGCTCAGGAAATACAGCCCCGAGACGCCTAGGCCAATCACGTTGCAAGAAAAGAAAAGATCACCGAGGGCATGTCTGTACAGTGTGACCGCTTTACCATAGGCAATTTCAAACCCGAGAAGAACCCAGCCCCACACCCGTAGCCTTGGGTAGACCCAAAACCCAAGGTGTGTGTAACCGCAACTAATGATGAATCCTCAAGGCCCGCACACCACAGGAATATAGCAATCCTGAAGGCTCACCACTCACGGGAAAACCGTTATGCGCAAAGTCTACCAACCACGGGTAAAAGCATCCTCAAGTCCTAGCAACCTCGAACAAATCGCTTTAGAGACACCCAAGGCTATTTCCAAAGCCCACCAACAACTGTAAAATACCAAGGGAAACAGCCGTCCTCGAACTCTCTAACCACTGGAAAAGCTTTCCTCGAGGCTCCCACGCCACGGG
Source organism: Scolanthus callimorphus (assembly GCA_033964015.1). Taxonomy (NCBI): domain Eukaryota; kingdom Metazoa; phylum Cnidaria; class Anthozoa; order Actiniaria; family Edwardsiidae; genus Scolanthus; species Scolanthus callimorphus. The sequence continues at coordinate 8,592 of JAWWUD010000019.1, read as the reverse complement.
AAACAACCATCCTCAAGGTTCACCCACCAATGGCAAAAGCTTATATCGAGGCTCACCTCACATGGGGAAAACATTTATCCCCAAGGTTCAACCTGCAAGGAAAAGCAGCATCCCAAACTCCCATGCACAACGGGAAAATAGCTATTCTGAAGGCCTACACAAACAACTGTCCTCAAAACGCACACGCCACGGTAAAACAGCTATCCTAAAGGCTTTACGAATGATATTGATATAGCTAGCTAAATCTAATGATGTAATTGTCTCAGGGCGCTAACCTTTCTTGAAAGGGTCCTCAAAGTACACCATCTGTGGAGTGATAACAAACTCATGTGGTTTCGATCGTTTGGTAGCGCTGTTCATCTCACAGATCGAGTCCTCTTTGTGGTAATTGATGCTGTAACATCGTTTATCCTTCTTACAGTGTTCGACACAGAAGTGCATGTGTTCGGATTTGAAGGATTTCAGCTGGTTATTCTTGAGTTTGTGACCGTCTATCGAAGGCGGATAACAGAGCGCATGTCCGTACGTGATCACTCTTGCAAGGAGAATCACGACAACGATACACATCAACACTTTCAACGGCATTGAGAGCAAGTCCCTTGAAAGAAAGACGTTCTTTTAAAGGCTGCATTTAGCTCCACCAAATGTTCTGCCGTTGTGGAAGCATGAAGAGGGAAACTCTCCCTTGGGGAGGGGGTGGACTCGGATATTTTTGGTCGGGGATGATCGTCGTATCTTTTAGGGGTTAAAACTCACGGGTTTTCGGTGTCTTTTATTGTTAGGGGTAACCTTGATCTGCAATAAAATTAAAGGGAGATTCAGATTGGTATCATTTAGGGTTTACTGCGGCAAACCTTCAAGAAAGAGAGAGAGAGTACTTGTTGACAAGATGATACACTAGTCAACATCCAAGGCAGCATATCAAAAACGGAAATTTCTTGATGGGTATCTTTAGGGTAAAAAACATTTTCCACGTTTTTTGGGGTATCTTTTAGGCCATGTCCACACTACACCGTTTTCAAACCGAAAACGGATACTGTTTTCTTTCCACACTTATAGTCCACACTTATAGTTTTCCTCGTATCGTATTTTCTAAAAAAGGAGAGAATTTGCAAAAATAAATAACAAGCATTCCATTACTCATTTAAAGACTTCCAAAAAAAAACATTTCCGCTACATTGCAAATAGTCAAACTTTATTTGATCTTGCTCGTCATTTTGTAATGACTCTGATGGGTCCAACAATGGCAACATAAACAAGAAAAACAAGACTTTAAAAATCATCGTTCAGAAAGCTTAAATAGTTTATTAAAATAACAGTTAAAAATACGCAGCTGAAAATTTACCCGTCTGGGGGGAGGGAGCTCCCATAGTTTTGGACGGGGATGATCGTCGTATCTTTTCAGGGGTTAAAATAACGGGGCCTTGGTCTCTTTTAAGGGTGATCTTCATCTTCAATAACATTAGGGAGATTGGTATCTTTTAGGGCCGAAATATGCCCAAATTGTGTTGTCTCATGATGGTTGTCCTTAAAGCCGTGTAAGAAAGAGAGATTACTCAATGAACAGACGATAAAATAGACAACATTATAAAGGTAGATTTTGTCAAACACGGAAATTTCTTGATGGGTATCTTTGGGCCTGTTACCTATCTCCTTCGCGCCTACTTGGCACACACGGCCTAACCTTTTAGGGTATCTAGTTTTAGGGTAAGAAAGTATTTGAGCCACGCCATGTTTGGTATCTTTAAGTGTGAAACTGAAAATTTCTGACGATCATCCCCGACCAAAACATATGGGAGTTCCCGAAGCTTGTCGCAGCCGGGGCTTGTCGCAGCCGGGGCAATGCAAAACACTTACACGTTAAAAGGTAGTAAGGCAGATGTTAATTATATTTGAGAACAAATTCTCAAAAACGTTACACCCAAGACACCCTGAGATCCAAGTAAAAGGAAATTAATAAGGAACTGCTCGTGGAAAAATCTAAACGAACCTATGTGGTAGTTAAACAAACTTTTCCTCTTACCTTGGAATTATTCTGTTTGGACTTGCAAGTCAATCATGGGAAACGAACTTGACTCAACAACACTTTCAAGGATTATACCGTTTTGTTTTCAATCTTCAAGAGGATAAACCTTTAAAGAGTTAATCCCGGCACCTGTTTTACTCTGCCTGGCGGGATACCTTTGTTATAGAAAACGTTCACAGTAACTATTAATTCACTCAAATTCAAAGCTAAAAATTCCAAATATGTGATGAAATTCGCTTGTATTTTAGTGATTTTAATTCTCCTCCGCAGTTTAAAAAAATAGGGAATACTTGGGACCAGGAACTCATTAGTACGTAGGAGCGTCCATCTCCCATGTTTTCACACTGTAACAGCATATTGGAACATGAGGCCTGTACGAAGTTATTTTTAGTTTCAAATTTTCACGCAAAGGTTATGCCACACATTCGTTGAGGCAATTAGAATGCAGGTAGTGTACTCTTTGTTCAGAAGTTTATTCAAGCGGCAAATCTATATTGTTCTAGGAATAACTTCAGATCTGGTTCATTTGCCAGTTCGCTGTTACACCTTCCTACCTAGATGGATGCTCCTGGTTAATGGCTCCTGTTGGAATTTATTCTCGTTTTTGAGTTGGTTATTCCTCTCTTACATCTTTTCTTCGTTGTGATTCGAAGACTTATTTATTTAGATTTACTTTAAAAATTGTTTCGAATGATCAATAAGTTATGGATAAAGGAAAAGGTCAAAACAACGGTACATATTTTCATTGCCGTGTTATCTGACATACTTTATAAGTATCCAGTTCCGTTATCTGACATACTTTATAAGTATCTAGTTTAGGCTTTCAATTTTAGTAAAAAGCGGATTTTGGACTGCGGATATCCCGTGAAATATTTGATGAATCATGGTGAAAACCTACCGTTGTGCTGTTCATAAAGAGAACAACCCATTTCTGCAATAAAATCGGGTATCCCTTATTTGTGCTTCGAGAAAATAACCAGTGGATAACTATGGGGGTGATAGTTATAGTACCCGATAGCCCACCACCTAGTTCACCATCCCTGATACCTATCGAGTAACCTTGTTTTGACCTCTTCCCTAAAATTCCCGAGAAATCATCATAGACCAAATATGGTAAGTGTAGTCAGCCCATTGGTTTCGCATGACGTAAAATCAAGATAGACCGTGAAATGTATGGTTAGGCTTGGAAGAAATGAAAAAGAAATAAAGGCCTTTCATTAACCTTTACGAGCTATTAGCCAATCAGAACAGCCGGAAAACAATGGATCAATTTGAAAACAATAGAAAAAAGGCGCAAAGGCTACCGGTTGATGCTGGGTTAAGTTTCATGGAATTTTATTGATCTTCAAATTTTCGATTAGTACAAACTATCTTATTTTCCATCCGTATTTTACAGTGTTGCGACCCATACAGAGCTTGGGTGGGTCCGGCTGCCCGAACGTGATTTATCACTAATCAAGGATTACTGCGATTTTCGTAATTCTGTGAACTTCGACTTTACAATTTTGAAGGCGAAACTTCGTTTTGGCTTCTGTCCAATCAAGGCGCACGGGTTTGCATTTTATGGTGGACATTTTGGTTTTGAAGACTAGCTAGTCTTCAAAAAAAAAAAAAAAAAAAAAAAAAAAAAAATAGTCCTTCTCAAATCAAAAACCCTCTCAAAGCCTGCGTGAAATCACCCAGAGTAGTTTGATAGTTGCATACAGTTCGCACTTCGCAAAATAATGAAAATTGCAGTAATTACCATGGTGACGCAATGGCTTTGTTGAGACGGAATATTTTTCTTTAAACACGAGGTTGCGGTATAAAAGGAATTATAACATAGACACGATATAACGCGCGCTCTGATTGGCTGATTTTCTATGTGAAAGAAATGGATATACCATAGAGATTTCCCATAAAAATTACGTCATCACTCGGAATCAAGCGAAACGGGAGGCAAGATTGAGCTCGCCAATGTCACAAAAGCTGTCAAAAACAACACCCTGGATCTAAAACAAGCTCTGGAAATTGAAAGCAAGTGAAAAGGAACCTGTTTCAGATGGATTTCTGTAGTTTGGGAAATCCGATGACTGATAGATAGGTTTATTTTTGCAAAATTTGCTCCTTTTCGTGCGAGTTTTGAGGGGCTCTGTTTTGAGTGCTGTTTTTATTCAAGTCCGGAAGAATTTCTACTTCAGCGGCCACAATTCGTGAAAGGAACAAGCTAGCAGGTAAGCAATTCAATAGTGATCCAAATTTTGTTTGGGATTAATGTTTTTTAAACCCTGAAATCAGCTACTTCAAATTTAGTAGTTTGCAATTTCTCTTTTGGCGAGTAAAGTTTCCTTCGCTGCTTTCGATTTTCTTCGTATTGTTTTCTCTTGCAAGCCATGATTGCCTAATAAAATATGAGAATCAGAAAAGACTATGTTTTCATTATATTTTCTACGAAATAGTCAAGTTGATTTTGTCATTTAATTTGAAAAGGGTTTCCTTGTAAAGTTTCAGTGCTGAATGCAACGATTTGAAACACAAAGCGATGTATTATTTTCCACTAGCTTTTGAAAAGTCCACTTAGAGTGTATTTAACTAAAACGGCTAAAAAGAGAGGAGATTTGTCAGTTCGTGTGTATATCCAGTTCTATAATTCCAACCGCATTTTATTCCCGTTTGAGCATGATTTAAGCTTAATTACTTTTCTTGCAAGTTAGTGGGGGATTGTTGTTTGCGTGCGTCTTGTTTCCAACTTTATTTTGCAAAACTTCGTTGTCTATGTTATAAAAGCAATGGTCCATACTTAGCAGTGCGTATATCCAGTTCTGGAAGCACTTGGATAGTTGAGAGAGCACTCAGCTAGCTAGAGTCGCACTCGGCTAACGCCTCGTGCGACTCTTACGCTACCTTCGTGCTCTCTCAACTATCCGCGTGCTTCCAGAACTGGATATACGCACGCTAAGCATGGACCATTCCTTAACGAGCCCTCACATTCATGACGTCAGTTGTCACTCAGCTGTCGAAGGGTCAACATTTGTGTTTCGTGACATTCAAATTTTGTATTCAAAAGTTTTTGAAGAAATAAATATTAATTATTTGCTTTCCAAACTGTTAGTAGCTGCATAATAATTTTTATTACAACTGGTTTGGCTCAGATAAAAGCTTTTCGTGCGGAGAGCAAGACTAATTAGTACGTAATTAGTATTAATAAGGATCGAAAAATTCTGAACCGCGAAGTTCAAAATCTGAACTGAAAACGTTAGTAAACATCAAATAACCATGTTATTTTAACTTGTTGGGGGCCATATAAAAGTACTTTTGCCGGAGACTTGAAAACTCTCGACTTCATTCAGTTGAGTTATGAACTCATAATTGCCAATTCAAGCGTGAAAGTGGGCGTTCTTTTCCCTTCTATACCGGAACCTCGTGTTTAAACCTGGTTTAAACTAAACCCACCTTTGAACAACTTATTTCTTCTGATTAGCGTATCGTTAATACAAAAAGTCATATCTATTACTCGTATTATCGAAATTTCATATATCATAACCCTGGTGTGTTTACATGAACAAGAAAGCTGAAATTTTGTTCAAATAAAAGTTCCATTCGAGATGGTGGTCATGATATTCTAGCGTAAAACTTTGCTTTACATCATAAATGACATTTTCTTTAATGTTTTGTCCATTTCTAAATGCTTCTGTCCTTGTCAAAGATTAAAGAAGAATTTACTGTTGCTGTCAATTTCCACAACATTTTCTGCCACCAAAATGGTATCAAGAATCATTAATCGGATTTTGTGGCCACTGAATAGAGGTATTAAATACAATGACAAATATTTTGGAACTTTGAAAAGTACGAGACCGCTTAATAGAGGGTGGCCGCTTAAGTGACCGCTAAATAGAGGTACCACTGTACACGGGTATTTCAATACTTGGAGAAAACTTTGTTAGCCAATGCTTACTTGGCTTAAAGGCAGAAACGCTCCTGGCAAGTATATGCCCTCATGCAACAATGTGCACGTGGTTGCTCCCAAAACATGTAACAAGAATACGACCATCTGCTAATGCTGTCAGGTACAAGGGTATACCAATGTCACCAGATGATTTCGCCACCAAACGACCATCAAGTGTGAACTTTTGTAAGCGGTGATTATCCCTGTCACACACCACGAGGTAACCATCACCGTCTAGAGCCAGACCATAGGGGTTCCTGAGCTCACCATCAGCACGACCTGGTCCTCCTATTACGGATCGCCTGATCACTGATGATGAGCTCACGTTCTGTTGTAGCACATGCACGACATGGTTACCCCAGTCAGACACAAACAGCAGGTCACCACGTGAGGTTACGCTGAATGGATGAAAACCCTCACCGCACACTTGATGGTCAATCTGGAAAAGATACTTACCTTCTCCTGTGAATACCTGGACTCTACCGTAATCACACGCTAAGATGTGTCCACGCTCATCAACATGGACACCCAAAGGGTTGACAAACTCATAAGGAGCTTCACCTTGCCTACCAAACCATCTAAGAACTTCTCCAGTGCTTGTGTTAAATGTTACAATTCTGTAGTCACCACAGTCAGATACAACAATATCATCAGTGGTAAGAAATGATACACCATCAGGACTCCACAGCTGTGTTTGTCCACGTCCTGGCATTATCTTGAGCAGTACACCCTCTATAGTAAACACACAAACACAATCAGACTTGACATCTGTGATGGCGATCTTCGTGTTTGGCTTATTAACCGCAATGCCACCTGGCTGGCATAGCGATTTAGCCATTCCTGTCATGACAAACTGTCCGATAACCTTCAGTTCCTGTGATTTTACATCCAAACCCATCGGGCTGTTCGACACGTGTTGACCATTCACCATCACACTCACAGTGAAATGTCCAGGGACTTTTGGTTTAAACTCGACATTGCACTTCCCTTCTGTGTTCTCAGATATTTCAAGATCTTTCACATCATTTTGGGGTTCGACAACAACGTCCACGCCGGTTTTAGAAAATCGCCCATTAGGTTCCCCAGAAAAATTTCGCAGGAGAACACACAAAGAAACTTTATGTAGAGCTTGTAACTCGTGGACTTCAGATTCTACGCAAAGAGAACATTTTCCCGCATCCACTACCGACATGGCACGAATACACCCGAGCCCGTTTTCTTGTATCTTAAACAGCTCGGTGTTTGGTATGAATTCAAAATGAAGAGCCAAATCATCGAGCTCTATTTGAATTTTGTAAAGATCATTTAGTCGGTCCTCTATCTGATCTTTACTCTCCATCACGTGAGATGTTGTAGCGTACTTAGACAGTCCAGTTACGTGATCCTTGGCTGCGCGGATCTGCATTAAGAAATGCTCTAGTTCTTCCTTCCGACTGATGGCTATTTTGACCTCTTCATCGATCTTTCTGAGCAAGTTTCTTTTGTTTTCTTCAATAAAATTGACGAATTCCTCGGCAGCTTTGATTACCTCGGACTTTGTTTCATCTGTATTTCTTTTTATTGCAGATATTTGTTCCCTCATGAGCTCTAATTTTTGTTCCTCTGCAGCAGCTTTTCTTTCGAGCCTCACGAGTTGTTCTTCAAACGAGGCTTGTTGTTCTGTGGCTGCTATATCCAGGTCGGAGGTATCATGTGTCGTTTGATGGTTTCGAAGGCATTTTTCACACAGGCAAGTCTGGCATGTACTACAAAAATACTTGAAGATCTCACTTGTGTGTCTCTGTTTCGTACAGAATGACGGACGACGAAGTATTTGCGTGAAATCTTGATATCTTAGGTCCTTCAGATTTAAGATTTTGTGCCCTTCAAAAAATGCCTTGTGTGCATTGAAGCATTTCTCGCAGAAGAAGCGAGGGCAATCACAGCAATAGAATGTTGACGTGCTTTCTGTTTCGCAAACGGAACAATTCGGTAGCCCAGTCCTTGCAACAGCACTCGTTTCTGTAAGACACAAAACTTGTCTCATATTCACGTGTACATCGCTTGTGGGTAGAGACGCTAAGTCTCCGCTTCTTGGAAGAGATGTGCTCGTCATACAAAGCGGACAATACAGTTGAGCTCCGCCATGGTCGAGTCTGGCGGTTTTGTCAAGCAATTCTCACAAAAGACGTGAAAGCACTTGAGCTTTTTCGGTTCTTGGTCATGCTCAATGCACATGGAACATTTGAGAGCGTCCTTCAAACTCTCCTCTAATAGTTCCATGGCGAGAAGCGAGATATCAACGTTGTTAAACTTCGTTTTGCTATACTCTGCCAGTCATATGAAATGCGCAATGCTAGTGATGACCTTTTCAATTATTCTGTCTGCGAGAATAAAAATAATATTCCCCTGCTTGCGTTGCGTGACCGACACAAAAGACGGGTCTCGCGGGAGACTAGAATAATCAGGGATTGCTTTTCTGTAAACTACAGGGGATGAAGTGAATGCTATTGTCTTGAAATAAGTGCTGAAACGGACATTTTGCACACTTGACACTTCATTGTTATACATATTCTTAATATAAAACTCCTTACAAACTTGAGGCCCACCGCCAACCTTTGCGAGCTTGTGTTTTTGTTTTGAATGGCTACATCTTTCCTTT